>JAMPIV010015112.1:0-523163 GCA_024509875.1 Oreohelix idahoensis | reverse complement strand
AGATGGTTCTTCTTCATTCCAGGCACAACAATAAACTTCAGATCGGATGGCAAGGGCCAAACACAGTTTTGGAAAAGGTATCACAAACAAATTAATAAGATAACCAAAAAGGGAAGGGAGGAAAAGTCTATCATTAACCTTTTGAAGAAATATCTGTACAGACAAATCCAGAAGGAACACACCTAGTGGCCTGGTTCTATTGCAACCGAAATGAAAAATACCTCACTCTTCCTCATTTCGAATATCTCCACTGAAAAACCAGTGAAACGTTTGCAAAACAGGTGAAGAATCTAGTAATCACCTGACAAAAGGACAGAGGGATGAAAGGTTTCAACAGGTCCCTTGATAAACATACAAGATGTGTTAACGGATAAACCGGGGCACACCAATTTGTTGAATATGATATGAAACGACAAAACCCGCACCTATCTGTAAGAGGCCCTATTCTATTCCATCGCTAAGGAAAAAGCATTGAAAGAGGAGATAGATTATTTGTTACAAGAAGATTATTTCTCACAGTGATCTCCTTATAGTTCCTGTTGGTTGTTGCGGAAACCCAACGGGAGAACACAGACTGTGCATAGATTACAGGAAACGAATGCTGTCACAGAAGGACAAGTGGATCCATAACCTATACTACTCAATTAAATCCATGCTGAACATAAGGGCAAAATATTTTTCTAAGGGATCTTAGCAAAAAGCTAATATCAAATTCCAGTAAAGCCTGAGGTTCGACCTTATTTAGCATTTACAACCTCGGAAGGTCATTATAGTTCAACATGTTACCGTTTTGGTTAAAAATGCCCCGAGTGTGTTTTCTAGGATGATGCGAACAATTGCTGATCCCATAAAAAATCCCTTTATTTTCGAATATTTATGACGATATCCTCATTGCTACACTGAAACATTTGAGGAACACGTTACCTCTTTGAATATGCATTTGATAGACTCAGAGAGGCTAACTTAACCGCTAAGGCCAACAAAATGTTGTATAGGTTGTAAAGATTGGAATTCTGGCATAATGTACATCAAGGTAGCATGACCCCTGATCCCAAGAAATCTGAAAAATTGAAAACACAACCTAGAACCTCAAACAAAGAAAGATGTACGATCATTCGTGTCGTTGTGTGGATTCCTACAAAAGTACATTAAAGATTTTAACACTATATTGTGCTCCTCCTGACGGATTTAACTCGCAAAAGGATCCAAACCTGGATACAATACAATTGGTCCGCTCCGTGTTGAATTGGATCTTACCAGGAGTTAAAAGAGGAAACATACAAGGCAGGCAAGTTTTGCAATTGCCTGACTTGAATCAAGAATTTATCGTGATAAGTGACGCTAGTCAATGTGAGGCCTGGGCGCTTAACATTGTTGCAAAGGTCCTCCTCACAAGATGGAAGAATTGGAACCCAGTCGCTTATGCAAGCCGCAAGTTGAACAAGGCGAAAAAAAACATATTCAAACAAGTGAAAAGGAATGTCTAGCTTTTGATAATGGGACTTATACCAAAAAAATTCCAGATTTAATTTTATATGGGACAAGGACATTTGTGGGTCCAAACGGATCAATTCACCACTCGTATTCCTGACACAAGACAAAGCCATGAAAATTCAAGATTAATTGAGCTGGTCCTTATTCATTGCAGCCATACTCCATTACTGATTGAATTTTATATTTCCGGCCCTCAGAGATGTAGGTGCAGGACTTTTTGCGAAGACCGCCTAATGATGAAGATCAGAAAAAAAACGCGTAAAGGCCCTTTCATTGAGCTAAGTTATCTCGCAGATTATAACCCGGTAAAATGAATGCCAGTGGTTTTAGGATGGAGGTGTGTAGTAAACTCCTGCGAGATTAATCGCTCATTTCCGTAAGATTTTTAGTCATAAAATGATCATAAATAAAACCCCGCCCGATTGTGTCTGCCGGTTGGCCCTTCTTTCGACACCAGCAACACTGCCTTTCTTGTGCAGTGCTAAAGTCCCCCTATATGAAAACTGATCCCACGGTAAAAATCAAACACGCGATATAGTTTCGGTTTTGACAACGTACTACTAATATTTAACCAATTGCCGGATCTGCTGCATACACAATGCAGCCTAGCCCTTATAATTAACGATTATGCGTAGAAGTGTGCCGCCAAACTTCGCTGTCTAAATTAACGTATATATGATTAACAGCTAACGTAAAAAGTATGGTAGTACTTCCTTAAAATTTGGTAAGTAGCTATACACGAGACGACTGTCATACATAAAACGCAAAAATGCTACCCACGCAGTGCCCCAATACCCGCGTCGTTCTGCACGCGGAAGACTAATAGTATATCCACGCTTGTGGCAAAGCTAACAGAGGTAAACACACACCAAGCCAGTTTAAATTCCTGACGGCGTAGTGTAGTATTACTGACGTCACTAAAACCAAGTTAGTTTCTTTGAAAAAATTAAAAAATGCGACAGAAGGAGGGGGACAAGATGGTAGATTTATGTAACAAAGTTATAATTAACGGACTGTCAGTGACAAAAACTGGAAATCTAAAACGAAAATGCCTATAGACATAAAAAATTAATATATTCGGTGTAGCTTAGTGTATTCTGAGCACCCAATATGTTTTAATATTAATGGTAGTCACCAGTAATTAGCCAAGTTATTGAGAAAATATTAAATGTCTACGGACACTCGCGACCAAAACAGCCTGTTGTTCCTGCTTGTTTTTTCATAACCGTTAGTTGGGACTTCCAGCTTAGAAAAGAGGCAGTGGAGGTAAATTCAAATTCGCTTGGGAACAAGGAGTATAGGAGGGAAAGGGGGGAGCGGTAGGAAATATTGTTACCAAAAACTTACATCTTTTTGTATTGGCATAACTAAAGCAGACTGGCCAATCGACTACCAGACGCAGAGTTTGTTTGGAATTATTTTTGTTTTTTCAAAAAACTGCATTTGAATTCTGGTAGTCGCAAGCTTTCGATTGGCCAGTGCTAATAAATATTAGCAAAAGGCTTTCACTATTCATTGCCAGTTGAACAATATTTTTCATACAGATACGCTGAGATTAGCTGTGATAAATTTAAAATTAAAATAAAGAAGTATTCACAGTCTGGACAGTGCAGAAGAAACTGAGGCCACATTCTTTGCAAGTCAGCGTCCAATTGTTTGATAAGCGCTTCAGCAGAAATTTGTGGTTCAAAGAATTCTTTATGAATAGTCAGGCGTATGTTTAATCCCACTGCCAAAGTTAGTTTTTATACTTCCTTATTGGGGAATTTAGTGTTGTTTTTGTGTTTGTGCCGGAGCAGATTTCATTTTCCCCTAGAGTCCTAGGTACATTGAACTAGATATCTAAGCTGATGTATGTTAGATATAATTGTGTTTGAATATTGCAACATGCATTAGAATATGATTTAGTAAGCATCGGTGTTCCATGAACACAGTTTAAAACATGCACTGAAGCATTTATATTTAGGAAAAAATGAAAAAGAAGAAGAAAAACAACCAATGGACAATGTGGTTACTCCACATTCTGGTTTGAGGGAAAAACTATGTAAAACTACAGTGCTTTCTGCCATAAGGGGACCTGAGGTGTGGGTCACAGCCAAGGTGGGAGTCATGTTAAATTCAGGGGGCGAGTGCACCAGTAATGCACGCGAGGCTGACCCATTAGCACTCGTAGGAAAATTATAAAATATAATAAGTGATCAGATATAAAAGGCCGGGTGTCCTTTTATTGCAGAGATTTTCCTGCCAACCAGTTCATAGGAGCTGTATTTATCATTTTCACCAGGGAACCCCAGGTGATACGTTAAGCATCTGGGTATATCTGACACTTTCGATTGAATAAACTCTGTATTTCAAATCATACTCAGGAAGTTTTATGGGGTATGATGATACCACAGCCCTCATACACAGTGACTCTCCTATTAGATGAATAAAGTGTAAGCTGTGAACATTCCAACAGGAAAGATGTGTATATATATATATATATATATATATATATATATATATATATATATATATATATATATATATATATTATATATATATATATATATATATATATATAAACTTTAGAGTTAGTGGACAAAGAGTCCAGATATTTTAGTTGATCTTTTCTGTAAACTATCTTGTCCTCATTTTCAAAGACCTGTCCAAAGATATGACTGGACAGGCAGAATAAATTGTACAGAAAAACATTCTTTTTTAAAGAAAAACTTAACCACTGGTTTTATTCACTTCCTCATAGAAAATTAAAGTGTTTTTGTGTTGTGTACCATCATTTCATTTCTCCCCTGGACACTAGGTACATCATACACCAGACACTAGAGTCAAAATAGTGACCGTGTGAGATCTAGGGAGGTAGCGTTAGGTTCCTGCACATAATTCATCATCATCATTTATAGAGTCAGTTGCCTACATGTGCTTGACCTCATACGGTTAATACAGACACGGATTTCATTCTTTTAGGATACCATCATAACCTCCCCAGCAAATCAAACTTTGCTACAAGTGGACATTATGTTTGTTTGTTTGTTTGTTTTTTTAATGTGTTCAGAAAAAGGTTCTGATCTTCACTGTGTCTTTTTTAGTGTTCTTGTCACTTTTGCGCTGGAGTAGGAAAATGCTTGGGGTCCACCTTCGTAAAGTTCAGTGTGTCTTGTGTGGTGACGTTGTCCTCAGCGTGGTGTCTTCTTCGTTTATTTCTCTTGACTGTTTGGAAACTCTCTTTGCCTGTTGGCTGGTGGGGAGGTGGTATTTGTTGTACTTGTTTTTCTTGTGTACTTGCTTCGTTTACTTTACTTTTTTCTTCTCAATCCAGTGACAGATTCTACCCTTAAACTATTCACTCATTAAATCTATTTCTTTTACCTTTTTTCTCACTTAATTACCACTTTGCTTGTTCTATTCAGATGGGACCAAATCTATCTCAAATACCTATCTAATCTACGACAATAAAGGAAGGTGGGAAAGTTACCTCAACCTGATACAAGTATAACTCATGAAGATCAGGCCATTTGAGTATTATCAGGAGCAGCAACAGGAACAAGCGGGAATAGCAGAGCAATCCATGCCACCTGAAAACTGTATGCCCATTACCAGCTCAGAGGAAGTAAACAAGTGGTAATTTTCAGACTCTACAGAAGCCACAACAGATTGAAGCTACCATCAATTCAACAAGCTAAAGATAAGAAATACCACTGGAAAAACAGCAAATATAATGTTACTATATGGAAAAAGGAACACTATATACCCAAAATTATAACTCATATAGGGTTGAACCGGGTATCCCATTCACAAAACCAAATCCAATGATTTTTAGTGCAAGGTCTTAAAATCAACAACATCAACAACGATGAGTGTTAACGGTGGGGCACCGATAAAATGACTGCTGAATGCCTACTGCAAAAGGGTTCCAACAAGTGAAAAACACAGAAAGGCATATATAGTTGTCCTAGTACCATTCCTGGACAAACTCTGTGGAGATACCAAAAACTCAGATTAATGATTACTTTCTTTATATCTTTGCAAGTTAACTTCTGACATTTTCTACGAAATAAAAGAAGAAGAATTTCTTCATTTATTATAAGTGACTAGAATGCCACTGCCACTGCCACTGTCACTGTCACTGTCACTGTTCTCTCAGGTTTTTTTTCTCTTCATCTCTACCTCAGTGACATTACTTGTTTGGGGGGGACTGACATCCTTTAATATGCCTCTTCGACCATGATCAGTTACCGCGTTGTGGCGTTCATTTTAATTATCTTGCGTTATTTTAAAGCCTGTTGCAATAATAAATAATGAATTACTAACAGTTTCAGTGTTACTTGTTGTATTTTATGTTACGTATTCCTATAGTAAGTTAAGTCTTAGATTCCTCTGTTCTGTATTCACTGTAAAATTATGGGTATCTCTCGGACTCAGTTTTGACTCTCGCGGACATAGAAATTGGAAATTCCTGAATGCTAATCTTTATGAGGCTATTGTTTTTCTGTTGTCCCAACGTAAATTATTTCAGTCAATACCCTTTAGCTCCCCAAGGAGCATAGGCCTTCAACAACCACATACCAAGTCCTCCTGTCACGTGCCATCATTTTTGCTCTCTCCCCCCCCCCCTTGAGCCTCACTTACCTGTGTGTCTCCCCCCCCCCCCCCCCCCCCCAATCATATTTTCACAGTTAGCTGGATTTACCATCTTACTGTGGCCCCTAAAAATATGGTATACGTCCCAACCCCCCCCCCCCCCCCCTCCCCCCCCCCCCCCCCCCCCAAGGAGGGGTTTGGAAATTTTTGAGAACGATTTCATTTGGATCTATCAGAAATATGGACGAAAAATTACACATAATCAGAAATTTCATAAAAATACAATTTTAAAGATCTATAAGGGGTGATACGCTAAATTTTGCTATTCCCCCCCCCCCCCCTCCTTCTTTTAGAATTCTTGTTACAAAAACAGTTTGATCTTTCATGTGGTCAAGTAACATGCCCGAGGCGTAGGTACGATCATGTTCTTTTCCACATTTTAACATCCTGTCTCCAGTTACAATTTTATCAGTTTCTGCTATTGACTTCTTTCCACGCCAAACAATGTCAAACTATCCAGTATTTTGCTCTCTGTTTTGAATTTAGTTTATAAAGTAAATTATTACTTTATCATTTATATATTTGTTCCAGGTGGTTACCAGAGGCCACTTAGGTTACAATGACAGAACAGGACAATTGTTCCCTCCGGTACATCGTAGGCAGCGACTAATACGTTAGAATGACAACAACAACAACAAAAAGGCCATTCAATACCAGTAGAAGAATTATAAAATAAAAATAAAAAACAAACAAACAAAAACCACCAATCCGAATCCAACAAAACCACCAATCCAAAACCAACAAAAGCCCAGCAGAAAAAAAAGATGTTAATAGCGAGAGAGAGCAAAATGGTATCATGGAAGAAGAAACATTACAGGTACCATAGACATTAAACATTGGCACAGCAAACGGCAGATAAATTACAGTCTGGAAGAGCTAACACACAAGAAAAACAACAAAGTAATAAATTAAAGGGCTGCTGTAAAACTGGTAAGGAAATATATATATATATATTCGCATCCAGACACGTGACATAGAAGTTTTAAAATACTAATAAATCATCCCTGTCGGTTATACAGGATGAGGAAACTACTTTCTCTGATGTTAATCTTCCTCTTCCTATGATTCCACTTCATTCTACCGAATCATGGAAAAACGTTACTGTTTCTCCTAATTTAAATCCAACTTATGTCAAGCAGAGGCATTTAAAATTATGTCAATTGCAATTAAAAATATGGAAAAAAGATATCGTAAAACATAACCTACAAACCATTCAAATTGCAACAGGGTAAAGAGAGATCACAACCGAAACCAGGAAGGGAATACACCATAAACACCATAGACATTAAACAATGCCACAACAAACGGTTAGTGCACTGGCTTCCTAGCTCGGTGCTCCATGGTTTGATCCCCAGTTGAGGTGGAATTTTTTAGATCGCAAACGGCTCCGAGGTCGACCCATCCTCACGAACTGGGTACCAGAGCAAGTCTGGGAAGGTTAAGGCGGCCGGCGTGATGCTGACCACATCACCCCTTGTGTGCCGGTTGTCAAGAAAATATGGCCCTAACACAGGGCCGTAGATAGGACTTAATAAAGTGGGGGTGTTATTAAAAAAAAAATTGTAATGCACTATTTTGGTACAGTATAATTTCCCCACAAATGTTTTTTCACCAAACCTAAAAGAGGGGGGGGGGGGGGGGGGGGGGGGCGCGTATCTACCTTGACCATTACCGTAACCACAATCCTAACCCTAACGACGTGAGCGACCTATTTGAATGGCATCGCAGAATGCGTCCCACTATTGTTCATTTTCACCAACAAAAAGTTATGGCATGAAACGCTTTTCATTTTCGGGGATGCTGTATTTGCTTAGGTTGTTCTGTGCTTCATTTATGAGGTGTATCCGATTATTTAAACTTGTATAGGTATTTAATAAACCTATGACATTTTTTAAAAAAATTTCCTAGTTACTTCGATGCCACGTTTCGCAGATAAAAAAAAAAAAAAAAGACCTTTGCTTTTATGTCACTGCAATTTAGGCTAAGTCTTTGGTTTTTATCAGCTGCCATCTTCGCATGGAAGGTCGGCTACAATGAATCTGCATCATCTTTGTATTTGTGTTGTAGATTCATTACTTTCTTCAGGACATATACGCGGTAAAGGCCCGATCTTTTCCATGGTGACTAGGAGTTGTCATATTCTATATCCAAGTACCGCATCTAGTGTCAACCACACTTTGCTTTTTTCGCTCAATAAGCCGTAATCTTTTCATTTTCTTTCACCTCACTCACTGCCTCAACCTTTATGTACTAAGTTGTTGCCGTTTTACTCTGATGGATCCTTTGTGAAAGGTCTAGGTAGTCCTAGACACGGCCGTAGGTAAGTGAAATGTTTGAGACTTCACCCATGCTAGGTCTTAGCTTTATGAAGTGAGGTGACCAGTTCCCTTCTTCGCTACCTGAGTAGTCTTCGCTATCTGAATAGTCTTCGCTACGTGAGTAGTCTTCGCTACCTGAGTAGTCTTCGCTACCTGAGTAGTCTTCGCTACCTGAGTAGTCTTCGCTACCTGAGTAGTTAGAGTGCTTGCTTCTCGATGCAAAGTTACCGGGTTCATCAAGCTGTAGCTTTAAATGGGTACTATCCTCTGCTCTTGGTTTAGGAAAGGCAAAAGCAACGAGAAGAAGAACCGGTCACCATGCCTCATAAAACTGAGACCTAGTACAAGTGACGTATCTAGCTATGCACCCATCTACGGCAGTATCTGCTATGTGACTATATCTATCTTTCATTAAAACTCACGAGCAGAATCACGTACACATTTTCACAGTTTGTTAGAATAGAGCAGGGTTTCTCAACCGGGGTTCCGCAAGAGGTCACCAGAGGTTTCGCGAGAAATCATGATTGAAAACAAAAATAATAAACGTTATTTTAACTTTGCGAGCCGGGGGGTGTTAGCGCTCACAATGGTTGGAAGTGACTGAGCTGCCCCATATGGCAGTGCGCAAAGGACCGTGTTCACTCTTGCACATACTAGCATCTTGAGTAGTAGAAATCCGTGATAAAAACGTTTAGGCCTATTTCAATAAGGTTTTAACAAAAAATGGAAAAAACAAAATCAAGCAAGTAATTAACTAAAGGAAAAATTAAAGTTTGCTGACTTGCATTAGATTTTAAATCCTTTGCGGGAAGGGAGAACCACAACAACAACAAAAAAAAGACTAGGCTAATAAGTTGACCAAGTGGAAAGAATCAATCTTTGGTTCCTGTGTTTTGTTCATGTATGATGTTGCTGTATGAACATTTTGTGAACTGTGGCCACTCTAGCTTACCAAGCTCCCACCCTCGTGGAAAGAGCGCTTTTCTTAGTTCAAAACCAATCGTCGTTGCCCTTCGCGGGGGCTTAGCGTTCCCACTGGTAACTCTAGATAACTTTGTGTTGAGCTAAGGACATGAGGTATAGCATACATGTGGATGTGAGGTATAACACAGGTATATATATATATATATATATATATATATATATATATATATATATATATATATATATATATATATATATATATATATATATATATATATATACCATGAGGCTAAGAAAACCATGACCTTTAAATATTTTAAAAACTCGGCCGAAAATGACCCAATTATTGTGAAATTTGGTATAAATGGTGAGAAAATGTTTAACCACATTTTGCCTATTTCAGTTGATGCTCAAAATGTCCGCCGCCAGCTGCAACACATGCGCGAAGTCGGGTGCGCCATTTTCTCACTGACGCGTCAATTGTGCGCTGTTCTGCCTGCTTTATCCGCTCTCTTAGCTCATCCACGTTGCCGATTTTCTTTCGGTAGACATTCTCTTGCAAAACGCCCCTAATCCCAAAGCCTACGGGGTTAAGATCTGGACTATTTTGTGGCTAAAAATACGGTTCGATGAATTCAGGTGTCTCCTGAGTGAGCAGCGCAACTGTGTCCCTAGAACGATGAGCAGGCGCGCCGTCTTGCTGGAAGATGAAGAATTCTGACATTTTCCTCATGTGAGGAAAAAGGCACTTCATCAACAGTTCGTTGCGGCAGTAACTGTCATCTATCTTGATATCAGGTTGAACAACATGGATTCCAGTGCGTCCAAGTGATGAGACACTAACAGAAAACATTACTGATTTGCTGAACGTTGGTTTTGCTAGCAGCAACCGATTAGCAGATATGTTTCTTTTTCTGGTGACAACCGGTGCATACACCCGATCGTTCTGACTATTGGTAGGCCGAGCAACAGTAAAAACTTTTTCATCCGTGAAAAATATGAACCTCACTTTATGCACTGGGAAGCGACGCAAAAGATGTTGGCACCAGGAAAGCCGTGACTCTTTATTGCGTTCAGTCAACTCTGTCGCCCGATGTTTCTTCAAACATTTTAACTTAAGTTCCTTTTTGATGATTCTGCCCACGGATCTTTGAGAAACGCCTGTCTGACGAGCAATTTGTCGTTGGGAAAGATGTGTTTGCTGACGTCCTGCTTGACTTTGCACAAGCTCGTTAACAGCAATGATGTTGTCATCGGTGAGCGCAGTGCGTGTTCGGCCAGTGCTTTACGACGTTCAACAGTGCCGGTTTGGTCTATCTTTTGCAAAAGATATGTTAGTACGCCTAAAGTTCATCCTTTGTTTGGACACTCCTTAAGAAGTCGTTTCGCACCATAATTTTTGTTTTGTCGAAGAAATTTATTGCCGTTATTTCTTCTTCAGAGAACGCCATTTTGCAGCAGAGGAATTACAGTTGTATGCAGCGCCACCTGCAAAGCGTAAAATTCGCTGCTAGAAATTTGAGACTCGAAATTCGAAAAGGGAAGAGATATATATATATATAGTTCCAAAGGTTGTTATTGCCAGGAGTTGTAGTGAGGATAAGCTCTCACTGCAGATAAAATACTTCTATGGCACGCGCCTCAAACAGCCTCTGACAACCAAGTCCAGCTCCCGGCCTTCACGTGTGGCTCAATTTGAGCCCGGTGGAACTGTTTCCACTGACGGGAGAAGGGGCAAAGGCGAGCGACTGGCGCCTTAAAACCAGCAGCTTCGGGCAGATAGGGCTCGTGATCCTTGGTTGGTAGCTTATCTAAGAGAAGGAACTCTGAATGTCGATTCGACATTATTCTGGCAACTCCTGCGACATGGCTGGTACCAAACTGTATCGGCTACTGCCGTTCCTTTGGATCTACCGGCTGTGTGGAGAGGGGGAACATGCTGCATAGGCAACAGCTTGATCTCCATATAACTGTGCCCAAGCTCGCGCCCAGGAGAGGACACTCCAGCTTCACCCTATAGGTGTCGGCAAAACACGGGAAGTAGCAGTTACCGGTTATAAGCATTTTGCCCAATTGGCGTAGGGCATGGCGCCAGGGGCTACTTCCGACAGTGGGAAAGGTTCTAGGATCTCACTGGACAGCTACCGCCCGCTTCAAGCTGGGCAGCCCCCAGTCAATAAGGTGTTGTCCCGCCACTGTCTGCTTTCCCCATTGGGTGCATGGGGATTAGGGTCAAACCCGAACTGTGGACAGAAAATTTTGCACCAAGCAATTATCGAAAAAATAGAAATAGGCAAACTCTCAGATTGGGATGCTGGAACGTCCGGACTATGTTGACTGGACTATCCGAAAACCTACAGGATGTAAACGATGTAAGGAAGACAGCCATAATTAATGATGAGCTTAAACGACTTCAGGTGGATATAGCTGCACTTCAGGAAACGCGCCTGGCGGGCTCTGGAACGGTGAGCGAGAATGACTACACATTTTATTGGCAAGGGAAAGATCTTAATAAAGCTAGAGAACACGGAGTAGGTTTTGCGGTTAAAAAATCGCTAACTAAAATGGTTGAACCAGGCGAGAATGGATCAGAACGCCTGTTAACGCTCCGCCTGCAAACTAGCACAGGTCCCATCACCCTTGTCAGTGTGTATGCTCCTACTCTGTACTCTGCCTCAGAAGCTAAAGATGAGTTCTACGAGAATCTAACAGCAATTATCAAAAGCATACCTAGGCAAGAACAGCTTGTTCTCCTTGGTGACTTTAACGCTAGAGTGGGTGCCGATAATGTTTCATGGCCTTCATGTCTGGGCATTTTTGGTATTGGCAAGATGAATGAAAATGGACAACGGCTCTTAGAGTTGTGCGTCCACCATGACCTCTGCGTGACCAACACCTACTTTCAGACAAAACCCCAGCATAAGGTGTCATGGAGACACCCACGATCCAAGCACTGGCACCAACTTGACCTGATTCTCGTCAGAAGGCCACTCCTCAGGTCTGTGCTCTCCACGCGCTCGTACCATAGTGCAGACTGTGATACAGATCACTCCTTGGTTTGCTGCAAAATCAGAGCACAACCAAGAAAACTCTATCGTGTCAGACATGAAGGGAAACCACGCATTGATACCAGCAAGATGTCAGACCCTTTCATGATCACTCAATTCACTGCGACCTTCGAGAAAGTGCTCAGTAGCCCTCAGCATGGTGATACTATTACAGAGAACTGGGAGCATCTACGGAACACCATTCAAAGTACTGCACTTGCCACCTTTCGTAAGAAAACAGCAAAGTCAAATGACTGGTTTGATGCTTCATCAGATGTGATGGCACCTGTCATTGAAGCTAAGCGCAGTGCTATGAATGAATACAAACGTTCACCGAGTGCCAGAACCCTACAGATCCTGAGGGCTACGAGAAGCAAAGTTCAACAAACTGCTCGACGCTGTGCAAATGACTATTGGCTCCAGCTCAATGAGAGCATCCAGATCGCAGCGCAAACAGGCAACATTAGACAAATGTATGACGGTATAAAGAAAGCACTTGGCCCCCATAAAAGTAAGACGGCACCGCTAAAAAACCATCAGCGGAGAGAAGCTAACCGATAAGGGTAAGCAGATGGAGAGGTGGGTCGAGCACTACTCTGAGCTTTACGCTAGAGACAATACCGTTACGCCTGCAGCCCTTGATGGTATCAACAGTCTGCCAACTATGGAGGAGCTGGATGCCGAACCAACATTAGAGGAACTCAGCAAGGCCATTGATAGCTTGGCCTCTGGCAAAGCACCAGGCAGTGATGGGATTCCTCCTGATTTAATCAAATGTTGTAAGAGCACGCTATTACATCCCCTGCATAGGATGCTGTGCCAGTGCTGGGAAGAGACAATTATTCCTCAAGACATGCGAGATGCCAAGATTGTAACACTGTATAAAAATAAAGGAGACAGAAGTGATTGCAATAACTACAGAGGCATCTCTCTTCTTAGTATTGTTGGTAAGGTTTTTGCCAAAGTCATCTTAATGCGATAACACAAGTTAGCTGAGCGCATATATCCAGAGTCACAGTGTGGATTCCGAGCTGGCAGATCAACAACAGACATGATCTTCTCTCTCCGCCAGCTTCAGGAAAAATCAAGAGAGCAGAAAAGACCATTATATATCGCCTTTATAGACCTCACAAAAGCATTCGACCTGGTTAGTAGGGATGGACTCTTTAAAATCCTCCTGAAAATAGGCTGCCCTTCTAAAATGCTGGAAATGATAAAGTCATTCCATGACGGCATGAAGGGAACAGTCCAATATGCTGGAAGCACGTCACAGCCCTTTGATATACGAAGTGGCGTTAAACAAGGCTGTGTTCTGGCTCCGACCCTCTTCGGAATCTTCTTTGCCTTACTCTTGAAACATGCATTCAGAGATGCAACTGAAGGAATATGCCTTCACACTAGGTCAGATGGCCGTCTGTTTAATCTTTCAAGGCTGAAGGCAAAAACAAAAATCAAAAGGGTCACTATAAGAGACTTGTTGTTCGCTGATGATGCTGCAGTCGTCACTCAAAGCCAACAGGAGCTTCAGAGCTTGATGAATCGCTTCACTAAAGCATGCAAGGACTTTGGCCTCACGATAAGTCTAAAGAAAACGAATGTGCTGAGTCAGGATGTGGGTGCTGCACCAGTTATCACTATCGATAACTATGAATTTGCAGTGGTGCACCACTTCACATACCTAGGGTCTACCATCAATGACAAACTCTCACTGGATACAGAAATCGACAGCCGCATTGGCAAAGCTGCAGCTACCTTTGCCCGCCTCACATTGCGTGTTTGGGGAAACTCTAAACTCACAATGAAAACCAAAGCTGCGGTATATAATGCCTGCGTCACCAGCACACTCCTATATGGCAGCGAGACCTGGACGACCTATGCTAAGCAAGAAAGAAGGCTCAATACCTTCCATTTGCGGTGTCTACGCCGCATCCTCGGCATCTCGTGGAAAGATAAAGTGACAAATGTCGAGGTGTTGTCACGTGCTGGCCTTCAAAGTATGTATACGCTTCTTAGACAGCGCAGACTTCGCTGGCTTGGCCATGTTCGCCGCATGGATGATGGTCGCATCCCAAAAGATATCTTCTACGGACAATTAGCAGATGGCAAGAGAACAGTTGGGCGACCACAGCTGAGGTTCAAAGATGTGTGCAAGAGATATATGAGGGCACTGGACATGGATCCAGCAACATGGGAGGATAAAGCTGCCGATCGCACTAAGTGGCGATGCTATTTACGGTGCCACCTCAGATTGGGCGAAGAGAGGCTCACACAAGAAGCAGATGTGAGGAGAAAACGTCGAAAGGAGCACCAGGAAAATAAGCAGCTGAGGGCTGTCACCTCAGGGGCGCATTCCCATAGTCAGTTATGACTGAAGGGGCTATTATTATTATTATTATTATTATTATTATTATATATATATATATATATATATATATATATATATATATATATATATATATATATATATATATATATATATATATATATATATATATATATATATATATATATACAGTGTATATGTTGTTCACCAAACTGTTAGAACATATACATATACACACTAGAGGCCTTACCCGTTCTTTGCACGGGGAATCTCTAAATAACTTATTCTTTTTTTTTAGTCAAACATAAAAGTAAATAAAGGAAAAACGTAACCAAAGCTGAAATTCTTGTTTAAATATTAATCCGGTATTTATTTAAACTGTGGGACATACCTTTATTATATAACATAAATTCCTATCTACAGTTCTACCGATCAAATCTATTACTGACTTCTTTCCATGCCATGATTTCAAACTGTCCAGAATCTTCTCTAGTTGTCGTTCACTTTCTCTTGTTCTTTCTATTTTTCCTTTTGTCCCGATACACTCCAGCTTCGTTCTTCTCATAAGATGATCAAATGAAAGTGAATTGCTTCTTTCTAGCCTGATGAATAAAAATCCTTTGTACATTGACATCTTACAAGACATCACCCTATAGTGCTTTTCTTACTTGTTTACTCATTGCCCGTAACTCACTTCCGTACATCAGAATTGTTCCTGACCCCAAGATGCAGCAATAGTGAATGCAGTCAGCGACTCATAGCTTGACTGCCTGCGTCAGGACCAGCGAACCAGAGCTGGTCAAGACCGTGCTCCACCTCCACGTGGTGGTCCTGGAAACAGTCTGCAGCAGTGCAGGCTGGCTGAGCGAGCATGGATCGAAATGGGATGGCAAACCCGGTCCTTAAAAAATGCAGTGCAGAAGTCGGATGTGTCGACCGAAAGGTGCAGATATCACAGCTTAGGCGCAAACAGACACAACGCAACCACCGTCCTTTTCAGGGCGAACGAAGAAAAAGAAGAAGAAAGGATTGTTCCTTAATAGCTCTGAAGAACTCTCTTTCTTACTTCCACCGAAGTTTTTGTTGCACAAAAATACGTTTAATTTTAAATAAAATGCTGCTTTTACTTGGTCTATTCTACATATCAGATACAACTTCCATCCAATTTTATTAATGTGCCCAGGTATCTCACTCTATTGACCCCTTTGAAAAAGCATCCCGGAGAAGTCGTTTTCTGTTTCTTTTGCTATTAAGGCTAAGGACTTTATTTTAACTTTCTGTCACCTCTGTATCAATCATTTCCTACAACTCATTTTCACTATTTGCTATTAAAACTGTCTCATCAGCGTACCTCAAGTTATTTATATTATGTCCTCCCACTGATATCTCTGGCATGTCCTCATTGGATTTCATTTTTTTCCACTGTACAAATTGAAAAGATCTGGTGAAAGCACACATCCCTAACACGTTTTATTTACCTGTTGAAATGTTCCTAATTAACTGCTGACTCTTACATCTGCTTTTGTTGCCAACACATATACTTTATTATTATCAGGTCCTTATCATAGATGTTTATGTTTTATAGCATTTTCATTATTTACTCGTGATTCACTTCAAATGCATTAGTGTACCGTAGTCTATAAAACTCAAAATGTTGATCTGTGTTCACTTCTGTGGTCCACTGTATTCATTTTCTTATAAAATAGTTGCTGTTGTTTGTACCTTTACATCAATAATTGGTGTCCTGTCGTGTTCTTATCTGTATTGCTTAGTTTTCGGTCCTGCATCCATCAGTTGTAAAATTTCAAGTGACATTAGTTTCATCTTTGCAGTCCCCTTTTCACTGATATACTTGACATTGTCTGCAATTTCAGAAATGGCCCTTGTTTGGACATGCGCCCTAATATAACCGACTAGGTTGAACGGGGCGCGCCTCGCCAGAACGAGGCAAAACTTTATTTTTTTTTTTTTAATGTCTCTTTTACCGTGCTGCAGACACTCATGTTTATAGCATCCTCATTGCAGTTTGGAATATTTTAAATGTGTGTATACCCAGTATACATTTATTAATACCTTTTGTTTCACGTACAGATTTTATTTTCCTTAAGATGTTTGCTACTTTCCTTTGTGAAGCACGCCTCTTTCAACCATTTTTAAAAAATTATATCCCTTTCATAAATATAATTGATTATTATACTTTAAATGACTGGATTACTCCCCTTCTTAAAAATATTTTAATTAACTAAATTTACTAAATTTTATTAAAATAAATCAAATCTATAATAAAACTTACTGTAAAAACATAAAATTTTAAAACAATCAGTAAAGAGCAAAGAGCAAATTTAGCTTTTTAGTTTTTGTTATTATATTTATTTAAATTACTTTAATTATTGTAAGATTTAAAAGCTATTCTTGTATTTTACATCGGTGCAGGACGTTTTCACTTATAGTAACAACTTTATTCCGTTAAGTGACACTTGGATCGCTTCTCGGCTATACCCTAAGATGTGAAATGCTCATGATTTTAAATTGAAAACTTGTCAATGTAATTTGTTTCTTACTTGTGGTAAAATGTACACTGATTTGTAAAGTGAAATGAAAGCAAATAAAGTTCACTTAAAATATATATATATATACCCTAAGATCCTTTCAGACTTAGATTAGCCTACAGGTCCACTTAGAATGTTGAAGAAAAAAAACCTAGATATCGGCGACTTTGCCTACTTTTGGGCTACTTTTGACGGATCTGGGCTACTTAAGGCGAAATCTAGGTGGCGTTCTTCAACATGATGGAAAATGACACCTAGACGTGACCAGAAATTCCTATACTTAGGTGAATCCACGAAGGAGTGGCAACACCGTATACGTCACTAGAATGGCTGCCTTTTCATGTTTGTGACATTGCTTCACATGTGACATAGCCTTTTTTGTAATAAACTGACAGTTAATTGTCTTTGCTTTTAACGTCTTTTTCATATGTATTAGTTAGATCGAAGTGAAGAAATAACAGTTTTAAAAATAACGTGATTTTTCAATCACCCATTATAATATTAATGTCTCCAGAAGCGATTTGACATGCCTAAACCAGGCGCTTCTAATTTGAATATTCCAACCACTGATGCGTAATCCAATATCTAACTTTGTTACATGGTTGTCTGTTGATAAACAGTAATATTCTCTGCAAATTTTTTTTTCATTTTTAAACGTTTATTTAAAATAAATAATGCTAATTTTTCTGTGTCCGCCAGTGTGTGTGTGTTTGGATTTTGTCTGTCCAAGTAAGCATGCAGCCTTATTTTCTGACTATCATCTAACAAGTGACATTAAAGTATCATTGTCATTATTAAAAAAAAAAAAATTGATCGCTTCTGTCTCCTGGCTTGTGGTTTCTTCATCTGTGTTAGGGCTACTGGGGGCAGAGTGCCGCCTTTGTCTCTTCTTGTTCTTGTTCTTGTGAGTGACAACCGTGAAGTCATCAGTTGCCGGTTGGCACCTTGCCGCTTGAGCCTTCTTGTTTTGCTCCGGCACTGCTGCATCTTTCCGTGGTAGCTGTGGCCACGGTGTGGTTCTTACTGCTTCCTCTTTTGCTGGGGGCCTTGGCTGTTGAAAGTTTACGGGATTTCTTGCTGCTTTTTGTGGGCAGCGATTTGCCCAATGCGTGTCTTCGCCACAGTGAGGGCACACCATTCGTCGTCCCTGTATGGTTATTAGAAGTTTATGAGGCTCAGGACTGTCCCCTTCGATTTTCAGTTCGATGTAGTGGGGTACATCTCCAGATGGACGATACAGCACGCCCCACTTGTCCGGAGCGTTTCGGATCCTATAGACCTCAGCCTCCGGATCTCCGGTGATACTTGCTGCCATGCGTTTAACGGCGTCGCCTTTCATGGTGGGCGGTACCCAGTGGAATGTTAATTTGGATCGCTCTTTCTCCAAATGTTCAAAAGTAATTGTCAGTTCAGGGTTTGAGAGCTGTACTTTCTTACCGTGCAACTTTTGGTAGTATAGTCCGTGAGCTTGGGTTGACAGATTTAGATACCATCTGACAGGGTTCTCAAAACGGTAGAGCGAATCGATACCGTTGGTCGGGACACCTGCCGGGCCGACTAGCACGCTGCTGAGGAAGGATGGTGATGCTTTTGCTACTGCCTGTGGGCCAGACACCGTGAGCACCACGGTTCCAGGTCGATGAAGGCTCCCTCCTTCCAACGCTTCCGAACTCATAAGAAAAGTAGCGGTGATCTTGTTAGACTCCATATTATTGAAACTCAAAAAAAAAATGGAGACTTAAAATTTGCAACAAGGCAATAGATCTAATTTCCTGTGTTTACGGCAGAACGGACACTTGCCACTATACGCTGGTCGGTATCAAAGTTCTCAAGCAGTAACAGGCGAAATCCGTGAAATTTTAAAAACTTGTGAAAATTAAGAAAAGTTACTACACTTTGATATGAAATCGGTGAAAATTAAAACTGGTGAAATCCATGAAAATTAAACTGGTGAAATCCGTGAAAAAGTACCATTGATGGCAGAGTCACAGTTTATAGACACATTAATTAAAGCATGGATCGAATACTGTACACCCAGTCAAAACCCAGCAACACCAGTAATCAAAAATACAACACCACCGTCCACCTGGACACACAAGACAAAAGACATTACCAGAAACACCAATCTATCGGCAAACTCACCACAGATCCTTTCACCTGCCAAGCTCGTAATCGACCTCTTGAACGCACAGGAAGACGATGACCAAGACAACACCCTAAACATGTATATTATGATTCCACAACCGGTATGTTTTTTAAACCTTAATGCTTCTATATTTCTAATGCTACCTTAATGTATGCTAGTTTTTTTTTTAAATGGCGTCGGATATTGTAGTTTTAAATATACATATAAGTGGCGCCCGCGCCAATCTACAACACATCATACCACTCATACATAAACACAGGGAGCCGCGCTAGCGTAGTGGTTACAACACCGCTCTGGCGACCGGGTGATACAGGATCAAACCCGGGCGACGGCATTTGAGGATTTTTCGTCGACCGGGATTTGGACTGGATTAACTCGAGACCTGGCGAGGACATTTGAAGGAGTGTCGTCGACCAGGGACTGGCGGCTCCTGAGCCGACCCAGCTGCAATGGGTACCTCCGAAATCGGCGAGTATTTGCCTGAATGGCGAGGGACACCTGTCTCTGTACAAGAAATAAAGGGATACTCACGTAAAATCAATGTCAGGTTAGACATAAAATAATAACCTGAGATTTCGCCTCGAGTATTAGCGGGCGTACGAAAAAAAAAAAAAAAAAAATACATAAACACAAACCAGATTTTATACTTTGTGACGATATTCTTGTCACAGAGGTTTTATGATCATTGAATTGCCTATATCCTCTTCTTTTTCTTTCACCCGTATCCTCTATTTTACTATCACGCTTTACCTTTTTCCTGTATTTTTCGCATCCATTCGTTTGCGAAAAATAATTTCTTCCCCATTCCCAACTTTACCGTTTTCTTTCTCATACTGGTAAACGCATTTATGACATAACGTATCAGTCTCTACACTAGAAGAGAGAGAGCGTTAAATGCATTCTATGGCATTAGATATCAGTGGACGATAGAACGTGTGATCATATTCGTCTGGCCAGACATAGGAGCAGACATATGTCTACAGCCTTCCCTGCACCAGACGAAATACACCGTGAATATTCGCTTTCGCCAGACCTATAGGCGACAAATTTGTCTGCATTTTCACCTGCCACAACGAGTTGCATCAGCTGAACGCTCAGTGAGGCGCGATAGCCGACATCTCCTCGGCGCAGTTTGAAACATTTGTCTGGAAATCCCAGCTGACAAGGCACTCACGGTTGGCCAGTCCGCGCGAGGTGTGAAAACGCACGTGTGTCAGTTCATGGTAGTCTTCTAGTTACGTAAGTGTTATAGACGGAAAGGGGAGATTATTTCGTTTGCGAAATAAACGTTCACCTCTTTGTCTGTTTGATAGATATTAACCAGAGTTGGAAACTAGATTTTCATTCTTGCTCCTAAATTTTGCAGTAGACAGATCGCTGTGCTAGAGCAAAATATCTGTGTTTTGGCGAAGTCTGAGTTTCTTGGCCATTTCGCCGAGCTCTAGACTACCATTAGATTGCAGTATTCTAGTTCATGGTTTAGTCTGTAGTTCTGTATGAAGGTAAATACATTATATTAAATATCTAGTATTTTGTGAAGTGTTTAAAGTGATAGTCGCTTATTTCATATTTCACTAGTTAGATTTAGTGCAGAGTGCTTAATTTATATAGTCTGTATTATTTTATAGTGACGTGTTTCAGTGGAAAGCAGAATAAATTATAATTTCTAGCTTAAACAACAATGTAGCTATAATGAATTTAATTTAACTGCTAAATAATCAGACGAGTACATTTTTTTTCTATACTAACTTATAAATGCTAGAAGCCTCATGGGTGTTGACGGAATACGCATGTATTCCTAATTCATGAGAATTGAGGATTTTTTTTAATATATAACTTATTGCACGGGAAGTTTTAAATGATAAGTCAAACTGTGCGCTGCAGCTTAAACATAAGTTATATTGAGTACATAATATGTAACATATTTCATATGTGGTTTTTCTTTATTCAGTGAATACTGGGGTGACCCAAACTTTGCCGGCGTTAGTACAGAGTAAATACCTGTAAAGAACTAACCCCTTTTTCCTTAGAGTGACTTGGTGCAAAATTTTTTACGAGCACTTTAAAGGATAAATGAAGAAACAGGCCTATAGCGCCATATTAAATTCTTCCTAAGAAAGACTCTAGTACATTTTTAGCCTGGGTGGCAAGTAACTTATTAACGTCAGTAACATTCCGACGGAGTTGACAAGTGATGTGGTGACCGATTATAGTCCTATCCTGAAAGAACCCACCGACCTGACATTCCTTATTTCTAGAAAACTAAGCTAGGGACACTGTGCTTGCTATTTAACGTTCGTACCTGGACAATTTTATGTGACTTAAACAGACATTCGACAAACAAGCACCCCCAGGGAATCGTTCCCGAAAGCAGAGAATTCAAACCGTCTTTTTGGAACTGGGGATTTCTTGGTCCATGCTGCCATTGACGATTCTGTAGGTAACTGTCCTGAAAAATTGTATTTTCCAGAAGTGGCTACCAAAGCTGTGAGTATGCGCAAATGCACGTGATCACTGCTGAATGAATAGAGTGAATGCAGGACTGAGTGATTTCTTAATTGTTGTAACTTCCTTTATAAAATTTATTGCTAACAATATTTACCCTTAGAAAAGCAGAGTATCAAGTCTGTCCATACCTTAAAAAGGGGAAACCATAGACTCAATCATATGCATCTGTAACTCTTTGGGGTTATCACTTTTCTTTAACGGGACTGTGAGCTATATATATCCAGGGGAAGGACCATACAAACGGGTCTATCACTATTGTAGCATTCCTTGATTTTTTTATGACTGTGTATGCTTTTGATGTACTTTATATGTTGTGATGTAAGTTTACTATGATAAATAAACTATACCTACATTTATTTCAGTGCGGTGGTCAGTTCGTTCCCATAATACCTATATAATCATTGTTATAGTTTTCCCACGTCTGTGTCTAACTGTCGTCACTTGCATGTGCGTGCACGTGAGTGGATAGAGATATATTAATATATATAATTTTTTATAGACTGTCTGACTCCTTTGGAACTGTTGTAGAAGATAGGCGGAAAGAGAGAGAGATTCTCGATTTTCCGGGACAGCCTCTATAAATTTCTACCATCTCACTCGTGGAACTTTATTTCTAATATCACATCTCACTGTTGCTATCACTCGTTCTAACCTATTCAGAAGGGACCAACCCAAGTCTTAATTTCCCTATCAAAAATCTACGACAATTCTAAATACAATATCTAAATTAGAATATAACTTTATAGTGCATAAAGTCAAGAATAAGATAGAACTAAAAATTTGGTAGAGAATTGGCGTCTTCACCCACGCCCCAGCGTATTAGTTTTGATAACGCCTTATGGCCGAATAAAAGGTACCCAATGTTCCTAAGTGACCTTGAGATTAAATGTAACACTTTTTCCAAGTTCAAACAAATATTTTCCTATATACTCTGTCTTCTAGGCAAATATTTGTTTGAACTTGGAAAAAGTGTTACATTTAATCTCAAGGTCACTTAGGAACATTGGGTACCTTTTATTCGGCCATAAGGCGTTATCAAAACTAATACGCTGGGGCGTAGGTGAAGACGCCAATTCTCTACCAAATATTTAGTTCTATCTTATTCTTGACTTTATGCACTATAAAGTTATATTCTAATTTAGATATTGTATTTAGAATATCGTCACACATCTCCCCACTTTAGAACAGACTATCCTATGTCAGTTCCTAATTCAAAATACACATAGATAAATTTACTACCTATGCCTGGTGACTACTCTGATTTTCATCGTACGGGTGTCTGCTTAAAAAGTCTGCACCTACGTTTTCTGAGCCGGGGATATATTCTATGATAAACTGGTATAGCTGTAGGAGCAACGACCAACGTAATAATCTAGCATTTTCATGCCTGCTTGCGACAGAAATACGATAGGTTTATGATCTGTTTGGATTGATTTGGAACTTTTTTATAGCCCATATCAAAGCCAGACATTCCTTTTCACTTGTTGAATATTTTTGTTCCGCTGTGTTCAACTTACGGCTAGCATAAGCGACTGGGGTTAAGTCCCCATCAAGTGAATTTGACCTTTGCAATAGGGCTGCCCCTAATCCAACGTTACTAGCGTCCGTTCTCACAACAAACTCCTGACTTAAGTCAGGCAATTTCAATATAGGCTTGCTTGTGAGCTTTTCTTTTAAGTCTTGGTATGCCGACTCACACTGCGCTGACCAATTAATTTTATCAGGATTTCCCTTGCGCATTAAATCAGTCAGTGGTGCACATATAGAGTTAACATTTCTGATATACTTCTGGTAAAAACCACACAATGAGACAAAAGATCGCACGTCTTTCTTTGTCTGTGGCCTCGGAGCTTTCTTCAATTTCTCCAAGTTCTTGGGGTCAGGGGTCATGCTTCCCTGATATACTGTGTGTCCCAAGAATTCCAACTCTTTACATCCAATACAACATTTGGTCGGTCTAGCGGTCAAGTTTGCCTCCCTGAGTCTATTAAACAACATATTCAGAGAGTTAATGTGTTCCTCAAATATTTCTGTTGCTATGAGAATATCATCCATGAAATTCGTGATACATGGATTATTCAGGGGATCTAACAATTTTCGCATCATCCTAGAAAACACGCTCGGGGCATTTTTCAACCCAAAAGGCAACATGTTGAATTCATAATGTCCATCCGAGGTGCTAAAGGCTAAATAAGGCCTAACCTCAGGCTTTACTGGAATCTGATAATAGCCTTTGCTCAGATCCACTTTAGAGAAATATTTGGCTTTGTTCAGCCTGGCAAACAGCTGATTTGTATCAGGTAATGGATCCACCTGACTTTCTGTGAAAGCATTCAGTTTTCTGTAATCTATACACAGTCTGTGTTCCCCAGAGGGTTTTCTCAACAAAACCACACTAGAACTATACGAAGATTCACTGTGTGAAATAATTCCTTCTTTCAACAAATACTCTATCTCCTCCTTCAAAGCTTTTTCCTTAGCGAAAGGAATCGAATAGGCTTTCATACAGATTGGTGTTGGGTCTATAAGTTTCATATCATATTCCAACAATTTTGTATGCCCTGGTTTGTCCGTTAACACATCTGTATGATCATTCAGAACCTGTTGAACTCTCTCCCTCTGATTTCTCGTCAAGTGTGTACTGACTTTTACCTGTGCAGCTGTCTCACAGGGATGTAGGGGATATTCATGAGAGGTGAGTGGTTCCTTTTTCATTTCCATTGCAACAGACAAGGTCAGTAAGTGTGTCTCTTCCTGGTTTTCTCTGTCCAGATATTTTTCAGGAGATTCACATGATAGATTTTCTCTTTCCCCTTCTTATCTATCTTATAATTTGTTCTACACACCTTCTCTAGAACTGTATATGGACCTTGCCATCCAATTTGCAACTTGTTTTGGCTGCCGGGCAGTAGAAGAAGCACCTTCTCTCCCACAGCTAATTCTCTGTCCTTAGCTTTCTTATTAAAATAGACAGCATGTTTTTTCCTGGCTTGTCTCAAATTATCATTAGCAAGTTTCCAGCCAGTTTTAAGACGAGTGGTCAGCTCGTTCACATATTGATATGATGAGGTAATATTTTCTTCTGCCTTTTCATCGGTCCACGTCCTTAACAATGCTTCTAATGGACCTTTTATTGGCCTCCCAAATAACAGGGATACCGGTGCCATACCGGTTGAACTATGGGGTACCTCCCGATAAGCAAACAGGGCGGCGGGAAGGTATTGATCCCATGTATCTGGTTTTTCATGTGCCAACTTTCTCAGGATCGAAATGAGTGTCCCGTTAAATCTTTCCACTTGACCGTTTCCTTGTGGATGGTACGGGCTACAATGAAAGTGTTTGGCTTGAAAGATCCTGAATACTTCTTCCGTTAGTTTCCCCTTGAACTGTGAGCCATTATCAGTCAAGATTTGGTTGGGAAAGCCTAACCTGGTGAAGATTGTGAGTAATGCCTCTGCCACATGCTTCGAATCGATTGATGACAGGGCTACCGCCTCTCCCCACATAGAACAAGTGTCCACCAGAGTCAGAATGTAACTGTTCCTCCTCTTGGTCCGAGTGAGAGGTCCCACAATGTCCACGGCAACTCTTTTGGATGATGGTACCTATTTTCTCATGGTCCCCATCTTTTCCAACATGTAAGCTCCTTATTACTTCTACCCTATACATTTTAGGAAGTACCAGCTGTCCCTGACCATTGGATCCAGTTCCAGCCTTCCTATAAATCAGTTTATTTTTCATATAGAAGTCTCCCTTGCCTGGAGGTGTATGACATTTGGGCAATTTCTTAAAACACGGCTTGAGTGATCTGTCCTCCGCCTGTGCCTTCCTCATCTCATCTGGATGGGTATTTATAGGATTATCTTCCTCCTTTTTGGACTGTGATCTGGTCTGCACTGTGGCCATGATCACAGGTCTCTTGGGATTCCCCAAGAAGACATATCTACACCCCAATATCAAAGGGTAGATTGGCTCATTTATCACTGCTGCCTTGATTACTCCTTCCACATAGCGCGTTTTCACATTTATTCGGGCGATGGGAAGTGTCATGGTCGCCACGTCCTTGGTTGCAGCTTGGATCTCCACTGTTTCTGTGGTGTACTGATCTACTTGCACCAGGTGAGAACTCACAACTGACTCATAATCCAATCTAGTATCATACAAGCACCTTATGGTGACTCCATTACATATTACATCTTCACACACTGGGGGGTGGTAAGGTTCCTGCTGTTCAGTAGAGTTGACCTTTACTCCCTTTCTCTCCGTTTTCATTGCAGCGAAATTAGGAGGTTTCCTTTTACAACTGTCGGTGTTATGGTTGTCCATCTTACACTATCTACAATATAATCTACCTTTATGAAACGGTTTTCTGTCATCATATTTCCTTTCATTGAATTGTGGGGTTTTATTTCTATAATCATGGCGTGGCCTATCAAAATGTTGCTTACCTTTATTATTCTGATCTTTGTTGTCAAACCTATTAAAGTTTTGTGGTGCCTTAGGATTGTCTACCTGTTTCTTTTTAGTGCCAGCTACCTCTGCTTGGGCTGCCTGATACCTCTCAGCGACATTGAGTAACTCACCCAGCCTCTCTGCACATTGTTCCATGAGAAACTTTCTCAAGTCTGGAGCCATGGACTCTCTCAGTTGCTCAATAAGGATCATTTCTTTAAGATCTTGGGTTTTCCCCAGAGCAGTCCATTTCTCCAAGTAGGTCTCTAACCGTGCAGAGAACTGGTGATAGGTCTCACCCGACAGTAGCTTGGCATTTCTAAATTTTTTCCTGTAAAATTCTCCATTCTTTTCATACCTTAACAAAAGAGCCTGCTTTAACATGTCGTAATTGCCTTGGTCATCCCTGCTCATCTTGGCAAAAACTTCATAAGCTGTTCCCCTAAGACCCTGGGATAACTTGAGGCTCCACCTCTCTCTCTCTCTCTCTCTAACGCATACGTGGTAGCCAAAAGTTCAAACCTACTTAAATACCCTTCTATGTCATCGTCTTTCTCAACAAAATGGTCTAAATGAAAACCCATAGCTGAGGTTGAGGCTCCCTCACTAGCAGTGGCATCGGAGGTAAAGGGGCTGGCACCATTTTCAGGAGCATGGCCTTGTAATTCCAACTCCTTTAGTCTTAACTCGTGCTCCCTCTGCAATCTTCTATCTTCCCTTTCTGCAGCCAGTCGCTTTTCTTCTCTTTCTGCAGCCAGTCTCTTTTCTTCTCTTTCTGCAGCCAGTCTCTTTTCTTCTCTTTCTGTAGCTAATCTTCTTTCCTCTGCTTCTCTTTCTGTAGCTAATCTTCTTTCCTCTGCTTCTCTTTCTGCATTTTTTCTTCTAATTGGAGCCTTTTAATCTCCGCCTCCCTATCCGCCTCCAATGCCCTAGCCTCTTTGTCAGCCTCAATCTGCAACCTCTTAATTTCTTTTTCAACCTCTAATTTCCTTTCTGCTTCTTTCTTTAATCTTTTATCTTCTCGGGCTATAAATTTATCAACCTCTGAGGTTACATACTGGACCAGTTCTGGCCCATCCATGCCCATCTCTTTAGCAGTCTGCACAGCGGCAGATCTGAACTTGGCTAGATCAGCCATTCTAACTCAAGCAGGTCTAATAAGGTTCTAAGACAATCTTAAACTTAACTAAAATAAATACTAACTATACTTAACTAATTACTACTGGCTGTGACAACTTATCAACTGTAAATCTCCACTTAACTTATTATTATCTTTCTTAGGGGGTGTTTCTAACCTTTAATAACAATAGTAATACAATCTTGAATTTATATACTAGTGCTAATTTTAAATTCCTGGAGTCAGTTAATATATGTTGTATGAGATTCCTATTTCAAACAATCATCTAACTATGCCAAATTCTAACCCCGGACCTAGAGACCCCAATATATGTGGTGGGTTTTGATGTTAAGAAGGTTGGTGTGTAGTAAAGTTGTACTTGAGTGAGGTCAAGCTGTGAAGGCCTCTGATGTAGACAATTGATAGCTGTGTTTCAGAGAACCTTGCTGCTACCACCAAACGATCTCACTCAAAGTTATATTTTGGCCTAGTATGATTGAGAACTATGTCTAGTGTCTAGGGTAATGTAAGAGTGATGTTAAAGAACCTCAATACAAAAACATACACATACATATATTAAGTACTATGATAAACTCGACTAACTCCAGGGGTTAAATTTTATAGTTAGAATTTCTTTTGTTAACCTTTATTTGTCCTGAACCTAAATTTGTTTTGGTCAGGACTACAACTCAATGTGAATCATATTAGATATATATGTATATATATATAGATATTTACATAAACAGGACAATATGTCCAAAGTACATTGTCAAAATTTTCAATGGTGAAACTTAATCTATGTTGAATAACTGGTACTTGGAGACAGGTTGAGGATTTTTCATCATCCCACTGTTCTTTTGTTTTTCCTATGATTGACTAGTTTAGCCTTTGGGAGGAAAGTTTATTTGATAACAGGAGATCTATCACAGTCACTGATAAGCTGTCCCAGGCCAGATATTAAGACTTATCTGGACCCTGGAATTAAAGCACTTGTAGTTGGTTTGGCCAAACAGCACAGTCTCCTCTGGTCTTGAATTTCTTTACTATAGAACAGATACCAGAGACTCTTCGAAATCGGGCAGAAATTCTCAATCAGCAATTACCAGCACCAGACAAGTGCCAGCAGAAACCCCTGTAAATGAAAGTTATGTTTCTGTCTTAACATCATACTAATTCCTCCCAATTTACACGTGATAATACACTTAACACAAAAGAACCTGGTCAGCTCTCTCTGACCAACCTAGCTTCTCCACTCTAGTTTGATGGAACAAATTGTACCAGTTTTCTCTTCTTTTCCCTAATGGCTGCTACGCCTCTGCCATTTTCACTTATTTTCATGATGACAACCTACATGTTCTTTTGTATCTACCTCTCTGGTAGTTTATTATATAATGGATAACCTATAGGCCCTGCCTGAGTCTGCTGAGGACCTATGTACTTACTAGTCGTGATGGATTTTCATCTAGCAGTATTTCACACTCCAATTTATTTTGAATAAAAGATAATTAATATTCTTCTTACCCCAAAATTTCAATGAATAACACAAGAAATACGTTGACTGGCAATAGGAATACAGAAATACGTTGACTGGCAATAGGAATACAGTTTTGTTCACTTCTGCCTCTGTCCAGTCTGCTGAGATATCGAATGTACACAGCACTGCTGTTCTCAACGCACCTTGCTTCTACAACTATTTTGATCAAATGGCGTCTAAGCCTTCTAAGTTTAAACGCAGCTTACCAAAGCTGGCCAATGACTATGCATATCTTGCAAAACAAAAATTCAAACTTTTTCTTCGTTACTCTACTAATATATTTTTAGTTTGAGGTCGGCCAATAATATTTCGCCTTGCTTTAAACTACGACCAATCAAATTCCCCTTACCTTCTTTCCCCCAAAGTTGTTTTTCAAAAATATGCCATAAAAAAAATAAGCAGGCATGACTTTTCCTGACAGTCCGTCCGATCCTCTATAGTATTATGGCTATAATTTGGTCATTTAGTGGACTATTTGTGTATTTGACAACAAATTCTTGCTCAGAAAGTCCCAAGGCACCCGAATATATAACTTTTATGGCCCTATGTTTCTAGAGACTACCACCTGTTCACTTCTTTTTACAAGTACTTTCAAACTAATTACGAGACTCTCCCATAGTACGTGAGAATTACGTCATTCTCAATAAGAGCTAAGCCTGTTTTCGTGACCCAATTGTCTACATGTTCTAACTTTTACATCGTATTTTGAAAATTCCTCAAGGCAAGTCTTGCCACTGCGTTGCTATTGGCTTTTAGTTTGAAATCAACGCGAAACGAGTTAGCATTGGGCCATCTGTCCTTCTCTCCCCCCGTTTTCCTATATACTCTGTCTTCTAGGCAAATATTTGTTTGAACTTGGAAAAAGTGTTACATTTAATCTCAAGGTCACTTAGGAACATTGGGTATCTTTTATTCGGCCATAAGGCGTTATCAAAACTAATACGCTGGGGCGTGGGTGAAGACGCCAATTCTCTACCAAATTTTTAATTCTATCTTATTCTTGACTTTATGCACTATAAAGTTATATTCTAATTAGATATTGTATTTAGAATATCGTCACATACTTCTACAAGAAACCAACATACACACAGACGAACACGCATCACATATCACAACCCAGTTAGGATTAAGGCATTCTTGTTTTAGCTTAGCCATTCACAACACAGGTTCAGGAACAGCTATACTACAAACATCGGACAGGTGGGAAATACGTAGAAAAAACAGGGACACCGAGGGTAAAATAGCCATAGTTCACGTAGGAAACAAAAAACACACATACACGATAGTTAACATACACGCGCCAGCAAACTACAGTCATCAGCCGCAATTTTACGATAGTCTAGATAACTTACTCACACACTTATACAGGGGACACAACATTATATTAGGTTGTGATTTTAACTGTGTTTTAACAGATATGGATCTAGTAGGTGGTGAGGTTAGAGCACAGATAAGAAGAACCAATAGAGAAGACACGCACCAACTAGACATATTACATACCATAATAGACACCCACAGCCTAACAGACGCATAGCGACACGCACATCCCCAAGGCACGGACACCACACACGCAAACAAAAACAAAATACACAACAGAGCCTCAAGATTAGACAGAATCTATATACCATCAACACACCACATAATTCAGGCCAGACACTTACCAGAAACTCTAAAGTTTACAGACCACAAAGCAATACTCATTGCCATCAGAGCCGGATTAACGTAGTAGCAAAAGTAGCATATGCTACGGGCCCCGCGCTTTTAGGGGCCCCGCGCCAATAAATATGTACATAATTTTTTGATCATCTTCTATTACGAGCGTTAAACCAATGATCTTGTGATTTATGCCATCTTTAGCGCCTTTTCATTTGGTGTCACGAAATTGTGAGAGAAAGAGCATAAGAGGGTGACTTAGTGTGACTCTTCATTATTGTTATCTTAACTGTTTGCGGACGGAAGCCATTTAAGTGGTGTTGAAAATTTGGTCACGTTTGGGCGGAAGCCACTTTTTTGGCTCTAGGCGACTGCCCCTCTAATTTTGTTTCGTTCTTTGTGAAATGAATTTGCATTAACAATAAAAATTAGAGTTTAGGAAACGGAAACTTCCTGTTTTAATTGAGGTATACGGCGTGCTCGCACTCTCTTTCGATCTTGATTAAAATCTCTTTATTTATAAGGTTAGAAAACTCAAAAAATGAGCAGTAGACACAGAGATATTGGACGTAATTATGCTTCTGGAAGTGAAAAACGTATAGCGAAGGAAGAAAAAGAAAGAAGAGATCAACTTGTGATATCAAAAACACGTAAGCTGACAGAATATTTTGATGTTCATGGTGGTGGTACTCTTACCGCTGAAGCTGGAAGTACAGGAACAACTAGTACTATAGTCCGTTCGGAAATTCGTGCCCACAGAAAGCGTCAATATTCTCCAAAACTGTTTGTTGTATGGACATGAATTTTTGCACGCAGTCTTAGATTTTCCATGCAGTTATTAATACATGTTTTGCCCTTACAAAACATATATCGTGTTCGAATTTTCTTCTTTACGTTATATAAAAAACTCTTACTGTTGTCTGGGTTAATTAATTTTTAGTAGTTTTACAGGAAAGTTACAAATGGACATTCAAGAAAAGTATTGGCACAAACTTCTAGAGCGAATAATTGAAGTTGTGAAGTTTTTAGCAGAACGAGACCTTTCATTTCGTGGCAGTGATGAAATTTTTGGGTCCCCTTATAACGGGAATTACTTAGGGTTGTTAGAATTACTGGCCAAGTTTGACCCTTTTCTGGCAGAGCATATAAGTACTCATGCAAACAAAGGATTTGGACACACATCATATCTATCTAAAACAACGTGTGAGAAATTCATCAATCTGATTTGATCCAGCATACTGGATCACATTCTCTGTGAAGTGAAGAAATACAAGTATTATTCCGTTTCATTGGATTCTACTCCAGATATATCTAATATGGACCTGCTGACTTTCACTCTGCGCTATGTTTTGCCATCTGGACGGACCAGTTGACAGATTTGTGACATTTTTGGATATGGAAGGTCATGGTGCTGAACAGCTTACTAAAAGTCTACTTAATTTTTTAAAGGCAAATGACATTGATATTAAAGACTGCCGTGGTCAAAGTTATAACAACGCCAGCAACATGAGTGGCACGTTTATAGGATTACAAGCACGAATTAAAGAGATGAATAAGTTTGCGCATTACATTCCGTAATTTGCACATTCACTAAATTTGGCTGGAAAATGTGCTGCTGAAGGTTGTCAAGAAGCAGTCATTTTCTTTGGATTTGTTGAAAGACTGTACACCTTCTTTTCTGCTTCTACCTACCGGTGGGGTCTCCTTTCTACTGCATTATGTGCTGGCGGTACTCATAATAAGTCCCATTTGCCCTTTGTGAAAAGACTGTCAGATACCAGATGGTCCGCTCGGGCAGATGCAACAAAAGCACTTTTACACAGCTTTTCTGCAATAAAACAAGTCTTGGATGATATTTCAGATAACAGTGATCAGAAGGCAGAGTGTCGTCAACAGGCTCGTGGTCTATTTTTAACCATGATGAAGTTAGAAACAGGAATAATGATCATACTGTGGGATCAAGTATTACAGCGTTTTCAAATGACCAATGCTTCTTTGCAATCTTCTGACCAAGATTTGAATACAGCTTGTGCACTCTATGAATCCCTGCAGGGGTATATTCAAGCTATGCGGTCTACTTTTGCAGACATAGAGCAAAAGGCCAAGGATCTGACTGAGTGTGAACATTATCAAGAACAAACTCGAAGAAAACACAAACGAAATCGAGAGTATGATGATTTCAGTGGTTCCAGCACACTTGATCCACTTGTTGAATCTCAAACGCCTTCTCAGCAGTTTAAAAGCCGAACATTTCTTGTCCTTATTGATAGCTTGCTCTGTGCCTTGTCAAAACGCCAGAAAGCTTATCAAAAGTTGAATGATGTATTTGGATTCCTTCGTCAGTTACAATCGTTTACACCTGAAGAGGTGGTAACGAGATCATCGAATCTTATTAAATCATATCCGGAAGATCTGGAAGAAAGTCTTTGTGAAGAACTTGTGCCGTTTACAGAACTGTTGAAAACTGATCTTGCTTCTCATATTGGCACTACTCTGGACCTTGTAGAGTTACAGTTTTACCGTTTGATAATTGACAATTCTTTGGAGTCTTGTTTTCCAAATGTAGAAATCGCCTTGCGCATCTATTTGTCACTAATGGTAACCAACTTCAGTGGAGAACGATCATTTTCAAAACTGAAACTTATTAAAAATGAACTAAGGAGCACCATGAGTCAAAAGAGATTGAAATATCTCACACTAATGAGCATTGAACATAAACTTCTGCGTGAAATTGATACATCCTATATCATCAACAAATTTGCTCATGCTAAATGTAGAAACATTAATATTTAAACAATAATGTTAACTGTGTTGTTACTTTTGATAATGATAATTACTATGCAAATTAAAAATGTATGTGTTCAAATATATTTGTGTTGTTTTATTGTTGTTTTTTTTAATATAGGGCCCCTTTCTTAACATATGCTACAGGCCCCGTACTAGCTTAATACGGCCCTGACTGCCATTAGTTCTACTCAGGCAAGCACGCATTTCAAACGCTCTTCACACTGGAAATTCAACAACACTTTACTCCAAAACAAAACATACACGGAACATATGACTCAACTCATCCTTACATACACAACTTATGTGCCAACAGAAAACATACAACACCACTGGGAAATACTAAAAAATACAATACGTGAACGAACGCAGTTAATGTCAGCTAGGATACACAAAGATAGGATAAAGCAAGAGAAACTAGTAGAGGATGCGATACAGCTTACAAAACAGACAGACAGAAATTCACCCACCATCCTCACATTAGAAGACCAGCTACAACAACACAAGAACCATAGGTTTCAGGGTGCCCTACTACGGACAAAACTGAACACAATCACACAAGAAACGCCCAGTAAACAATACATGGCAATAGAACAAAGCATACAACGCTGCAGACAGATAAGGCAAATAATAGATCTAGACGGAACCACACAGACAGAAACACAAAACATAGTACAGGCTTTTGAAGATTACTACAGAAACCTGGACACAGAAGAAAACGTCCAGTCACACATACAAGACACATTTATGCACTTTACAAAGAAACTATCAGATGACGACAAGCAAGGTCTAGATGCCGAGCTGACACTTACAGACATAACACTCGCAATAAACACTATGCAAAAAGACAAATCACCAGGGCCAGACGGACTCACAGCAGAATTTTATCAACACTTTTTTCCCATCTTAGGCCCCCTTCTATTAAAAGTATACACAGAAGCTTTCGGGAACAAGGAACTCCCACCAAGCTTGAACATATCATACATCACTCTCATACCCAAAGACAACTCAGACAAAACACTCCTTAAAAACTACAGACCTATATCTCTCCTAAACGTAAACTACAAAATTTTAACAAAGACGCTAACAAACAAACTAAAACCTTTCATGACCACCCTCATACACGAAGACCAGCAGTGTAGTGTTCAACACAGAAATATTCACCAGCACACACATTTCATCAGAGACATAATCACCTACACACACGAGAAGGATTGTCAGTCGTCAATCCTATCTCTCGATCAAGAGAAAGCTTTTGATCGAATATCACACTCATACCTTCACAAAACATTACTGCATTGCAATATAGGTGAAAATTTTAGGAAATGGATTGAAATCCTTTATGCGAAGCCCGAAAGCAAGGTTTTGGTGAATCATACTTTTACCAACACTTTCAGACTAACGCGATCCGTCAGGCAGGGGTGTCCTCTCTCCCCCTACTCTACGTTTTGGCATTAGAACCCATGCTGGAAAAAATTAGAAAGGACAGCTCTATTAAGGGCACCTTTATACCAGGGAAAGGCGAGCAGAAGTTGATTGCTTACGCAGACGACACCACCTTTTTCCCACCAAACGACAAGTCTATTGCAAACATTCTAAACACATTCACAGACTTTAGTAAAGGTAGCGGAGCTAAAGTCAACGTACAGAAATCTACAATAATGGGCCTAGGCAAATGGAAAAACAAAACAGATTTTCCATTTGGGCTTGTACCAACAAACAACATCAAAATCTACGGCATCACTTTTCCTTCACACCCAAGCCGCACACACAAAGACACATGGCAGAACCTAACATCACAAATGACAGGCATGCTACATAGATACAAATTCAAAACCACAACAATTTTTGGACGAAGCACGATTGTAAACACTTATGTCATTCCCAAATTATTATACGTAGCCACAGTTTTTTACCCCCCCCCCCCGAAACAGACCATTACAGACATAAACAAACAGATAAGATTTATTTTTAGTCACACAATCTACAGCATAAAACATAAGACACTCATACAAGAAAAGAAGCAGGGAGGGATTGCACTCCATGACATACAGACAAAGATCCAAGCACTTAGAATCAAACACGTAGGGAGCATCGTCAAACATCCAGAGCAACACGCTCTAGCACACTATTACATGGGGCTCAGACTCACCAGACTGAGACCACTAAACAACTCAATGCCACCCCATTTCGGCCCATTACCATCATTTTACAAGTCATGCATACAAGCCATTCACGGACACGACAACTTAATTCACCAGAAAACAAATGCAATCTACAAACACTGAGTCAAACTACAAGCACCCCCGCTACATCTCAGGATTAAAAGGGGACAGAAATACTTCAAGACAAATTATACTGACACTTTCACCAACTTACACAACCCTCACATCACTGCCAAGGCAAGAGAAGTTACCTTTAGACTCATATACAACATGACACCCACAACAGAAAGACAAGCCCACAGATCCAAGCAAACATCACAGTGCCAGCTGTGCAAAACACGCATTCAAGAAACCGAAGAACATATCTACTACACGTGCAATACAGTCATACCTACGAGGAAAGCATTGCAAGATATGATCGCCTCACACACAGGACAATCCGTAGACTTTTACAAATCTATTTTCCTTAACACGCTACCAAGAACAACAAAAGACATTTATACAAAACTTCTCATGTTAGTATCTCAGTACAGATATTTGATTTGGAGTTTTAGGAATTTAGCAGTTTTCAAATACCACCATTTTAATCCCCATATACTTTTACAGGTATTTTTTGCAAAAAACACTGTCCATTTCACCTGATTTTAATGTAGAGCGGAGCAACACTCCTCTACTTTCTCCGCCTTAGTGGAGTGACCTAGACGCTACAAAACTCCCACTTTTACTTTATCTTTCTTTCATACCAGGGCATGCTTGCCTCTTGAAAGGCGACTCAAAGGTGTGCTCAACTATTACATCTTTAATTTGAGCTTGCACACGACTGAGAACAAAGCAGTCCGTAACACGTACCGACCTTCCTCCTACCCGGGGCCTTCAGTAGTGTCTCTCCCGCCCCATTCCACCCATCTTATCTCCGGGCGCCTATGTTTCTGATTGCCTTACATCTTCGGAACGCAATCATTCATACCTATGGTTTTTTATTTGTGAGTGTGTGCGTGCGATTGGTTTTTACTATGTAATCTGTTCATATTGACATGCTAATATGTGATTTTCACAAACTCGCAAAAAATTTAATATGCCCTAGTGTGTTTTGTGTTTTTTTCTTATAGCTGCAATGTAATTTTTCATTTAAGTAACCTAGGCTGTAACATACAAGAAAAATGTTTCAAGTAGTCTATTTTACTTTTGACACATGTACCAACAATGTTTGATCGCTCAATTACAATCTCTCTCCCCCCCCCCCAAGTCCCTCGGGCCTTTTTTTTTTGAATTCCCCCCACTTTTGTCTACCCAACAACCCTTATTCTTAATATCCACACAGTTTGTACTTGTAATGATACTGCATGCCCACACATAAGGGTGTAAACTAAATTTATTAGACAAACATATAGGTTGTCTGGTTTTTTAAGATAACCCTTTAGGAAATGACCCCACGTAAAAAAAAGGATTTCCCTGTAGAAGTATGATTGGAACGCAATCATCTTTCAGTTTGTACTTTTTAGTAAAGATCCCTTTTTCTTATGTACGACAATGCATCCAATGAAAAAGGAGGAGGGCGCCCCTGCACAAATTTTTTGTACATATTGAAATGCTAATATGGTAATGCGAACTTCACACCAATAGAAGTATAAATGGGAAGGAAGAGTGAGCTGCACTGAGTACGGGTAAAAAAGGTACAATAATGGATCTCCAACAATACCGTCCCTATCTTTGAGACAGTGTCTGCTAAGCCCTCGTGGTTGTAAAACTAAAAAGAAGGAGGAAACTCAGCAAGGGCACGCCCAACTGTTGCACATTATCTGGAAACCTACCCACAATCGGAGGTAAACACGTTTTCGAGCTGCCTTATACAAAGTGTAAACCTGCTCGGGAGATTTTAATGCCAGATTTTGGAAATGAAACCATGCCTAGATGGGGTGGCGTTAATCGGAAGAATATGGGAAAGATTTACTCCACTAATGACGAATCTATCCTCCCTAAACTGGACCTTTTTCAAGCAACATTGTATCTGAACACCTGCTGGTACCGGCTTAGCCCGGAACACAGCCATACCTTCTACTTGTGTGTGTGTGCGTGCGACCCCTTATAAAATTGGTGGACCATTAAGCATGGAAACAATGTAAAAAAACGAAAGTATGTGCGGGTAAAAGGAATTTGGAGAAAAGGCTAGAAAATAGATGCACAAGAAAACCAGAAATTTGTTTCTTATAGTGCAATGTAATTTTTCATTTAAGTTATCTCTAATGTTTTAACTGCTGTAACATACACAAGTCCTGTAAAATTAATTGAAAGTCCTTTTATTGCAATGTAATTTCATTCTTACTTGTTGTAAAATGTACACTGATTTGTAAAATTGCAAAGAAATGAAAATAAAGTTCACTTTTAAAAAAAATAAAAAAATAAAAATGTTGATCGCTTCTCTCATCTTTTTCATTACACAACCACAAATGAGAGAACTCTTTCCGGCGCACACTTTTTTGCACCCCAATTCTATGCCCTTTAGTTTAAACCTTTTGTCATTAAACATAAACGGGTTAACAAATAAACTAAACTCTCTGGTAAAACTAATTAAAAAATACAAACTAGATTTTGTTTTTTTGCAAGAGATTAGAGTTGTTTCAGACTTCCGGGCCAAACAAATCATAACAAAATTAGGTTTAAGACACGGGTGGTTTAGTATAGGGACATCACACACAGGTGTTGCGATCTTACAATCATCAGACGACTGGGAAATAACACACCATAACATGGACACTAACGGCAGATTAGTTTCTGTCCAAATACACAATAAACAAAGTGAACAAGACACATACACATTAGTCAATATATACGCTCCCAGTCAAAGAGCAAATCAGCCAGCTTTTTATGGAGAACTCTCTAACGTTTTGTCACTACACTACAAAGGAGGGAACTTAATTTTAGGAGGGGATTTTAATTGTGTCGTGTCTGACCTAGATCTTGCCGGTCGAACCTTACAAACACAGAACACACATGTAACTAAGAATCAGCCATCTCAGTTGCAGATATTACAAACTATTTTAGAAGAGCATAGTCTGAATGATGCCTTTAGAAGTGTTGAACCAAATAATAGATTGTAGACTTACATAGATAAGACACACCATGGTTTAAGACGAGCATCTAGGATAGATAGGATATATACATCAGATATTTACAAGGTACAGAAAACACAACATATTAACAGCACACTTGACTTCACAGACCATAAAGCGGTTTATAAAGTGTTAGGTATAGGGACGCCCATTATAACATCTAAAAGATCCCCACATTGGAAGTTTAACAATAGTTTACTTAAACATGACTTCTTCACAAAGGAAATAACGCAACTCATATTAATACACAGAACAGATCCCTGAACAAAATATTGCAGGATATTGGGATTTATTAAAAAACACCATAAAAGACAGGACACAGGCCCTGGCCACCTACATATACTTCTTCTTCTTCTTCTTCCGTCCTTAGCCAACGACCGGAAAAGCAGTCAGCAGTGGCCATTATGCCTAGTGGCGTCTTAAGGGCAACAGCGAATAGATTTTCTTTGCCGTTGTTCCATATACAGGTCATCCAAAATACAAGAAAAGATATTAGAACAAGCAATCAAACTGACAAAACAAATAGACAAAACTAACCCGGTTATCCAGACTTTGCAAGACCAGTTAGAACAACATAAACAACACACACATAAAGTTACAATGCTGAGAACGAAATTATATACAACACAAGAGACTCCAAACAAACAGTACTTGGCAATAGAACAGAACATTCAACAAAATAAACAGATCCGCCAAATACTAGATACAAATGGACAATTGCAGACAAACAACACAAACGTGTGTCAGACCATCTTGGAATTTTATAAACAGCTATACACCAAAGAAGAAACAAGAACAGACGTACAAAACATTTTTCTACAGTACACAAAACCTCTCACAGAACAAGATAGTAGAAATTTAGACCAAGTTCTAACACTCGCAAATTTGCGAGAGGCAGTAAACACACTAAACCGAGATAAGACCCCGCGTCCAGATGGTCTTACATCAGAATTCTATATTTTCTTTTTTCCTGTTCTCGGACCACTATTAATGAAAGTTTTTGAGGAAGCCCTTCAGAAGGGCGAACTTCCTGAAAGTTTAAATTAGTCGTACATAGTACTCTTACCAAAAGATAAAACAGACAGGAAACTACAACAAAATTACAGACCCATATCGCTTCTAAACACTGACTATAAAATTCTAACTAAAACTCTTACTAATAAACTAAAACCATTCATGCATATCCTAACTCATGAGAACCAACAGAACAGCGTGCCGCAGAGGATTATCAGTAAACATACACACTTTTTTAGAGACTTGATTATTTGCGCATCAGACAAGCAGCATGAGGCCGCTATTCTATCGTTGGACCAGGAAAAAGCTTTCGATAGGGTATCCCATTCTTTTTTACACAAAACTCTGTTCGCCGGTAATGTAGGGCCATACTTTATAAAATGGATAGAAATTATATACAAAACACCCGAAAGTAGACTTTTAATAAATCACACAATCACAGAACCTTTTATTTTAACTAGGTCTGTTAGACAAGGGTGTCCACTCTCACCCTTGTTATATGTACTTTCAATAGAACCAGTATTAGAGAAAATAAGACAAGACACAAACATCACGGGGGTTTTCATTCCAGGACAAGGTCAAAGAAAATTAGCAGCCTACGCTGACGACACGATATTTTTTCCAACCAAAATTTCATCCATTCAAAATATTTTAAACACCTTTAATGAGTTTGGACGAGCTAGCGAAGCAAAATTAAACATTCAGAAATCAAAGTTAATGGGAAACGTTAATACAACCCAAAGATAGAGGGGGAGTATCTTTACAAGATATAGCAACTAAAATAAAAGCCTTAAGAATCAAGTACATAGGAGAAATCGTTAAAATCCTGAATAATACCCCCTGGCTCATTATTATATTGGTTTGAGATTATTTAACGTGTGTCGTTACAAAAATAACAAACCTCATCATTTTGGCACTTTACCACGATTCTACAAACAATGCATACAAGGAAACACGCCTTTATTACAACAAAACACCCGTTCCATTTACAGGAATCTCATTAGTATACAAGAACCATCATTAGTGATGACAAGGATAAAACGTGGGTACAATTATGTCATAACTGATTACCGACCTATTTTTAGGAGCCTACACGAGTTACCACTTGCTCCACCCGCAAAGGAAGTCATCTTTAGATTATTATATAGCATGACACCCATTAGGCACAGACTTGTTGCACAATGGAGAAACATCCCAAAATGCAAATTATGTAATACCAATACACAGGAGACAGAAGATCATTTGTTTTTTTACTGTAGTACAGTTACTTCTACAATAGAAATTTTGAAACAGGAATTGATGGTTCACATTGCACGCACTATTGACATGTATAGAGCTATCATGCTGAATTCCCTACCTAAGTGTACACAACAAGTAGAAACTGAAATTTTTTTGACCCCTGATAGTGGAATTTAAAATTAAAAAATTTTTAGTCTGGATATGTAGGAAAACTGCGCGGTGTTGTATGAAAGGGAAAAAAACACAAAACGCCCACTTATTTTTTCTCCCACACAATTTATACCTACAAAAAAAAAACACAATTAATCCAAAGTTTTTGAAAGGATTTGGGGGTGGAGGGGAGGAGGGGTGGGGGGGGGGGCGGGTAAGGGAAAAACTAATTTTTTTTTCCAACCCAGAAACTGGACTGCACATATGTTTTAAAATAATTAAATAGCTTTTTTTGCTTTATGGGTACAATTTCCAATATTGGATGTGTCAACGAGTATTTTATATGAAAAAAAAACTTTTTCTTTTGTTTTTAAGTGGGTGTGCAAGGAAGTGCGAAGACGCGTGAGTGGTTATATGTATTATAAAATTTGTACTGGTTTTAGTTAATTGAAAAGAAATACAAATCAAGAATCAAAAAACGGAACGAATGTATGTATGTGCGCGTATGTATATATCGGTATACAGGTGCAGATTCCAGGTTTTTTCTCTTCTTCAAACTCCTTCTTAAGTGTTTTGACTCATTTCGGAGTGTCTAAACAGTAGTTCAAATGTACATGTGAAAGTGTGATCAAGTGTAGGTTATTTTTTAATATGTAATATACTATGAACTAAATAGGAAATTGCTTAGCTCTTAAAAAAAAAAAAAAAATTTTGATCGCTTCTCGGCCTTTTGGCTAAGATCAAAGTGCATTGACATTAACGTGTTAATGTATTTGATCTTTTGAGGCTAGACGTGCTCCTTGATATCCGGCCTATTGGCTATTGTGTCTTAGCTAGGGCCGGGCGTGCGCCACCGCAACTCATGCGAGTTTAAAATATGCGACCTCATGCGAGGAAAAAAAATGCGACCTCATGCAAAGGGGGAAAAAAGTGTCTTAGCCAGGGCCGGGATCACACACAATTCACACATTCTAATTAATAAAGTCAATAGACCTCACTTTGAACCCCAGAAGGGGCATAAAAAAAAATTCTTCCACTCTCCACTTCCTTCCCGTTTTCAGTGTGGGCTGAATGGACTTAACCACGTCATCAGCTGACTCGCGTAGCATCATTGCAAGCCTTGCCTTTCCAACTTTGTACTCTTCAACAACTGACTTGAAAGGAAGCAGAAGTTTTGACTTTTTGCAGTACAGTGCTACATCTGACAGACCTGGTGGTACCCCTAGCCACTTTCTCATGAACTTGTTGACCTTCTGCTCTATAGCTTCCACTGTACTTGTGCTTATTTCATATATAAGCAGTGGCCACAGCAACTTCGGTATCAACATGAACTGGAGGCACCACAGTTTGAACTTTCCCCAGGAGTCTACTTTTGGTCTATTGATCTGTAGCCCTCTGTCTGCCATTTTTTATTGTCTGTTGCACTGCCTTCGAGTCTTTTTTAATGAGAGGCATCGTACACCCCCTGCCAAGACTTTTAAAAAACAGGTTCCTCAATGACAGTAGGGATTTTCTTTGGTTTTTGGAAAACCATGAAATATGTCCTCTGCTATCTTCCATTTCCTGACTGATAGGCTTCTCGACTTCTTGGGTTTGAAGCTCATTCTGCACCAGCTGACTAGTTCATCCAGGCGTGCTAACATCCTCCGGGCCTGATGTTCATCTGATGTCAGAATTGTTGTGTCATCCATGAATGCTTTGAGCGGTGGCATGTGATACATTCCACTGAGCTTTGGACCTATAGCCATTCCTTCAGCCGCATTGAGGATTACCTGCATAGCCATCACGAATAGTATCGGAGAGATGGTACACCCCATCGCAATTCCAACTTCAAGGCCAATCCACTTCGTTGTGTACTCTCTGGTTGAAAATCTGACAGCAAACCCTGCGAAATTCAGCTTCAGCAATGCTGCAATCTCTTGTGGAACATGATACATTTCTAGGGCCTGCCACAACATCTGGTGTGGAACGGATCCATAAGCATTCGCTAGATCCAACCAGATTACATGGAGGTTTGTTCTGTCAGACTTTGCCTTTTGGATTGCTTCCCAGATCATTGTGGCATGCTCTAGACATCCTGGTGTACCTGGGATACTGTGACGTACGATGAAACTCAGCTGTCCCTGAATTGTTAGATGATATAGTAGATACCTCGTAGCATCAGTGGCACCGAATATTGTTGTAACTTTTCGTCAAACGAGAATTCTTCCACCTGGGCTCATTAGCAATGCACAACAGAAACGTGGAACACCACCTGGGCTCATTACTATGCAGCATTTCCACGGGGATTTTCAACACGTTTGCTAATTAATATGTAGACAGTTTATCTTCCGTGCATTCTGGACATTGCATTGTCTCAAGGGGAGGTTAAACCACACCCACTGCTATCTCTAGAGCAATCAAGAGCAGTTATTTTCCTTACCTTGGTCAGTACGCCTGCCTTAAAGGCGTTGCCTAAATCAAACGAAGGAAAGCGGCACGTGATCTGAGACAATGACGATTTCAACACAGACGAAGCTAGTCTCTCGCAGGAATTTCACATCTCGGTGTCAACCAGAAAACCGCTCGAAAGACGGAACGAACGGGAAACCCGAGCGGTCAGGAATTGAATAATCGGACGAGGAGCGGGTGGCTAGAATCTCGATTTTTCCCTGAGTTCTGAAAAGGTGTTAGATTCTAACATGCCCCCCCCCCGAATCTTTCATTCCATTTCATATATATAGAGACCCTGAAGAATGCCATTTTATCACCCGTTGCCAGACATTTTAAAATTCACTAGCATATAGTTAAATCCTGCTAGAATTCCCTCTGGATTTGTTGCTATATTGGAGTGAAGTTATTCTGTGCTAAAAAAAAAAACGGGTATAATATATATATTTAGTTTTCTAGTGATCAGTGGTCTAGTTCATTTCATTTTTTTTATTTCACTGGATTTTTTTGTGTTGATTTTAAATCTATTAAATTAAACCTTTCTCAAAAAAAAGTTTCCCAGTTGAAAAAAAATTAATGATGATATATCTACTATAGTATTTCCAAAGATAATAGATGCTTAAAACGCTTAAATTAACTTTTAAAGTCGCGAAGGAATTTATAACTAATTAATTAAGTTAAGTCCTATATATATATAGATTGTGTGTTTTTTTTTTAAAACCATTAGACTCGCGAAGTGTTTTTTTTCTTTTAATATAATTAAATAAATTATACGCGAGTGTATCTAATAGGGTCTTTTTAAAACGGTAAAATTTTTATCGCGCTTTAGAATGTTATTTTTTGATTTTTTTTCGGTATGAATTTTACATGTTTTTTTTCTTTCATTCATAGGGTGATCCAAAACCTTTGCGTCCCCAGCAAAAAAAAATTGTTATTAGAGTCCTGCAGACTCGGTTCTTTAAAAAAAAAAAAAAAAAAAACCCTCCAGAATTTGATGAGACTGTGTAAATTTTAATCTTATGACGATCCTGTTGGGATTCCGCTATCTAAAATTACCAGAAAGAAAGTACCCCCAAGAACAATTTAACACATCATCAATTAATTTAAGATTAACTGGAGAAGAACATTGCCAGAGCTTATTTGCATTATTTACTGCTCTATTACGGAAGAAAATAGAACTCTTCCGAACACTGTGCATATTTTTCTTCACTGGATTTTAAACCCCTCGAAGTAAACCATACCACAACGGTCAGTTGTTATCATCACGCATTAAGGATTTTTACCATCAGCGGCGAAATCAATGAGACCATACCATATTCACCACCTGTATCTAAGACTGTGCCATCCCGTAGAACCGTCCTTTTAACATAACAAAAACAAAGAACACTTAGGCTTCACCTTCCAGCGATTTCGGGACTGTACTAACTGTGGTGGATTTGGGGTTATAAATGTTATTATTCAATATTATTTGTCTACTAAGTGAGGTCAGCTGTGTAGGTCCTTGAGTTTAGTAGTAGAAGGTTAAGTATTTACAGGGAACCTATCTGCTACCACCCTATGATCTCACTTAGCGCTATATTTTTACTTATTAGTTATGTAACTACGTCTAAGTGTCTAGGGTAATGAATGTATGATGTAGTGTAAGTAAAATTAATACAAATACATTTAAATTCTAACACATAAATAAGACTGGCTCAATACAACAACCACAGAAAGACTAACACTCTAGGATATATCTTATAGAAGTCTGTGGCTGAATTTTTAGTAACAGGCTATATTACAATTTTATTTGGCCTGATTCAGAATTTTTTGGCCTGATTCAAAAATGAATTTAATGTCCTGATTACAATCAAATTAAATACCAACAATGGACCTGTCCACACACAAAATGATTACTTACTTCACAATTACTATGGTTTTATTTACATCAAAGACTATTTATCGAATACCCACAATGGATTTTCCTGGTCCATACAAAGAACTATTACAATGAGGTCTAATTCTGGATCCTATATTTAGAGATGTATTTCTATAAACTAAGTAAGTTTGCTGGTAACTAATGGGTGGCATTTTTAGGGACGTTCTCTGGTTTGCGTTCATTTCTGATGCCCATGACTCTCATCCATATGGTCAAGACTGGGTTGGAGCGGTATACAGCCATCTTCGTTTTGGTTATCCCTCTCTTAGGGTGGAGAATCCTTTTCGATGGCCTGAAAGAAGTCTCCCAGCTGTACTAGCTCCGAGTGAGAATTCTTTTGATGCTTGTTCGGTCTATAATAAGCTCCGAGGTTATTGAACCCTCCTTTTTCAAATCGTTAGAACCTATTAGACAAGCTAAATTATATGGATTTCTATAAGTATTGCTGAGTAAAGTCAGTGGGATGTTGTCATCATCCCCTCTTTTTCTTTAAATTATCCTGTGGAATATTTTTTTGACTCTTGTAATTTTTAGTAAAAGTCATACGGATGGGGGACACAATGGCACACTTAAAAAGTTATGATGTGCTGACATGTCCTGATAGAAGTTGACACATGGTGTAGTGTAGTATAGTAACGCTTGGTACAATTTCTCTCCTATAAGAAAATTCACTTGTTTCTGAGACTAACGTACACAACAAAAAAACTGAAAAGAAATATCACAGTTTGACTGTCCAGCTATATAAAATTTCAGCTGTAGACTGCCAAGGTTTTATTTCACTCTTAGCCCTTCTTGTCCCTCAACGTCGCATAGTCGAACGAGCCTTGAACCGCTTGCCAATATCCCTAGACAGGGCCCAAATCACGAGCAAAATTTTCACTTAAAAAACCAAAAACAGTCTCCAAACTTCTAGAGGGAGTCTTGAAAATCTCTTTAAGCTCTCAAGTACTCTCTGACCCTCCTGTCCTATATCTTCACCAGGGAATTCTGGCGTCCCCACTAACGTTAGTAATAAGAGCAAAACGTAGTGTTCCGTCTTTAGCGCCGTATACTATGAGAATTACAAAAAACTACCCACATAAAACATTCAGACACTAAGAATCTTTATATTTTATGGCTATATTCACTTACTCTAGATTTTCAGTTCGTTGACCACTGTTAGATCAATTAACTAGCATTTCTCCCCAACCACCTATTACAGCCCCTTATCAGAATTTTCGAAATAAACCAAGCTTTGCCCCGTCCAGACTGCCAAGGTTTTATTATTCACAGCGTGCTGCGTGCAGAGCACTGCGTTTTCAACGCTAGCAGAATTTCTTGCTTACTAATAATTTTGTCTATGCCACACTGGCGACGATTATAAGTCTTGCTTTCGTGCAAAGCAAAATGTTTATTTTTGCCGGATCATTTTCTAAGCATTCGCCACTGCATCACTAATGGCGTAGGAGACACGATAGGCCCCCACAGCGAGGTTGTCACAGCGTAGCGGTCTAGCGATTCATATGTTCAGATTTGTACATTATAAACCTGAAACAGGAAAAGACTCGAGTGTTTAAACGGCTCATTTATCTAGAGTGAGATCTACTCATCAAGTGTGTGTATGATCATATGAAGTTAGCTTTGCGCATTGACAAGCGTAGATTCGATTTTCTGCAAAGCTAATTTGCCACCTGTTATATACCCTCCTTCCCTTTATGGGACTCTATCTACCAACCAATCGCTTAGAAGGTTTTTAAGAAGGAATCAATCTAATAGCCCATCTTTTTTAAACTGTGCGTCCCCTGACTAACGTTAATGGATAAATGAGCAAAACAAAGCAACAGCGGTCTGTCCCGTCCTTTAGGCGAGCTCGTAGACATATTAGTATTATTTTCAATAATCTTGGTTCCTAATGAATGATAAATGACTACCATGTTTATATTAGTAAACATATTATTGTCTCAGGAGAAACTAAGCTATCTTTTTAACATAGTTTACATATTCATTTTTATGGCTATATTCATTGTTGCGCAGTCTAGATTTTTCAGTTTTTGTATTGTTTTACTGTTTTTTGGAATCGTCAATTAATTAACTTTTTTCATTGAGAGACAGTTAGTCGGCCTATCTCCCCCGCTCCCCCCCCTTTCCCCCCTTTCTTTTCTAATCCTTATTTTGAGGCCTTCCCCATCATTCACTCTAAAAACCAACTTGTTTGACGGTTAACCAGTTAGAAATTACACTACTCGGGCTAGTGTCAATTGAAAACTGTCTGTGTGTTTATATATTCTGGCTTGTCCCACAGCGTGCCTATATGCATGGAACGGCGTGCAGAGCGAAGAGGGGTTAGTAAGGCGGCGTTAATCTTTGCATTAATTCTTGCCGCAGTTTCGTGCCGCAGATCGGGCAAAATGTTAAAATGTTAATTATAAGTCTTGCCGCAGTTTCGTGCAGCAGATCGGGCAAAATATTAATTTTAAGTCTCAAGGACAAAACTAGGAAAGCGTGTAAGGTTTTACGGCGGGATCATTTTCTAAGCATTACCACTGCACAAAATTCAGCGCTCTACTGGCGTAGAGACGACGATAGGCAAACACACACGGGCGGTTTTATTTATTATCATAGGACTAAAATCTTACTGAATTTAGCGATTATTTCACAGATTTCGCTACACTAACGCATAAACCTGATAATCTGGGGCTGGACACAGAAGAAAAGACGCTACCTACGTCGAGTGTTTAATTGATGTTTTTGTATTTTCTATGGAGTGCCAGATTCTACTATCGGTAAGTGTGTATGAGCATATGAGTGGTGGCCATCACGAGTGCGCATGAATGACAGGAGATTCGATTTTGCAAACCATTTGTTAATTTGCCTACCTGGTAAATACTTTTACTGTATTCCCTGCATTGTTCCTTTAAGTGGGATTTTTGTTAACTCTGTTCACCTCCCCCCCCCCCTTTTTTTTCATTTGCTTAGTGAAGGGGAAAACAAATTGAGAATAACAGGATTTTTTTCTACCCATACCTAATATTGTAACACCTCTTTTCAGGGTAATTAAATTTACTGTTGGGTTACATTACCTATTTTTTCTGATAACTACCTATCTTTGGACTGGGTTCTGATAATCTTCTGTCTAATACAAGCGGGAAGGGCGCTAGGTACGCCTCTCAGTACTACCCCCGTACCTCGAATATCATAAGACCACATCTTACTTACCCCCCTTATTCTATACACTATAACTCCCACCCCCCCCCCCCCCCCCACCTTGTTATTTGTATTTTCTGTACCTATGATATTTTTCCTGTAACAAAATGATAAATGTTGTGACTGTATTTAATGATAAATAAACCTCATAAACTTATTTAGTACTGTGTTGGAATACCCAAGCCCAAATTACCCATATCTGTTTAACATAGTTTGTATTCACGTAGCGTCCGTGGGTTTGAAGCACCAAATTGGTGTGAGCGCAGGTGTGTTTGGAAACTGGCAAATAATTGTTTAGCCAGGAGAGTTAAGGAGTAGATTGAGAGAAACAGATTGTTGTAAAAGAGTCTGTCCTTACTCTCCCCAGCACTCTGTGAAGCAACTATTTACTTTCTAACCCTTATTATCACTGAGCCTTCCCCCATCATTCTCCACTCTAAACGGGACCACTATTTCTAAGACTCTTTCTCTCAAAATAAATTTACGACAGATACCTCCTTTCTGAATGGTAGTGTCAATGTACCCATTTGCCAGGAGGTATGTAGTGAGCCTTTTCGCCATCACTGAGAAGAATATCTTCCCTTCCACATTAAGATTGGTCTGAACTGACTGATTTCTGTGGAATTTTGCTCCTTCGGGATGTAGACTCCGTTTGCCTTTCTCCATTCCTTGCTTACAAGCTGGGTTTTCCACGCATTCTTCAATAAACGGAGCAGTTGTTTGAGCACTTCAGGGCATCTCTTATACACCACATATGGAACACCATTAGGACCTGGAGCTGACTTGCACCGAGCTTTCTGGACAATGCATTCTACCTCTTGCACCGTTGGGGGCTTGGTGTTAAATTCAGCTCCTGGCTTACTCGGCCATTTAAGGCCTGCTATGCTGCTGAGCGGCTCATCTCTGCGACCATCTGAATATGTTATTCTAAGATGTTCTTCCAGGTCTTCTTTCTTGATGTTTAGCGTACCCGACCGTGGCTGCTGAAACAGTTCTTTGGCAAACTTGAAGGGCTTCCTGAAGAATCTTTCCCTATCCCTTCGAGTCTTCCTTCTCTTCCTGCACAACCTTTCTGCTCTACAAAGGGCATTATGTTGGCCTTTCAGGTGCTCCCAAACCTGTCGTAACCCTTCCTTCTCTGTGGCAACTGTGTTCTTGAAACGTTTTCGGGCATGCTTCTTCTGTTTCCTGATTTCTTCTATTTTAATTTGTCTTCTACTTTTTTCGTGGTGGGTTACTTTCCATTGCCTCCCTCACTCCGAACACTTTGCGACAGTGCAGATATATTATGTCGCCGAAGATTTCCAGCTTCTTCTCCAAAGTTATCTGCTTCAGGTTGTTATCCAACTCTTTTGCCAAGGCTTCGTCTAGCTGTTCCCAAAGCCCTTTTGCACTGGCAGGTGGAAACTTGATTGCATCTCTCTTCCCGTTCAAGAAGTGTGTGAGATCATCATCAGGCAGATCAACTTGAATGTACTCAGCACTGTGGATTGACTCCTGGCTGCGTTCTTCTAACGTCTTATCCGTCGAGACAGAGCGCTGTTGATCTCCCCCAGATGACCTCCCACACCCCTTTTTCGTTCGGTGGATTTTCATTCCTCTCTGAGTAGAGAATTCCCTACCACAGGCACATGGAAATGCCAGCCGTTGTTCAGAGCTCGAAGTCCGTGTAACGGGTCTGGTCGATTCCAATGAGGCGCCTGTGGATTCATCATTCTCCCCCCCCCCCCCTTTCGGTGAATCCTGGGGGCATCTATCATTTTTGGGTCCTGTAGCTATTGAATACAGCTTACGGGGTGCTAACCCGGTCAGCCGATTTCTAGTCTTTCCCAGTGTCATCTGTCTTTCCAGAAGTCAATCGGTCTTTTCCCGATCGTCACTGGTTTGACCATGTAACTATGACAGGAAACTCTTCACAGAGCGATACAACAGGAAGCAATCTGATCATCAGAAGACGTCCCCCCGTCCGACAAGTGTTTCGGTCCGATATATTCCTTTACACTCTAAGGGGGGCGGGCCCACTTGGGTCATGACTCCCAAGCGTCTCAATGTACATTACGGGGTCCTAAATGTGGATGTTTGAGGTCAGTTCTTTAGCTGGGAAAAGGCTATTTGCATCATTTTTTCGTGATGCGTAGATGTCAGGGAGGATAGTGTGATTCGCTTGCATAGCTAGGCGGGGTTGTCGCACGGAAGGTCCAGGGTTCGAATCCTGGGTAAGCCACTCATGTCTGTTGTCTAGTGTCCTACTTCTTTATTTCTTACGAGTGCCTGAAAACATACCTTTATGTTTGTTTCAAATTAATTTGCCGTTTACGGGCCTCAGGTTTTCCTTCCTTGTGTGTTATAACTATTTCAGAATAGAGGAACCTTACGGTGCAGGATGTCTTCAAGACAATAATGTAGAACATTTCTTCTTAAAATGTAAGAGGTATGAACAAATGAGAATACCAATATTAGATTTTTTGCAAGCATCAAACTTACCTACAAATATAGAAGAGGTGTTAAGAATATTATGCTGCATAATATTCTTCTTCTTTGATCCTTAGCCGCCGACCGTCAAAGCAGTCAGTGGCCATTACGCCTGGTGGCGTCTTGTAGGGCAACAACAAATTGACCAGGCCTTTACACCCCTCCACTTTAATAATTATTGTTCAGAGTGTCTTCTTGATTTTGTTCGTTTTTTTATTTTATTTAACGTATAAGCATTATTGTGATTGTCCCTATTTACAATGATTTGACAATTGTGATGCCAATTTCTCATATCGGTTGTTGTTCATATTATTTAGAATTTAAAACAACATATATCCTAATTATAACCCATCAGAGGTTGAACAGGATATTTTCCTTCATTAAATAAAAAAATATAAAAAACAGGGTTATCCAGCACAATAACGAGTCTCGGGACTTTTTGGGGGGCACCTGTTGGCCCAGTGGTCTTCTTGCATGCAAAAGGGACATGCCATCTTCCGTTCTGAGATAGTGAGGAAAATTGTGTGTGTCTTTCCCCGGCTCTTTAATTTGTAAATCCACGTAGTGAGGAAGGGGCTTTTTGGATTTACAAAGCAGGACCCAATTGTCCATCGTATTCTTTAAACGTCATTGTGGTTTAGAAAGAGCAGTGATGGAGGGTATGTGTTATGAGTAAAATCATAACATATCTATCGTATTCGACAAGGATTGTTTACAGACAAGCTTGTTGATAAACGTTTCCTGGGTTACTCCCGGAAGTACGTCATGATCGTTTGGTGAATTGTGGCAGACGGCTTTGCCGGTTCCACTTAGCAGAAGTGAGCGATAATTCGTGGCCTTTTTGATGTGTGTCACTGAGTGTGAACGGACGCATTTTGTCCAGCTCCTAGATGTGTGCTCTTACTACTGAGTTATAAAGTTTTATGACAGCTAGATTGTCCATCTACTTCATGGAGTCTATGCTGGTTTGATATATACGAGGTCAAGCGAATGCTGTATGCTAAAGGAATGCGTGTGGAAATATTTAATAAAGTCTGCAGCAACATGTCGAAGACATCTCGTCCATAGTCGACTGACTAGTGACGTTTTCAAGACTGGCTAGATCATGCCATTGTCGTATCTGAATTTTGGATGCATGTTAACCGAGCTTGTTCACGTAAATAAATGAATTTTCGTCTTCACGTCCAAGCTGGCCTTGAGGAGTTCTTTGCTGTTGAAGACTAAATGAGTATTTAAAAGGCTGCATTTAAAAGTGTTACAGGCATGATGGAATGCCGTGATGTATTCTCACAAGTTAATGAAGTATTACCCTAGACAAGATATAAACCAAAGAGACTCAACAACAGTTCACACCCATTTTCAACCTCTAACATTTGGGGGTCACAAGCCGGAGGATCATCGATCCACAGCCTGAAATTGATTTTTACATAAATAACTGCAGACGTCGCCTGCAGTTTGTGCCTTGTGCCAGTTTGCAAAGATGGCGCACGTTATCGTCTGCTAGCTTGTAAGATTTTTTGAGTCAAAATTTGTAGTGCAGTTCTTACTTGTTCCAGTCATTGAGGTAACATTTTTGAAGCATATCTTACCTACTGCATCCTTCTTCGAGTGAAGTTTCGAATTTCCTGCCGAAGATGGCGTATTTTAAGACAACGACAGATCAAAGTGGAGTCTGCATCGTGTCAGCTGTTTCAGTGTGCTAGACCTAGGGATCGGTCTAAATGTCCAGTTCTCATCGGTGCTGAAGGAACAGACGGTGGAACTAGGAGGATTTTGAGTTCTGGCAATAAGATAAGTCACGTTTTAGCTTTATACAGCCTGTGGCTAGATTATTTTATTTGCCAGCGTATTTTTTTTTTCTACATGTTTTATGTTTTAATGTCGGTGTTGTATATATAGCGGGAGGCTGGTGGGACCTGTAAATTTTTTTTCAATACCGACTTATGTCTGGTCGAAAAGAATTTTCAGGCGTTTTTTAGTTGATGCATCTGTGTAGTTCAAATTAAGGGGCCGGCTTTCATTGCTGTGTTGTTACTGCCTTGATTGAAGTATACAGATCCAATTTTGTCTAGTTGTGCAGTCGTGTTAATTGTAAAATTTGTGGTTGTAGTGAAGTTCGGTGTATTTTTTGTTCAGTTTTATACATTATTGTTTGTAAAATTATCCATCTAACCTTGCTTTCCTTGATTTAATAGATGTCATAAATGTTGTAATTTTGTGCTGTAGTGTCATAATTGTGGTAGAGTTACATTTTATTAATTTGTTCTAATTCATATAGTTCTGCCTAAGTTCTCTAATTGAATTTGCTTCTGTTAGCTCTGGTCACTGTATTTTGTCCTCTTATTTGTACTTTTCTTTTAATGCTCCCCAATTTTAGCATCTAGATTATTTTTTACTATTAGCCTACATGCAGTTGGGTGAATTTGAATTGGTGAAGTAGGTATTGAAAATATTGTTCACAGATTAATAATATTATAAATTTACTTTATTGGTGTTATTGGAAAGCACAATAATTTTAAATCATGGCAACCTTGAAAGATTTGGTGAAGGTTGGAAAAGATTTTGGTTTGGAAGGTGATGCCTTAAAAACCTATGTAGACACGGAACTCAAGAGACAAAAAGAAGTGTCTGAAAAAAGAAAAGCTGAAGAATTAGCTGAAAAAAGAAGACAAGAAGAAGTGTCTGAAAAAAGAAAAACTGAAGAATTAGCTGAAAAAAGAAGACAAGAAGAATTGTCTGATAAAAGGAGAGAAGAAGAATTAAAGGAAAAAAGAAGAGCAGAGGAGTTAGTTCTTTAAAAAGACAAATTAGCCTATGCTCAGGCGGAGTTAAAACAGGCTCAGGAACTCAGATTATATGAATTGGAACATGAGAAATTAAGATTACAACAACCTCAGGTTAATCCCATGAATGTTGATACTGGTAGAAGGGGCCATATTGCCCATGTTAAGATAAATTTGCATAAATTTAACTCTAATATCGACGAATGAGACGTATTGTCAAGAGTTTAATATTGATAAAACTACCTGGTCTAGTAGGCTTATGAACCTATTAGTGGGTGAAGCATGTACTGCAGTTTGTACCATGGACGAACAGTCTAGAAGGGACTATGACGCTGTGAAAACCTTGCTACTTAAGAAATATCAATTGGATGAAAATGGCTATAGGTTAAAATTTAAATCACTACTGCCAGATTCTGCAAAAGATTTTTCAGAATTTATTTCATCCATAAAGATGTACTTTACTAGATGGATTGATCTTTCTAAGATTCAAAAGACATTTGAGGGACTATCTGATTTGGTTCTGAGAGATAAAGTTTTGTCCTCAATAAGTGGAGATTTTTTATCTTTTTTGCAAGGGGAAAAAAAACAGAAAATTTGTCTATTTGGGAACTTTTGGTAGACAATTCCAAGTTGCACATCCAAATACGAATCTAAGTAAAAATAACATTAAGGATTCCTTGCCAGCTGCATCTGCCAGGATGATCAATTATAACACACCTAAGCAGAGATCAAATAGCATTTATAAGAACTATAGAGTCACTCAGAATGTTCAATGTGGCAATAATAGAGGCAGATATAATTTTAATAAGAAATTTCATCAGCCTCAGAGATATGAAAACTCGAATGATAATGGTTAATACGGACCACAATCATCATTTAGATCCAATGATTACCAAAATAGAGGAGGATATAATGCCAGATCAGGCAGAGGACAAAGGTCATTCCATAGGAATGATGATAATTATGGAAATAACAGAGGTTCTTATCAGAACAATAATTTTCGACAGTAAAGGAACCCTGAACGTGCTAATGCTGTCGTAAATGTGAGTGACAATAATATAAGTCAAAATAATGTTCCTATCGCTCATGCGAATGCTTGTAGTGTCGACTTACCCAACAGTGCTAATTGTACTGAATGTAGTTCTTTATTTCAGCTACAAAGAGTACCAAGACTGTTGTGCGGACATCCTTTGCCAGTCATGTCTTCTTATGAAAGCACAGGTTCACTGGTGCTTGATAAGGGTTTTGTGAACAATAAATTAGTGTCACTTTTAAGGGACACAGGGTCGACGACAATTGGTGTACGTAGATTTTAGATAGGAGTATTAAGACTTGGGTTTGGTCCCTTCTGAATAGGTTGGAATGAGTGATAGACACAGTGTGAGCTGGTGAGAAGCAATGGAATTTCCACACGTGAGATGATAGAATGTGATATAGAGGCTGTCTTTGAGAATCGAGATAATCTTCTCTCTCTCACCTATCTTCTACGACCGCTTTTTTAAAGGCGTCACACAGTCTAAACACAGATATATATATATATATATATATATCTCTATGTACTCACTACTCACAGGCACGCACATACACGTGACGACAGTTAAACACACAGACGTGGGAAAATCTATAACAATGCTTATACAGATAATTGGGATCGAGCTGACCAACGCACTGATTTTCAAGAGAGATTTTATTATTATCATCTAAAAAAATCTTCTCACAACACCAAAAAATACATCAAGGAAAAAAAAAACATATACAAATAGTCATAAAATTCAAGGAAAATACTACAAGGATGATAGCCCGTTAAAATCTTACTCTAGGTTTAGCCCACAGCCCCGTTAAGAGAACAGATGATGGCCCAAAGAGTTATAGATACGTAGGGTTGAGGCTAAGAGTTTTTTCTTCTTTTCTCGTAAATGTATGCACAGAGTTGAATAATCTGATTTAGCCTAAGAAGTAAAGAAACTCTAGCAAATAGTAACAAATTCTGCAGGTTAAACAAAAAGAATTAAGACAGTAAATGGGTGACAATCTATAACTGTAAAATAACACTCTGATCTGCGTACACTCATTCATTCAGCCATGGCCATGGATACACAGTTATACTCACAACTTTGCTCGCTGCCTCTGGGAACATACTCAATTCTAGGACCTTCACACAGACCCGAAAATGCAGTCCTTGACCAAGAAATCCCCAGTTCCAAAAGACGTACTAAACTCTCAGGGAACGATTCCTTGGGTGTTCTAATTTTTCGAATGTCTGATTAAGTCACATAAAATATTGTCCAGGCACGAAAGTTAGCAGAGCACAATGTCATTAGCTTTGGTTTCTAGAATTTAAGGAATGTCAGATCGGTGTCTACTTTCAGGAAGTTACTATATTTGGTCACCACAGTACTAGTCAAAACTCTGTCGGAATGTTTCTGATCTTTGCTTGCCACAACGGGCTGAATTGTACTGAAGAGTTATTCTGGAAGAATTAATTCTGGCGCGAAGGCCTCTTACTTCATTTAACTGTTACAGTTCAGGTAATGAAAGTGATTTGTTTCTTCCCAAATAAAGTTCACGTACTAGAACGCTGGTAAAGTTGGGTACCACCGTTTCACTATATAAAAGAAAGAACACATATCAAATAATTTTACAATATGTACCCACTATAACTTACATTATTAAACCGCAAGTGTACTGCTTGACTTATCATTTAAATTTCCCGTAAAGTAAGTTATATCTTAAAAAAAAATCATCAATCCCCATGAATTTAGGAACACGTGCGTGTTCCGTCAACATCTCATGAGGTTTCTAGCATTTGTAAGTTAGCTTAGAAAAATATGATCTCGTCTGATTTCTTAGCAGTAAAATTTAACTTCATTATAGCTACATTATTGTTTAGTAAGCTAAGATATAATTTATTCTGCTATCCACTGAAACACGTCACTAGAAAATAATACAGACTATATAAATTTGGCACTCTGCGCAAAATCTAACTAGTGAAATATGAAATAAGCGACTTAACACTTTATCATTTCACAAAATACTAGATATAATATATATTACCTCACACAGAACTACAGGTAGTCGCACAACTTAAGAATTATATGCTGAATATTTAAGGAAGTCTAGAAGTTCGACAAATTGCCGAAACAAACTGAGAAACTTCGCTAACAGCTATTCTGTTTCGAACAACCTGTCTACTGCGAATATAGGAGCGAGAATGAAATTAAAGTTTCAAACTCGGGCCAATATCTTAAAATCAGACAAAGGGCCCCAACTTATTTCGCCAAGCGAAATTATCTCCCCTACTCCCAACATTTACGTCAGCTTAACGCGTGACGTAACTGCCACCAGTGACCGAGAAATGCGCGTGACAGTTGCAAATCTCAGACAACCGTCTACAACTGCGTCGTACAGATGCCGGGTTTGACACCTTAAGCTAGTGACAGGTGAACAAAATGGTAGACCAAAAGTCTGCTCTATGTCCAGCGAAACGAATTTCTCACACCTTCACGTCTTACCTGCGCGACTGACATCTGATGCAATAAGGTTACTAGTCAGTATGAGAAAGAAAAACGATGATGGGAAAGAAATATATTTTTCGCAACGAGTGATGCGAAAAAAATACAGGAAAAACAAGTACGGAAAGATAATAAAATGAAAGGATTAGGGTGAGAGAATAGGAAGAAGATGTAGGTAATTTAATGATATAAAGACCCACGTGACAGGACGTCCCCCCTTAAGATATGGAAGCACTCCATGTCTACGTTATGGAATTAAATTTCCTATAACCGTAGCTTCGGGGTGTCTGTCTTCTTCCTTCTCATCTTCCCCCTCCATCTCTCTCCAATTCCTACTCAAGTCTACTCCCCAAAGTTTCCTTCCTCTGGAATGTCTCCCATGCGCGCTTGAAAGAGCGTCGCCGCTTCTGACATTTTTGAAAGATTTCTTGTGATAGCGGTGGAATATCCCTGCCACTATCATCATCTTCGTCAGCTCTGGCTATCGTCAGGAGATGGTCGGAGGTTGGCACTGGTCTTTCCAAGTATCTCTTTAAGAGATTTAAATGGAAAACCTTCTCCTTTCCTTGAATAGAGATCTGGTAGTTAGCCTTAGAAATCTTTTTCAGGACGGTAAACGGCCCTTGCCATCCGATCTTCAGTTGGTTGTTCTCGGTAGGGAGTAACACCAAAACTTTCTCTCCTGCTTCCAGTTCTCTCTCTTTCGCGACTTTCCTGTATCGGTTAGCGTGCTTTGTGCGAGCTCGCTTAAAGTTAGTCGTTGCTAGGTCCCACCCTAGTTTCAACCTTTCCTTTAAAACCGACACATATTTACTGGCTGAGACAACTGTCTCATCCGCCTTCTCGTCTGTCAGAGACTGAAGTAAGGCTTCAAGCGGGCCCTTAATGGGTCTGCCGAATAAGAGTGTAGCTGGCGGAAATCCTGTGGAAGTATGAGGAGATTCTCTGTAGCCAAATAATGCTGCAGGAATACAAAGATCCCAATCTTCAGGTTTCACTTGTGCCAGTTTACTTAGCATCATGTTGAGGTTTCCATTTGCACGTTCCACGAGCCCATTTCCGGCCGGAGTATATGGCTTAGTGTGGATGTGTTTGGTCCTCAAGATCTTAACGATCTCATCCATCAACAGGTTTCGGTATGGAGATCCGTTATCCGTCAACACTTGTTGAGGGAATCCCAACCGAGTGAAAATCTGCACGAGGGCTTCTGCGACATGCTTGGCATCTGCGCATGTTAGCGGGATAGCTTCTGCCCATAAAGTGCATGTATCGACTAAGGTCAGGATAAACCTGTTCCTTCTTTTAGTCCTTTCGAAAGGCCCTAAAATGTCGATCACAACCCGTTCGAATGGTGTTCCCACTATTGGCATTTCACCCAAAGAGACTGGGGGTGCCCGTTGCTTGGGTGGCACACGTTGGCACTTGGCACAGGATTTGACGTACCTGATAATATCAGTGTTTACTCCTGGCCACCAATAATGAGTGGTTACACGTTGGTTTGTGGCGTTCTGTCCCATATGTCCGCTGAAGGGAAGAGAGTGCCCCATTTCTAGGATTTGGCTTCTGTACTGTTTCGGTACTAGGAGCTGGTTGTAACCTTGGTCAGGCTTGCCCGTTCTGCGATAAAGTACGCCATCCTTAGAAAAAATGTCCCCGTGCTGTCTGGGTTCCTTAGCCATGGGCAGTTTCCTAAAGCAGGGTGCCAAAGTAGGGTCCTTGTATTGCGCTTCTTTAAGTTCCTTGGGTAACAAATTCGGCGCAGGCTCCCGTTCCTTCATGGTTTGCCCTCTTGTAGTTACTGCTGCCACAATCGGCTCTTCCGGTTTCCCAATACACACGTATCTCCCGCCAAGTATGACTGGGTAGATGGGATCATCCATAACAGCCGCTTTGATCACACCTCTGACAAAATCAGAGTGGATCTCCACCAATGCGATGGGAAGCGCTGTAGGTGCATCACTCTTACGAACTCCACAAAGTTTGACGGTCTCTCCTGTCTCTTGACCGGGTTTAACCAGGTTTCTGGCAACAATGCAATCGTAAGAAAGCCCCGTGTCAAATAAGCAAGAAGTTTGAGAACCGTTCAAAGTAACAATACCTCGCGTTGAGGGTCTATCCCCAACAGGTTGGGAATCACTGTCAATAATTCCGCCTTGCGAGACTGTCAATAAGCATCCGATGCGTTTCGGCTCGGTGTGCTCGGTCTGATCATATGTCCCGTGCTCAGGGGTTCTCCCTTTGCCACCTTGTCCTTTCTGGCTACGCTGCCATGTAGGGCGGTCGGGTTGATCAGACTGTTTGGGGTGGTTGGGGTACTTGTTCTTGTAGAACTTGGATTTTTCAGGAGGGGGGTTTTGAGGTCCAGTTTCTCTGTGGTTATTTTGGTTAGAAGCCTGAGAAGATTGCTCTAGGTTATGTTTTCGAAAATGCTCCTCTGTCGGTTTCCGCTTTGTGGCCGGTAGTTCAGCCAGCGCATTGTGATAACGCTCAGACTTTTCCAAAATGTCTTCAAGTTTTTCTGCCCCCTGCTCAGCGAGAAATCTCCGGGTATCCGCAGACAAAGTGTTTTTTTATTTGTTCTGTTAAAACAAATTCCTCAAGACCTTCATAGGTAGAGGGGAGCTGCGAGAGCTCAAGGCACTTTGTCAAATATCCCTTTAGACGGGAAGAGAACTGGTGAAAAGATTCAGAATTCTCCTTTCTGCTGTTGCGAAACAGTTGCAAAAATTTGCGAGCGTTCATTTCAAAGCGCTCCAGTAACGCTTTCTTCAACAGATCATAGTTGTCTTGTTGGCTACTTTCCAGTTTGGCGTAAACATCATACGCAGAACTTTTCAAAGCCTGGGAAAGCTTCATGTTCCAACGCGACCTCTCTAAACCGTACAGAGTTGCAATTTTCTCAAATTTTTCTAGCCAAGTGTCAATCTTCTCATTTGGACAAGGGAAAGATTCTAGTGGAAAAGACATAGCAGTGAGATGAGTAGATTGAGTGTTAGAAGGATCAGTTAAGGAAGAATGAGAAGACTCTCCATTGCTGGAGGTAGAGGCAGCACCACGACTTTGAAGTTCAAGAGCTTTAAGAGCCAACTCATGTTGTCTCTCCTCCTCTCCTCCTCTGCTGTCTCTCCTCCCTTTCCTTCTCATGCTGTCTCTCTCCTTCTCTTTTTCCTCATGCTGCATCCTGCGAATTTCCATTTCTTCCTCAATCTTCTTCTGCTGTAATAGCCGGTCTTCCGCTTCTTTCCTCCTAGCTTCTTCTTTTTCCTCTTTAGCTTCAGCTGCTTTCCTCTCCGCATCATATCTCTCAAGTTCGTCCCTGACAAATGCTTTCGCTTCCTCTCCTTCCAGTCCCTCCTCTCTCGCTTCTTCCCTGAGGAGTTGTCTAAGCTTTGCCCTCTCGGCCATATTATGTCAGTGACTGAGACTAGTGGAGAACGAAAATAGGAAAAAGGATACACTGGTTCCTACCACTTACGAGAAAAAAAATTACCAAAAATCAAAAGATGATATCCTTAACCCTGGGATACCTCCTCCAAATTAAAATCTAACTATCGCTGCTATTATCGGCAATAAAGCACTTAATGCAAAACACGACTACGCCAACTAAATGGTAGTTAAGATTACTTCTGAAAAATAAGTTGCTACAGTGGAAAAGCAAAATAATTATTGCAAAAATTAAAGAGAAAAATAATCCCTTAATTATAAAGTCCACTATCAAGTTCACCCCTGAAGACAGTTAGGGTAAGGGAGGCAATTAATCTGGACAAATAGTCCGAAACGCACTCCTTAGCTTTTGCTCAAACACCTACTTCTTCAAAACCCAGTGAATGTTATACACTCACTACTTTACCAGCGTTTAGTATTACAAAATCAGTAATTAACATATATTCCGACAATCAACCTGTAACTGAAATGTATATTATTTCTAAATGCTGTGGAAAAAAAACTATCAGTTTGTGTGGTCAGCACGCCCGTAAACAGATCGTTAGTCTAGGGGATAAATTATTTAAAATAAAACTCACAAGACAATCACCCTCTTACTCTATTACAGAATAAAGAATCCTAAATACAAAATCCAGATAGACGAGTCCACATTTGTCGTACTCGTCTTCCTATTCTAAGTTCAAAAATCCGTCGGACGAGAACCCATTTGTCGTACTCGTCTTCCTATTCTAAGTTCAAAAATCCTACGGACGAGAACCCATTTGTCGTAGATTTTAGATAGGAGTATTAAGACTTGGGTTTGGTCCCTTCTGAATAGGTTGGAATGAGTGATAGACACAGTGTGAGCTGGTGAGAAGCAATGGAATTTCCACACGTGAGATGATAGAATGTGATATAGAGGCTGTCTTTGAGAATCGAGATAATCTTCTCTCTCTCTCTCCTATCTTCTACGACCGTTTTTAAAGGCGTCAGACAGTCTAAACACAGATATATATTACATAAATCTCTATCTACTCACAGGCACGCACATACACGTGACGACAGTTAAACACACAGACGTGGGAAATCTATAACCATGTATATATATTATTTGAACGAGCTGACCAACGCACTGATTTAGTTCAAGAGAGATTTTTATTATTATCATCTAAAAAAATCTTCTCACAACACCAAAAAATTACATCAAGGAAAAAACATATACAAATAGTCATAAAATTTAAGAAAATGCTACAAGGATGATAGCCCCGTTATGATCTTAGCTCTAGGTTTAGCCCACAGCCCCGTTAAGAGAACAGATGATGGCCCAAAGAGTTATAGATACGTAAGGTTGAGGCTAAGAGTTTTTCTTCTTTTCTCGTTAATGTATGCACAGAGTTGAATAATCTGATTTAGCCTAAGAAGTAAAGAAACTCTAGCAAATAGTAACAAATTCTGCAGGTTAAACAAAAAGAATTAAGACAGTAAATGGGTGACAATCTATAACTGTAAAATAACACTCTGATCTGCGTACACTCATTCATTCAGCCATGGCCATGGATACACAGTTATACTCACAACTTTGCTCGCTGCCTCTGGGAACATACTCAATTCTAGGACCTTCACACAGACCCGAAAATGCAGTCCTTGACCAAGAAATCCCCAGTTCCAAAAGACGTACTAAACTCTCAGGGAACGATTCCTTGGGTGTTCTAATTTTTCGAATGTCTGATTAAGTCACATAAAATATTGTCCAGGCACGAAAGTTAGCAGAGCACAATGTCATTAGCTTTGGTTTCTAGAATTTAAGGAATGTCAGATCGGTGTCTACTTTCAGGAAGTTACTATATTTGGTCGCCACAGTACTAGTCAAAACTCTGTCGGAATGTTTCTGATCTTTGCTTGCCACAACGGGCTGAATTGTACTGAAGAGTTATTCTGGAAGAATTAATTCTGGCGCGAAGGCCTCTTACTTCATTTAACTGTTACAGTTCAGGTAATGAAAGTGATTTTTTTCTTCCCAAATAAAGTTCACGTACTAGAACGCTGGTAAAGTTGGGTACCACCGTTTCACTATATAAAAGAAAGAACACATATCAAATAATTTTACAATATGTACCCACTATAACTTACATTATTAAACCGCAAGTGTACTGCTTGACTTATCATTTAAATTTCCCGTAAAGTAAGTTATATCTTAAAAAAAAATCATCAATCCCCATGAATTTAGGAACACGTGCGTGTTCCGTCAACATCTCATGAGGTTTCTAGCATTTGTAAGTTAGCTTAGAAAAATATGATCTCGTCTGATTTCTTAGCAGTAAAATTTAACTTCATTATAGCTACATTATTGTTTAGTAAGCTAAGATATAATTTATTCTGCTATCCACTGAAACACGTCACTAGAAAATAATACAGACTATATAAATTTGGCACTCTGCGCAAAATCTAACTAGTGAAATATGAAATAAGCGACTTAACACTTTATCATTTCACAAAATACTAGATATAATATATATTACCTCACACAGAACTACAGGTAGTCGCACAACTTAAGAATTATATGCTGAATATTTAAGGAAGTCTAGAAGTTCGACAAATTGCCGAAACAAACTGAGAAACTTCGCTAACAGCTATTCTGTTTCGAACAACCTGTCTAATGCGAATATTGGAGTGAGAATGAAATTAAAGTTTCAAACTCGGGCCATATCTTAAAATCAGACAAAGGGCCCCAACTTATTTCGCCAAGCGAAATTATCTCCCCTACTCCCAACATTTACGTCAGCTTAACGCGTGACGTAACTGCCACCAGTGACCGAGAAATGCGCGTGACAGTTGCAAATCTCAGACAACCGTCTACAACTGCGTCGTACAGATGCCGGGTTTGACACCTTAAGCTAGTGACAGGTGAACAAAATGGTAGACCAAAAGTCTGCTCTATGTCCAGCGAAACGAATTTCTCACACCTTCACGTCTTACCTGCGCGACTGACATCTGATGCAATAAGGTTACTAGTCAGTATGAGAAAGAAAAACGATGATGGGAAAGAAATATATTTTTCGCAACGAGTGATGCGAAAAAATACAGGAAAAACAAGTACGGAAAGATAATAAAAATGAAAGGATTAGGGTGAGAGAATAGGAAGAAGATGTAGGTAATTTAATGATATAAAGACCCACGTGACACCAGGTCTTCACGAATGTTCTAGAGTGGACATTGAAAATTGGGAGAAGAAGCATTTCATAACAGCTAATGCTGTTACAACCAGAGCACAAGCTCGTGCTGAAATGATGAATCAGAACCACGATGATATTGTGTTGGAGGAGGTTATGAATGATATTGAGCAGACTGAAGATGTCATGAGTGATGATAATAATGACAATAATAATGATAATGAAGATGAAAATACTGCTCAGATGGAAGATGATGATAATTTGCAGGTTGAATTGATTGAAAAAGAATCATTCATACAAAGGCAAAAAGAAGATGATTCTTTAAAAAAAATATTTTCGTATGGCAAGAGCAAATAAGGTGATGATTGATGATGATGCAAAACATTGGTACACATTAAAGAATGATAGTTTGATTAGAAATTTTCAAGATGTTACATTAGTAAAAAAAACAAATAATGGTATCTACTTGCTTTAGACCATTTGTTTTACGACATGCCCATGACATTAAATGTGCAGGTCATTTGGGTATGGCAAGGACAAAACAGAGGGTTTTGTCTCACTTCTTTTGGCCTGGTGTGACCAAAGATGTTAACGTTTTTTGTCACACATGCTTAGTGTGCCAGAGTGTCGCAACAAAAAGGCCTGGTCATAACACACCCATTCAGGCCTCTGACATTTCTTTGCGTTCATTCGCAAAGATGGCTATCGACCTTATTGGTCCTATAAAAGTCACTTCAGGTAGGGGTCATAAATACGTGCTAACATGTATTGATATGTGTACACGTTGGCCCGAGGCAATTCCATTGAAAACAATTTCTACTGGTGACGGAGCGGATGCGCTATTTTTAATATTCAGCAGATTGGGTTTTCCCGAAAACATACAGTCTGATAATGGAACCCAGTTCGTGTCAGATGCTATGGAAGAAGTAATCAAAATGTTTGGGATTGAAAGATCGCTTAGTTCAGAGGTTTTCAAACTTTTTTGGTCCGCGGCTCCCTTGACCTGTGCATAAATCACCGCGGCTCCTCTCTATACTATATATTATATATAAGCAATTGTACCCAAAAAGATATTAATGACTTCTGAATGTGCATATTTTACATCTGATACCAATTGGGGGGATAAATAAGTTTCGGACGCAAAATAAATAAGACTGTATAATGACACGTATTGGTACATGTAATAATACCTCGGCGCAAACATGTCGTCCTATGAAGATCAATATTTATTGATGGACCTTGGCTCATAATATCGAGCCCAACACTTTTCCTAAGCCACCGCGACGCCCTTAGCCGAGGGCCGCGACGCCCCTGGGAGCCGCGACGCACAGTTTGAAAACCTCTGGCTTAGTTCGTTGTATCACCCACAATCAAGTGGTATAATTGAAAGACTAAATAGGAGTTTGAAACAGATGCTAGACAGGGTTACGGCTAAGTATCCGCAAGATTGGGATCAAATCTTGCCTGCCATCCTCTTCGCTTATAGGGAAATTCCCAACCAAATTACGGGTTTTTCTCCCTTTGAGTTGGTATATGGTGCAAAGCCGCACGGTCCCATGGCTATCTTGAAACAATTACTTATTGGTACTAACATGGATGAGGAGGTTCGATCCTCTTATTAATATGTGGTAAATTTAAGACAAAAGATTATTGACGCATGCCAGATAGCAGCACAATCGTCAGAAAAAGCAAAATTAAAGGCTCGTTTGTTTTTTAATCAAAACAGGAAACTGCGCCAATTATGGCCAGGTGAGGAAGCCTACGTATTACTTCCAAACAAGGATAATAGATTACTTGTTTCGTGGAAGGGTCCTTACAAAATTTTGGACAAATTATCAGATGTTGACTATGTTGTTGATGTTAAAGGAAAGAAAAAAATGTTCCATATTAATATGCTACAACAGTTTCATACTCGACCACCACATCTGCGTCCTATCTTTGAAGCTATTGACGAATCTATTGATCGTCGCTCCTCTTTAGCTGTTATTCAGGAGGAAACTTCTGATTTTTCTGATGCCGGTGAACCATTACTATCTTTACCTGATATTCATCTGTTGGCTACTGAAAGTTGGAAAGATATTTCCATTGCTTCTACTCTATCTTCAGATCAGAAATAACAGATCTCTGACTTACTACAATCTTTTTCTGATGTGCTCACGGATATTCCTGGGCATACAGATATCATTCAACATGATATCGAGTTAACAGATTTCAGACCTATCAAACTGAAACCTTATCCTATCCCAATTCATTTGCAATCTCAGGTACAATAGGAAATAAAAGGTATGATTAAGTTAAACATAATTGAACCGTCTAATTCACCATATAGTTTTCCCATGGTTTTAATCAGGAAAAAAGACAAATCTATTAGAAATTGTATAGATTTTAGACGCTTAAATTCAGTCACCATTCAAGACGCTGAACCTTTGCCCGTGCTTGAATCACTTCTTGATAGACTATCTACTGCCACATTCTTTACAAAGTTTGATCTATCCAAAGGATATTGGCAAGTGCTATTATCTGACAAATCTAAGCCTTATACAGCTTTCGCTACACCTTTAGGTTTGTTCCAGTTTAATTACATGTCTTTTGGTCTTGTAAACGCTCCTGCTACTTTTGTTCGCATGATGCGTAGACTATTCTCTGATCGTGAGGATTTGATTACCTATATAGATGATATTTGTCTGTTCCATCAGACTTGGAATGATCATATCAACGGAATCCATTCTTTGTTGAACACCTTACGCTGTCACAATATTACTGCTAGACCTTCCAAAACTAGAACAGGTTATACTGAAATTACCTTTCTCGGTCACAAAGTAGGAGGTGGATTCTTAAAACCTGAAGATTCTACGGTTTCCAAAATTCTCAATCTTGATATTCCTCGAACAAAAAAACAAGTTCGGTCTTTGTTGGGTCTAATAAACTTCTATAGACGATTTCTACCCAATTTTTCAGATATAACTTCAGTTCTGTCTACGTTAGTGAAAAAAACGCACCAAATAAAATAATATGGCCGCATGCTTGTGATGAGGCCTTAAACGTGATCAAACTTGCTTTCTCGAAATCTCCAATATTATGATTACCTGACATTCGATATCCTTTTGTTCTCAGAGTCGATGCCAGTAATTCAGCGATCTGGGGAACATTAATGCAGGAATTTGAAGGCCATATGCACCCGACGATGTACGTCAACAGGAAATTATCGCCTACAGAGCAACGTTATCCAATCATGGAGAGAGAACTCCTGGCTATTATCTTTCTCTTCAATAAACTCCAAAGGTATTTATTGGGAGCCCACTTCACTTTGGAGACAGATCAGAAGGCCTTGGCATATCTACAGACAGCCAGGTTTACAAATCAAAAAGCAGCGAGAGCCTCGTTAGCGCTCCAGCCTTATGACTACAGCATTAAGGCGATAAAAGGAAGTCTCGATGTGGTCGCGGACGTTCTTTCGAGATGTATCAAAGACACCACGTCATCTATCAACTCAAGTCCAGATGATGCTTGTAATTCAATGTAGTTCATATGTGTACATCGCGAGATCCGGTTCAACAACCTGTCGTGTCAAGAACCACGTAATGTAAAGTCACTGAATGAATTGTATAGTTATTACAGTGATGTTACATCAATGCGACCCGCACAGCAACATGATGATGCTGAATCCTGGAATATTCCATATCGTTTAATATGTTATTGGACGTAGGACACATCATAGATACATCGTACAGTCATGTCCATATGCACTGTCCAACTACAGACTGTCAAACATACCATATGTGCATGTGTTTCAATTGACTCATTTGTAAACTTTTTCGATACACACACGTTTTGTGTCAAAAGACGTTATGCTATGCTTTCATGGAACATAAATTATAAATAAAGGTTTTACAGTTCTTCAAGGGAAGTAACCATGATATGTGTAATGGAACTTATGTCGGTTAATTCACTTCGGAGTTTGATGACTTGTGGATTTTTCGTGTTACATTATTGAATGGACGACAATCATGGACAAAGTCAAGGAAAGATTTCTACGTTAAACTTATACCAGTATTTGATCTTGTGCACGGAGGTGATATGACATTATTGGAAACACTAACTTTTTCCATACAGGATTGGAAAGTGATAAATTGAATTACAATATAAATTGACTTCTTAACAAAAGTTATATCACACTAACACTAGTATTTGAGATATTGATATCGCCATTATAGAGGTTATTGGTTCTTCATTGCTTAGATTATGTGTATGATACACTATTGACATATCAGTCACTATCACACAAAAACTTTATGCACTTGACAATGTGTAACAGTCACACACCGTAGGGGTTAAGTGTCTGTCTTACTTCATCTATTATTGGATTATATTACTATTAATGCTTTTCATTAATATTACTTTGATATGACATTATATGACTAGGTTACATGACGAGACAATAGGTGTTCCTGATGGAATGAAGTATGAGAATGCATGGTGTCATATACTTATTTGGTTGTTACATGTTGCCTGACGTTTACTGTAGTACCTCATTCTGATGTTAAAGTGATTTGGGTCTTTCGTAGACATTGGTATTAGCATTATGGGCTATATTCCACACCTTGTGTGTTAAATTGCCTACGGTGCGGCACTATGCAATGTCATATCAGCATTGACATTTGATGTTACCATCTGCTCATGTTGGTGGTGTTTACCCACAACAGTAAATAATGAAAACTACGTTTTCATTATTTCCGGGGGGGGGGTACTGTTATGAGTAAAATCATAACATATCTATCGTATTCGACAAGGATTGTTTACAGACAAGCTTGTTGATAAACGTTTCCTGGGTTACTCCCGGAAGTACGCCATGATCGTTTGGTGAATTGTGGCAGATGGCTTTGCCGGTTCCACTTAGCAGAAGTGAGCGATACTTCGTGGCCTTTTTGATGTGTGTCACTGAGTGTGAACGGACGCATTTTGTCCAGCTTCTAGATGTGTGCTCTTACTATAGAGTTATAAAGTTTTATGACAGCTAGATTGTCCATCTACTTCATGGAGTCTATGCTAGTTTGATATGTACGAGGACAAGCGAAGGCTGTATGCTGAAGGAATGCGTGTGGAAATATTTAATAAAGTCTGCAGCAACATATCGAAGACATCTTGTCCATAGTCGACTGACTAGTGACGTTTTCAAGACTGCCTAGATCATGCCATTGTCGTATCTGAATTTCGGATGCATGTTAACCGGAGCTTGTTCACGTAAATAAATGAATATTCGTCTTCACGTCCAAACTGGCCTTGAGGAGTTCTTTGCTGTTGAAGACTAAATGAGTATTTAAAAGGCTGCATTTAAAAGTGTTACAGGCATGATGGAATGCCGTGATGTATTCTCACAAGTTAATGAAGTATTACTCTAGACAAGATATAAACCAAAGAGACTCAACAACAGCTCACCCCATTTTGAAATATAACAGTATGGTACCTGGAGGGCGAGGCAGAGGCCGACCAAGATGACGGTGGACACAAGACATTGAAGACACCTTGAATACGACAATGGAGGAGGAGGGAAGGCTGGCTAGAGATCGAGTCTTTCAGGCGGGCTGTGATGAGAGCGACGTTCTGCAAAGGCTACATGATGAGATGAGCGCAAGCTTATAAAAACACCACCCTGACAGTCCTTTACGTCATACAAATGTATGACGGTATAAAGAAAGCACTTGGCCCCCAAAAAAGTAAGACTGCACCGCTAAAAACTATCAGCGGAGAGAAGCTAACCGATAAAGGTAAGCAGATGGAGAGGTGGGTCGAGCACTACTCTGAGCTTTACGCTAGAGAAAATACCGTTACGCCTGCAGCCCTTGATGCTGTCAAATGTCTGCTAACTATGGAGGAGCTGGATGCCGAACCAACATTCGAGGAACTCAGCAAGGCCATTGATAGCTTGGCCTCTGGCAAAGCACCAGGCAATGATGGGATTCCTCCCGATTTAATCAAATGCTGTAAGAGCACGTTATTACATCCCCTGCATAGGATGCTGTGCCAGTGCTGGGAAGAGACAACTATTCCCCAAGACATGCGAGATGCCAAGATTGTAACACAGTATAAAAATAAAGGAGACAGAAGTGATTGCAATAACTACAGAGGCATCTCTCTTCTTAGTATTGTTGGTAAGGTTTTTGCCAAAGTCATCTTAATGCGACTACACAAGTTAGCTAAGCGCATATATCCAGAGTCACAGTGTGGATTCCGAGCTGACAAATCAACAACAGACATGATCTTCTCTCTCCGCCAGCTTCAGGAAAAATCAAGAGAGCAGAAAAGACCATTATATATTGCCTTTATAGACCTCACAAAGGCATTTGACCTGGTTAGTAGGGATGGACTCTTCAAAATCCTCCTTAAAATAGGCTGCCCTTCTAAAATGCTGGAAATGATAAAGTCATTCCATGACGACATGAAGGGAACAGTCCAATATGCTGGAAGCACGTCACAGCCCTTTGACATAAGAAACGGCGTTAAACAAGGCTGTGTTCTGGCTCCGACCCTCCTCGGGATCTTCTTTGCCTTACTCTTGAAACATGCATTCAGAGATGCAACTGACGGAATATGCCTTCACACTAGGTCAGATGGCCGTCTGTTTAATCTTTCAAGGCTGAAGGCAAAAACAAAAATCAGAAGGGTCACTATAAGAGACTTGTTGTTCGCTGATGATGCTGCAGTCGTCACTCAAAGCCAACAGGAAATTAATATGAGATAAACATAAAGGTATGTTATTAGGCACTCGTAGGAAATAAAGAAGTAGAACACTAGACAACAGAAAAACAACAGACATGAGTGGTTTACCCAGGATTCGAACCCTAGACCTTCCGTGCGACAACCCCGCCTTGCCATGCAAGCGAATCACACTATCCTCCCTGCCATCTACGCATCACCAAAAAATGATGTTTCGATGACAGGTCATTAGTGCGAACCGCAATACACGACACCGGAAGTCCACCATGGGCAGTTTAGCCTATTAATGACGCAATCACTTTTGTTGTTTCACTATCATAGACAAGGACCTTAACACTGTGTCCAGTAAATGATAATAGACTTAGAACAGTAAGAACGGGACAGAGGGTAGGTTTGGTATTGTATAAACATTTATAACACATAAGGAAGGGAAACCCGAGGCCTGTAAACAGTAAATTAATATGAGACAAACATAAAGGTATGTTATCAGGCACTCGTAGGAAATAAAGAAGTAGAACACTAGACAACAGAAAAACAACAGACATGAGTGGCTTACCCAGGATTCGAACCCTAGACCTTCCGTGCGACAGCCCCACCTTGCCATGCAAGCGAATCACTCTAACCTCCCTGCCATCTACGCATCACCAAAAAATGATGTTTCGATGACAGGTCATTAGTGCGAACCGCAATACACGACACCGGAAGTCCACCATGGGCAGTTTAGCCTATTAATGATGCAATCACTTCTGTTGTTTCACTATCATACAGTATAGGCCAGTCCAACAAGACAAGGACCTTAACACTGTGTCCAGTAAATGATAGTAGACGTAGAACAGTAAGAACGGGACAGAGGGTAGGTTTGGTATTGTATAAACATTTATAACACATAAGGAAGGGAAACCCGAGGCCTGTAAACAGTAAATTAATATGAGACAAACATAAAGGTATGTTATCAGGCACTCGTAGGAAATAAAGAAGTAGAACACTAGACAACAGAAAAACAACAGACATGAGTGGCTTACCCAGGATTCGAACCCTAGACCTTCCGTGCGACAGCCCCACCTTGCCATGCAAGCGAATCACACTATCCTCCCTGCCATCTACGCATCACCAAAAAATGATGTTTCGATGACAGGTCATTAGTGCGAACCGCAATACACGACACCGGAAGTCCACCATGGGCAGTTTAGCCTCTTAATGACGCAATCACTTCTGTTGTTTCACTATCATACAGTATAGGCCAGTCCAACAAGACTGTGGTGAGATTACAGTGATGCAACGCTAAAATTCCTCCATTTATAAAGATAACAGGTAAAATAACATGTAGGGATAAAAATATAGGTAAGATACGCTGATACATTCTCGCCCACGCCAGCGTTTTCTAGCGCCATTGAAAACCAACTAGTTATAACATGCAGACTAACGGCCTATCCTTTTAGACGGGGTAGAAACGGAGATAAAAGAAAAAAATGGGGCGGTCTGAACACGTGCTTGAATCTAAAAGCCTAGCAGACGCAATTTGTAGTTTTAAAGTAAAAAATTACGCCACTAGTTGACACAATGTAATAAATTGGACGAAAAACGACCTTAGCTCTTGTCAGAAACAGACGTATCTTTGACGTTTTACGGTAATTAGTCGTTTTAGTTTGAATATAGCGGCAAACGCCGTGAACGAAGGTACAAAAACAAATTTCAAAACATTGAAAAAAATATGTACTTTCTTAATAATAAGTTTAGGAGAATAAAAATTAGCTAGTTTGATAGCCCATCTTTTTCTGAGAAATAATATACTTTTAATTACGAAGACGGACAGATAACACGGAAGATATTGACGAAAGACTGTATTGTTCAATACAGACGAGCAGACAGTTTTTTGTGCATACTTTCACTAAAGTTACATTTTGACGTCCTTGATACTAAAAATGCAGAAAAACATTACATGTGGACAAGGGGTAAGATAGGAGGATAGTAGCTAAAAATAACTTAGCATAGAATCTTAGAAGTAGGGGAGAGACAAAATTTGTGTAGTTTTTTCTTGTAGTTAGTCCAAAAACAAGTGTAATTTTGGGAAAAAACCTAGTTGGGACGGACAGACCGACAGAAAAATACTACACACTAGACTGAGACTGGACCGAAATTGGACATTGTAGTTTAAATATTTGAAAGGTAGAGGGGAAGTCCGCTGATTGGACGAAAGAGTTCATATTATAGAAAGAAAGACGCCGGCAAGTGCCATTTTTAAAAGATTGTCCATATACACAGTTCGTTAATGCTAGAAGTGCTATTCCAGGAAATATTATATATTACCAGTGGGACGCCATAATCTAGCCAGCAGCTCAGCTGAGTTTTGCTAGTACAACGTAACTGTGTTTTCAATTTTGAATTGTGGTAAGGAGAAAAAATTCATTAATCTTTTATTTAACAATTCTGAGTGATTGATACTGCCATATAATGAAAAATGATTACGACAAGTGAGTACTTATTCTAGGTCCCCAGCGACAGTCCAGGGCCTAGAGGCAATGAATAAAATGAAAGAAAAAAAACACAACCAAGAATGTAAAAGACAGCTCTTTATTTCAGGAAATCAGTGGGAACATATCACCCACCTTATTCCATGGTGGAAAAGATATTAATGAAAATATTTCAGATGCAGTGCAGTTCATAGAGGAATGGGAAACTAGTGCTATTTGATACCGCCTGGGTGAGATGTGCTGGGTCGGTCAGAGAGATCTGACCCGGTCTTTGTAATTTTTTTTTGCTTTGTTGTTTGTAAAAATGGTGAAGTAGGCAGTGTGTTGACACATGGCAAAAATTTTGGTTTCAGAGTTTCGGGTCTGGCACTGCACTAGTGCCAGATGCTTTTGAAGAGATCCAAGAGTGGTTGACTTAGAAGCCTACCATTTACCTCAGCAACTGTGAGGAGTGGGCCACTTGAATTCTTTACTACATCGTCACAGGCCAGATAAGTTGAAAACCTTGCCTGCTGTTGATTCATCAAATTTTTCCACACTAAAATAAATAAAAATCCTTGTGTATAGAAACTATACCTCAGTTCCATAATTAAAAGACAATGACTATTGTACACAGAGATCGGGCATGATGACACCACCACGACCAGACATCCAGTGCTAGTTTTTCCAAAAACTCTGTAGTTAGTGTTAATATTAACCAATGTAACCCATATATCTATGTACCAAGTGTTTCATTTTGATTATTCAATATATATACACTTTTATTGATAAATATATATTGTTTCATACGTCCTGACCAGAAGAAAATTTGGTTCAGGACTAAATAAATGTTAAAAAATTGTAAAATTTAAATTCTAAAGCCAGTGTTGGTTGAGTTGATCATAGAACTTATTATTATTAGACTTAGTGTTTACATGTGTGTGTCTGTGTATTTACTTACCTACACATCACATTTCATTACCCTAGACATTAAACGTAGCTAACATACATAATAGCAGAATAAGTCTGTTTGAGGTCATAAGTGGTAGCAGAAAGGCATTCTGTAACTCACATAAACTGTTATCTTCAGGAGCCTTCACAGCTGACCTCATCCAGTACACTAGGTAACATAGCAACCACGCAATAACATCAAAAACCACTACATATATAAGGACCTTAACACTGTGTCCAGTAAATGATAGTAGACTTAGAACAGTAAGAACGGGACAGAGGGTAGGTTTGGTATTGTATAAACATTTATAACACATAAGGAAGGGAAACCCGAGGCCTGTAAACAGTAAATTAATATGAGACAAACATAAAGGTATGTTATCAGGCACTCGTAGGAAATAAAGAAGTAGAACACTAGACAACAGAAAAACCACAGACATGAGTGGCTTACCCAGGATTCGAACCTTGGACCTTCCGTGCGACAAATGTTTCATATTAATTTACTGTTTACAGGCCTCGGGTTTCCCTTCCTTATGTGTTATAAATGATCGTAAATCTGCGGGGGTGTCAAAGACCTCCTAGATTTAGAGTTGCGCGAAAGGCCAAGATCAGGACATTTTCACTGCGCAATTTTTATGAATATTACGTATTCTTAGAGGTGTAAAGGGAGGATCATCTTAGTTCTTTATGTTTGTAGCGAGATGTACTTTAGTGTAGATGTTAGTAGACAACAAGATGTATCAGATGATACAAAACATAGCTGCCAGATAAGAGTACTTAAAAGCAATGCCCCATTCTCATAAATGAGCAATGGTGTATGGTTGTCATAGGTAATACTCCTAACACCATATTCCCAAAATGCCTCAATGGGCGTGTAACGGGATCCTTTACATTCCTTACAACAAAATGTAGGTAAATTGCAGCCTGGAAGAACCAAACACAAGAAATATAATCAATATAATATGCTACATGGAATTATGAACAATATATACGGTGCCCCAATTATAACACACATGGGGTTGAACCGGATATCCCATGCGCAAGAGAAACATCAACTTTTATGTGCATGGACACAAAACAAATCAAATATTTAAATGTTACTATTACAGCATAATACAGAAGCATAAACACTAAGCGAGTTATTAGGGTGATGAGGGGGGCGAAAACTCTGAAATGTGAATTTATGGAAGGGAAGTAAATTTCACAGCAATAAAGAAAGAGGTACTTAGACAAAAATCACACAAATAAAATAGTTTGATCTTATACGGATTGTTCTCAACTAACGACAGGATTCCGTTCCGATCACCCCGTCACACGTCAATCTGGTCGTTAGTCGAAAATCAGTAGCCTATATACTTATACGAAGAACATAATACTATAACAAATGCAACATTAGTCACATGACATTTGAGTTGAAGATTCTGATTTTTTGTTGGACTTGACTTCCATATGTTTCTACTTAAAGTATTAACTGAAAAATTATGATACCACTAGCCTACACATTTTTACGCCTAACTCGCAATTAACATTAATAAATACAAACATTTACAATTCATAAGTTCTTACGCAATGCCGGCTCTTGGGCGGTTGGAGCTGTGCGGCTGCACCGGGCGCTGTCTTGGAAGGGGGCACCGAAATGTATTAAAGTAAAAATTAAAATGTGAAAAAAAAAACAATTGAAACATGCTTGTTTCGGACACTTTATATCCCAATTATAACCATTCAGAGGTTGCACGAGATATTTTTCTTTATCAATTAAAAAAAGGTATGTTAAAATTCGGTTTTGTAGTGAGTGAATAAGTGTGTGTTTGTGTGCTTATTATATAATAGTTTATGGCAAATTATAGCGCTTTTTTATATCTTTAAACCTAATACCTGACAGGTATTAGTCTTAATTAATCGTTTATTTTTATCAGTTATCTTCTTCTTCTTCTTGCGATCGCATCTTTGATGATTACACCGTCAGACGAGTTCTCACGATGAATTCGACTGTTGTTTGAAGTTCCTCTTTAACTCCATATAGCTTTGAGTTTAGTGTTGAGTCATTGGGCCAGTATATCTTTCTTAACTGGTCATACAGAGGACAGTCCTGTAGAACATGCTCAGCAGTTTGTTCGTTTAATTTACATGTGCACAGTGGTGAAGCAGACAATCGTAGCTTGTGCATGTGTTTATTCGGTTTGTTATGCCCTGTCCTGAGTCGAAAAATAGTTATCTGTCCCTGCCGGTCGAGAGTGTGATAGTAGTCTTTGGGTTGGTTCTGTTCTCTTCTGATAGTCTGGATAGCTCTCTTTTTCTCAAAGTATGGGACTTCATTATCTTGTTCACATTCTCCTCCCTTTTTTGCAAGTTTATCTGCCTTTTCATTTCCGGGTACACCACAATGAGATGGTACCCACTGAATTATGGTTCTCTTTTTGGCAGCTACCTTGTTTAGTTCATTTCTCAGATGCGGGAGTTTACCACCCTTGAGAGCTTGCAGGACAGACAGTGCATCTGTGAGGATGACTACCTGGTGGCAGTCAGAGTTGGTGTTATAAATCATATTTGCAGCTTGCTCTAGAGCTTGAACCTCAGCTGTATAGTTGGAACAGAATTTACCAGTGGGAATGTGCCTAGTCTCATAGTGGTTGTCAGGATATGAGATAAAGATACCGGCACCTCCATTCCTAACAGCATTAGTTGCTGATCCATCTGTATAGGCATGTATCCATGATTGATCGGGATAGCTTTCTTGGATCATTTTCAATGTAGCAGTTCGTTTTTGCAGATCATTATACTCATATCCACTTGTGAGACCACTGACTGATGTATTAATTTGGAGGGCACTGCTGGCCTGCTTCCATGGTACAGGGTATAGGGTGGGCTTCAGTGGTGTTGTCTTCATGGATAGGCCTTCTTGATGCTGTCTTATAAGTCTTTTTCCCCGATGCACAAAGCTGCTACGCTTTAGACGTCCCAATGCCAGATCATCTAGTCTTGCCTTCATTGGGTGCATTGGCATACTGTAGTACTTTTCCATCTGGATCATGGTTTTTGTGTCTCTTCTATGGGACAATGTCTGTAATCCAGCAACCTTCTGCATCTCTGTTATTGGTGTAGTTTTCATGGCTCCTGTAATGAGCCAGAGAGCTTGATTTTGCACCTTGTCCAAAGACTGCAGATGTGAGTTAGCAGCTGATGACCATGCTGCTGAGCTAAACTCTAAGTGTGGTCTTATTACTCCATTATAAATCTTCTTTAGATTTCGTTCATTTGCTCCCCAGTTGGTACCTGCTAATTTTCTGAGTATGCCTAGTCGTCTTCGGGCCTTTCCTTCTGCATTTTCAATATGCTTATTCCATGTAAGCCTTTGGTCAAATGTCACCCCAAGATAGGTGGGGTAGCTTTCTTCCTTGATCACGGTTGTCCCTAGGTGTATGTTAGCTGATTTGTCCTTGGGGGCGAGGGAGAACAGTGTTGTGGAGGTTTTGTCTGTGTTTATTGTGATAAGCCATTTTTCTGCCCATGACACTAGCATGTCTGCTGCCCGCTGCATTCTATAATTTGCTGTGGTGACATTTTCATCAGCGCACCAGAGTACTAGGTCATCTGCATATAAGGCAGCTTTAACTCCTGCAGGGAGATCTTTCACCAGGTCATTGATGTAAACAAGGAAGAGGGTTGGGGAAATTACTCCTCCTTGAGGTACCCCCTGATGGAGCAACACTTTTCTGCTCTGCAGACCGTCAAGAGTGACTCTAGTTCTCCTGTTATGCAAGTATGACTGGATCCATTTCATCATGTCGCCTTGGATTCCACTTCTCCTAAGTTTTGCAATGAGGCCATCTTTCCACACCTTGTCAAAGGCCTGCTTGAAGTCGACCCAGATCGTTAGGACCTTTTTCTTCTCCTGGAAGGCATCTTCTATTGCTTGAGACAAGTAAGTAACTTGGTCTTCTATACTGTAGCATTCTCTAAATCCAGCTTGTTCCGGCACCAGGATCTGCTCAGACTCTAAATACCATTTCAATCTGTGGTTGACTATTCGCTCCATAGTCTTCCCAACACAGCTTGTGAGACTGATTGGCCGGTAACTTGCAGCCTCGGTCTTACATTTCCCTTTCTTTAGTATGGGTATTGTGATGGCTTCTCTCCATACTTGAGTACCGTTCCTTTCAACCAGCTGTGGTTGAATATCTCAAGCAGTTTTGTCTTTGCTGCTGAGCTCAGATTTACTAGCATTTCGTTGCTGATTTTGTCTGGGCCGGGTGACTTGAAACTTAAGCTTGGAAATAGCCTTCTGTAGTTCTCCTAGTGTGATGGGTTCCCTCATTGGGGCAGGAGTATCTGTCTGTCCCATGGTTGCCAGTATTTCTTTTCTTATCTCTCTCTGATGATCTATGTTAATGGGTAAGTTGCTTTCTGAACTGTATCTTCTAGCAAACAAGTCTGCAGCTTGTTTTCCTCTGAAAAGTTTGCCACCTTCATCCAATGTGATAGTCTGCCTAGGTGAGGAACGCTCTTCATTTAGAGACTTGACTAATCTCCAAAGTTTCCTGCCGTCTTTCTCAAGGTTCAGCGATGCCGTTTTAGTTCTCCAGCTTTTCCGTTTTTCTTCTAGCTTTGTTCTCTGAAACTCTGCTACAGCCTTTTTCCATTTGTTGTGAGTTTCAAGTGAAGGCTGAGACTCTGCGTCCTTTCTAGCCCTGTCCATAGCTTCCTGACGTTTTTGGAGTGTGCTGGACCAGTATGGTATGTAGTTACGCCGGCATCCTTTGGGAATGGTTTCTTTTGCAACTTGTAGTATGCATCTGTTGAAGTCTTTTACCACTTCATTAATGTCTCTGTTCTGTACCTTGAGGGTAGACAGCAGCGTGTTCACCTGATGCCTGAATAAACCCCAGTTGGCTTTTTTGTAGTTCCATCTTGTAATGGCTGGGCCTGTACTGAGAGTTGCACTCTGGACAGTAAGAAAGATTGGGCGATGGTCGCTTCCCCCTAGTTGGTCTCCTACTTCTCTACTAATAGATCCAGCTATATCTGGTGTGGAAAAGGCAAGATCTGGTGTTGAAGTTGTGTGCCATCCTCTGGAGTAGAAGGTAGGAGTATCTGTGGCATTATTGACTAGGATTAGGGAGTGATCATCTGCCAAGTTTCAACCTCTTCACCTCTGTGATCCAGATGGTTATAGCCCCAGCTCTGGGAGTGGCTATTAAAGTCTCCAACTGCTATAAAGTTGGTGGCTGGTACCTGTATAGAGCTGAGACTCAGGGGTTTGTTTTTCGGACAGTAATAGTTCAGGAGTTCTATTTCCATCTTGTCTACCTTTATCTGCAACAGCTGATATTCTGCTCCATCCATGAAGGTTTTCCTTTCGTGTGCAGGAATGTTATTCCTTACAAGAGTAAGTACTCCTCCTTTTCGTCTATCTTTTCTGTCGGATCTGAAGCATTGATATCCCCTTATTTTAAAGGTTTGATCTGCTTTCAAGTGAGTCTCTTGGATACAGCAAACACTGACTTGCTTCTCATACAAGATGTTTTCCAGCTCTGTCTTTTTGCTGTATCCAGCCTGCTTGCTGTTCACTCCCTCTGCATTCCAGTGCATCATGACAAGTGGCACTCTGGGTTTCTCTTTTTCTGTTTTGTTTTGGTCAGTAGTTCTCCTCCGCCGTCTGCTGACTCCACAAGACGGTCTAGAGGGTCCTCCAGTAGCTGAGGGTGGGCTCTGTCGAGGCTCAGAGCCCGGCACTGCACCTGCCTGGTGGAGCTCCACAGGGCGAGCACCAGTACGAGATTTATTTGACGGTGTACTCTCCATAGAAAAAAAAAGCGAGTTGCGTGATACTGTGGTTTCCGGTGCGCCTTCTGGCCCAGTATCTATGACTTTAGCACCTGTTCAACGGGAGAGTGGGCTCATCCCTAATCTGTTTATGTTCCCAGTAGTAGACTATTCGCAAGCAGCCTGGGGGTGTCACTGCTCTGCGCGGACCTTGTTTACCGAGGCGGCGTCCGAGCTCGTATGGTGAAAATATGGTTGCGTGATCTTCAAAATAGCCCTGTCTTTCCCATGGCTTTTCTGCCATCCTGCAACTTTGAGTTAGGGAGTTCTGAGCTCCAGTCTCTTTCCCAGGCATTTTATCCTGGCCTGGCACGCATACAGAGGACCCCACTTCTGGTTCTAAGTTAGCGTTGGGGATAGGTGGGGTAGCACACTGTGCATTCCCCGTCATCCAGGGGGCTCTCCAACTATGCAGAGCTTGCACAATGCTGTGCTCTGGTTCTGGGCTCTCCCAAGGAATCCTCACGTCCTGCACAGAGCCACTTCCAGATACCCACCACCTGCCAACCCTCCATTGTAGAAATCTCCTGCATGCGGCCATCCAGTCAAGAGCCAGTATTAAGTCTGGTGCCCAAGTGATCCCCCCAAGCTCAGTGTGCAATGCTGGGTTCTCATCATGCTGCAACACACGGGGGATTGTGATGCTCAGCCATCTCTCTCAACTCTGCACCGATAAGTGACATCGGGGACTTAACTGTGCCTCAGTACTGGGAGGCCCCGTTTCCGGGTACACCACACACAGCCAATTGAGGCAACGGTCGCCCTGGGCGTGTCTTCAGTGGGGAAGTTGTGGAGTCTTCCTGTCCATGTTCTTGCACATCCTAACACTGCCCGCAAGACATCGGAGGTTTGGAGAGTTGCCTTCTCTGCTTTTTTGAGCCGGGGTGGGCTCCCCGGGCAAGTCTCGATGGGGATCGGGACGTGTCCACGCGCCAGTGGGCCCAGCATCGGCCGCATCTGATGGAGGACTTGCTCTGCCAGGTTTGATGTGGATTTGCTACCGCCCCGGGTAGAAGCCAGAAGTGTACTGTGCCAGCTCTGGGGGAGATAAAGGGGGTGTTTCTGCGTCTCCTTGTGATACGTAGCCAAGGTAGGGCTCACAGTGCTCTTTCCCCGCCACCAAATTGCCTGCTGGTTACGCCGAGTTCTCCGAGGCTCTAGGCATGTGACCAAGAGTTGAAGGCAATAGGCACGGCTGTTTGTGCCCTATACCAGAGCGCTCTTTTAGTTTCGGTGACCGGAATTCTGATACCGGGTATAAAATTGTGTGTGCACCGTAAAAGACTATTTAAGTTTTTGGCGGGGAAAATCAGCTGATGTGTGAGTAAAATCAGTAAAATATAAATCATTACACACTCGTTCTGGATAAACACAGCGCTAAAATTCTTTTGTGTACTATAACTTTGTTCTGTGTTCTATTTTTGATTGCATTTTTATTTCTTTGAAATTAGTTTTGACGGAGTTACAGACTTTTGAAAACAGCGTCATCATTTAAGGAAATTCATAAAATAAGTAATCTTTTTATTAATTTAATATCTAAAAATCGGCCCATTCGTTTGAGTTTATAATTATAAAGACTTCTCGAAGGGAAGCTAAAGATTATTTCCACATACTTTTTTTTTTTTGGTTTCATATCTTGAGAATGTGTGGTAGTCAGTTTTGTGAGTGTGGCATTACAAGAACAAGCATATTGTCACCAGATTTTATAGCATTTAAATCCCTGTAAACGCATTCCTGATACTCACAAATCTTAAATAAGGTAGTAAAAAAATAACTTTTTGTAAACACCATCTGTTTTTGCATTTTCATTCATTTATAATGATATTTAGCTACGTATATAAGCGTCAGAAAACATGTAAAGCTATAGATAGATTACTTCCACATAATTTGATCTATCTTTCAAGTCTTGTTAATCTTCTATTTATAATATGAATTTTTTTTTTAATTGTCTGTGAGATAAGGACTGTTCCATTGGTGTTCTTTAGTAGACAATCCTGTGCACATGACGGCTGCCAAAGAATTCTAAGTAACTGTTTGTATATCTTCTTTCATTCAAAGTTAAAATGCAGGTAGTAAATTTAGAGAAACCAAATTCTAAATATAATACCATCCTTTTATCAATGGCTAGAGTCAGAGATACATATGATAATTTAGAAATATTTATGAATGGCATGAAAACTCAGATAGAGTCACTAAAATATTTAGAGTGGGATGGTAAACAAGTTGTTGTTTTCTTATTCGGGGATTATTTCCTTGTTTTGCTGGAGACACCACAGACATGGGTATATTCCTTGAGCTCTAGACAAACCAAACATTTTCATCAAAGACATCCAGATTGCATACAACTTGCAAACCAAGAAGTTTGGCCATGTTGATAAGAGATTACAATAGATATATGAAATATGGGAAAGGGAATAAAAGGCATGTGGCACATTATCATAATTGTTTACACAAACCAATGTTAGAGATTGAAATTGAAAATGTAGCTCCTCCTTACCTTCATATTTTATTAGGCATTGTTTTGAAACACCACAGACTTCTAGAACAGGTAGCTGATACAATAGACGCAAAGATATTTGAAAATTCGCAAGAGATACATGCAAACATTAGTACTTTTAAGAACTTGAAGAGATTTAGTAGGAACTGGAAATAGGCAGAAGAATTAGAAGCTAAAATTGAATTTTTCAGGTAGGTATTGAACTTTGTGAGGATAAGGAGGAGACAGATAATTTTAAAGTTAGACTTGAAAATGCACAAGATGCGCTGGCCAAACTTCAGTTTCAAGATCTATGTACTAGGTCTGGTCCAGTTTGCTCACACTTGGACAAGGTACTAGCCAAACACACAATCATACAACAGGCTTATAATAGCAGAGCATTTATAGGGAATCACTGCCACAGATATCTCACACAAAAAGTTTATAAAGATCTTACAAGAGCAATCATTACACAAACACTGAAAATTACAGACAAACAAGATATAACTAACATAGCTTTTATTGCCCAAGAACAATTCAACTCACTGAAAGAAGCATTTGAGAAAGTACACAACAAAATATCACACAGTAAACCAATTAGTAAAGAATCAATAACAGCATCGATAGAGACTTATATGTCTTTGTTCAGAAAGCTATTCCCCAGTAAGACAATTCATAAACAGCACATATTAGAAAAACATTGCGCAGACTGGATCAGAACTCATGATGTATGATTGAGATAATTGTTAGCTCTCATGTTTTGGGGACAATTGGGTGTGTTATTTTAAGGTTATAAATGTGGACATGCAATTTAAACTTTCAATAATTAATGTTTGACGCATGAAACCAAAACAAAACTTTGATATCCATTTTCTGCAGGTTTTCTACTTTTGATTTCTGTAATTTGTTATGCATGTTGATTGTGACCGTTTTAGTGTAAATTGAATTAGAAACAAACCATAACAAAATGTAAAAAAAAAAAACGTAAATTTTACACTATTTCAGACTATTATATCTTCTGTTCTAATTGTGATAAAGTGTTTGTTCTTGTTCTAAAATTTACTCTAACATTTCTAGTCTAGCTTTACGCAAAATTAAAGCCGGTATTTGTAATAATAAAGTAGCATAAAAGCAATTCAAACATGTTTTGGGGACAATTGGGTGTGTTATTTTAAGGTAATAAATGTGGACTTGCAATTTAAACTTTCAATAATTAATTAATGTTTGACGCATGAAACCAAAACAAAACTTTGATATCCATTTTCTGCAGGTTTTCTACTTTTGATTTCTGTAATTTGTTATGCATGTTGATTGTGACCGTTTTAGTGTAAATTGAATTAGAAACAAACCATAACAAAATGTAAAAAAAAAACCCTAAATTTTACACTATTTCAGACTATTCTATCTTCTGTTCTAATTGTGATAAAATGTTTGTTCTTGTTCTAAAATTTACTCTAACATTTCTAGTCTAGCTTTACGCAAAATTAAAGCCGGTATTTATAATAATAAAGTAGCATAAAAGCAATTCAAACATGTTTTGGGGACCATTGGGTGTGTTATTTTAAGGTAATAAATGTGGACTTGCAATTTAAACTTTCAATAATTAATGTTTGACGCATGAAACCAAAACAAATCTTTGATATCCATTTTTTGCAGGTTTTCTACTTTTGATTTCTGTAATTTGTTATGCATGTTGATTGTGACCGATTTAGTGAAAATTGTATATAAACAAACCATAACAAAATATATAAAAAACGTAAATTTTACACTATTTCAGACTGGGAGCCGCGCTGGTGTAATGGCTTCGGCGTTGTACTGGCGACCAGGTGTTCATGGTTCAAACCCGGGCGTCGGCGTTTGAAGAAATGTTTACGGCCGGAAATTTGACTGAATAGCCTGAACGGCTCCTGTGATAAACCCTCTGTGGATGGGAAGGAGCGAAGCTCCTGACCGGGTTGGAAGGAAAGTCCTCAGGTTCCCCAGCCTCGCAATGATATGTCATTGGGCCGAAGGGCTGAAAGCCCAAGTGCTGCTGGTTTAAAAAAAAAAAAAAAAAAACACTATTTCAGACTATTATCTCTTCTGTTCTAATTGTGATAAAATGTTTGTTCTTGTTCTAAAATTTACTCTAACATTTCTAGTCTAGCTTTACGCAAAATTAAAGCCGGTATTTATAATAATAAAGTAGCCTAAAAGCATTAATTAAACCCTATCAAAAGTAAACATCGCCACATGTTTTCCCATTAGGAAGCTGACCACGTGACCTCTGTCAAGTGGGCTATAAATAGCGCGGTCGGGGAAAAAGGGGAAATAACTAAAAGATCGCTCGCAAACAGCCGTGTAGGACCGTCAAGTCCTGAGTCTCTGTGCCTGTACGATGGGTTCCGATCTTCAGGGAGCCGTCCACACTCGTTCCCACTCCCAAGACTTGTTCAGTATCCATCTGGCTCCTTCCCACCCACAGAGGGCGTGTACGATGTACACGGCTGTTTGTGCCCTATATAATATACCAGAGCGCTCTTTTAGTTTCGGTGACCGGAATTCTGATACCGGGTATAAAATTGTGTGTGCACCGTAAAAGACTATTTAAGTTTTTGGCGGGGAAAATCAGCTGATGTGTGAGTAAAATCAGTAAAATATAAATCATTACACACTCGTTCTGGATAAACACAGCGCTAAAATTCTTTTGTGTACTATAACTTTGTTCTGTGTTCTATTTTTGATTGCATTTTTATTTCTTTGAAATTAGTTTTGACGGAGTTACAGACTTTTGAAAACAGCGTCATCATTTAAGGAAATTCATAAAATAAGTAATCTTTTTATTAATTTAATATCTAAAAATCGGCCCATTCGTTTGAGTTTATAATTATAAAGACTTCTCGAAGGGAAGCTAAAGATTATTTCCACATACTTTTTTTTTTGGTTTCATATTTTGAGAATGTGTGGTAGTCAGTTTTGTGAGTGTGGCATTACAAGAACAAGCATATTGTCACCAGATTTTATAGCATTTAAATCCCTGTAAACGCATTCCTGATACTCACAAATCTTAAATAAGGTAGTAAAAAAATAACTTTTTGTAAACACCATCTGTTTTTGCATTTTCATTCATTTATAATGATATTTAGCTACGTATATAAGCGTCAAAAAACATGTAAAGCTATAGATAGATTACTTCCACATAATTTGATCTATCTTTCAAGTCTTGTTAATCTTCTATTTATAATATGAATTTTTTTTTTAATTGTCTGTGAGATAAGGACTGTTCCATTGGTGTTCTTTGGTAGACAATCCTGTGCACACGACGGCTGCCAAAGAATTATAAGTAACTGTTTGTATATCTTCTTTCATTCAAAGTTACAATGCAGGTAGTAAATTTAGAGAAACCAAATTCTAAATATAATACCATCCTTTTATCAATGGCTAGAGTCAGAGATACATATGATAATTTAGAAATATTTATGAATGGCATGAAAGCTCAGATAGAGTCACTAAAATATTTAGAGTGGGATGGTAAACAAGTTGTTGTTTTCTTATTCTGGGATTATTTCCTTGTTTTGCTGGAGACATCACAGACATGGGTATATTCCTTGAGCTCCAGACAAACCAAACATTTTCATCAAAGACATCCAGATTGCATACAACTTGCAAACCAAGAAGTTTGGCCATGTTGATAAGAGATTACAATAGATATATGAAATATGGGAAAGGGAATAAAAGGCAAGTGGCACATTATCATAATTGTTTACACAAACCAATGTTAGAGATTGAAATTGAAAATGTAGCTCCTCCTTACCTTCATATTTTATTAGGCATTGTTTTGAAACACCACAGACTTCTAGAACAGGTAGCTGATACAATAGACGCAAAGATATTTGAGAATTCGCAAGAGATACATGCAAACATTAGTACTTTTAAGAACTTGAAGAGATTTAGTAGGAAAGTAGGAACTGGAAATAGGCAGAAGAATTAGGAGTTAAAATTGAATTTTTCAGGTAGGTATTGAACTTTGTGAGGATAAGGAGGAGACAGATAATTTTAAAGTTAGACTTGAAAATGCACAAGATGCGCTGGCCAAACTTCAGTTTCAAGATCTATGTACTAGGTCTGGTCCAGTTTGCTCACACTTGGACAAGGTACTAGCCAAACACAAAATCATACAACAGGCTTATAATAGCAGAGCATTTATAGGGAATCACTGCCACAGATATCTCACACAAAAAGTTTATAAAGATCTTACAAGAGCAATCATTACACAAACACTGAAAATTACAGACAAACAAGATATAACTAACATAGCTTTTATTGCCCAAGAACAATTCAACTCACTGAAAGAAGCATTTGAGAAAGTACACAACAAAATATCACACAGTAAACCAATTAGTAAAGAATCAATAACAGCATCGATAGAGACTTATATGTCTTTGTTCAGAAAGCTATTCCCCAGTAAGACAATTCATAAACAGCACATATTAGAAAAACATTGCGCAGACTGGATCAGAACTCATGATGTATGATTGAGATAATTGTTAGCTCTCATGTTTTGGGGACAATTGGGTGTGTTATTTTAAGGTTATAAATGTGGACATGCAATTTAAACTTTCAATAATTAATGTTTGACGCATGAAACCAAAACAAAACTTTGATATCCATTTTCTGCAGGTTTTCTACTTTTGATTTCTGTAATTTGTTATGCATGTTGATTGTGACCGTTTTAGTGTAAATTGAATTAGAAACAAACCATAACAAAATGTAAAAAAAAAAAAACGTAAATTTTACACTATTTCAGACTATTATATCTTCTGTTCTAATTGTGATAAAAGTGTTTGTTCTTGTTCTAAAATTTACTCTAACATTTCTAGTCTAGCTTTACGCAAAATTAAAGCCGGTATTTATAATAATAAAGTAGCATAAAAGCAATTCAAACATGTTTTGGGGACAATTGGGTGTGTTATTTTAAGGTAATAAATGTGGACTTGCAATTTAAACTTTCAATAATTAATGTTTGACGCATGAAACCAAAACAAAACTTTGATATCCATTTTCTGCAGGTTTTCTACTTTTGATTTCTGTAATTTGTTATGCATGTTGATTGTGACCGTTTTAGTGTAAATTGAATTAGAAACAAACCATAACAAAATGTAAAAAAAAAAACCCTAAATTTTACACTATTTCAGACTATTATATCTTCTGTTCTAATTGTGATAAAATGTTTGTTCTTGTTCTAAAATTTACTCTAACATTTCTAGTCTAGCTTTACGCAAAATTAAAGCCGGTATTTATAATAATAAAGTAGCATAAAAGCAATTCAAACATGTTTTGGGGACCATTGGGTGTGTTATTTTAAGGTAATAAATGTGGACTTGCAATTTAAACTTTCAATAATTAATGTTTGACGCATGAAACCAAAACAAATTTTTGATATCCATTTTTTGCAGGTTTTCTACTTTTGATTTCTGTAATTTGTTATGCATGTTGATTGTGACCGATTTAGTGAAAATTGTATATAAACAAACCATAACAAAATATAAAAAAAACGTAAATTTTACACTATTTCAGACTATTATATCTTCTGTTCTAATTGTGATAAAATGTTTGTTCTTGTTCTAAAATTTACTCTAACATTTCTAGTCTAGCTTTACCCAAAATTAAAGCCGGTATTTATAATAATAAAGTAGCCTAAAAGCATTAATTAAGCCCTATCAAAAGTAAACATCGCCACATGTTTTTCCCATTAGGAAGCTGACCACGTGACCTCTGTCAAGTGGGCTATAAATAGCGCGGTCGGGGAAAAAGGGGAAATAACTAAAAGATCGCTCGCAAACAGCCGTGTAGGACCGTCAAGTCCTGAGTCTCTGTGCCTGTACGATGGGTTCCGATCTTCAGGGAGCAGTCCACACTCGTTCCCACTCCCAAGACTTGTTCAGTATCCATCTGGCTCCTTCCCACCCACAGAGGGCGTGTACGATGTACACGGCTGTTTGTGCCCTATATAATATACCAGAGCGCTCTTTTAGTTTCGGTGACCGGAATTCTGATACCGGGTATAAAATTGTGTATGCACCGTAAAAGACTATTTAAGTTTTTGGCGGGGAAAATCAGCTGATGTGTGAGTAAAATCAGTAAAATATAAATCATTACACACTCGTTCTGGATAAACACAGCGCTAAAATTCTTTTGTGTACTATAACTTTGTTCTGTGTTCTATTTTTTATTGCATTTTTATTTCTTTGAAATTAGTTTTGACGGAGTTACAGACTTTTGAAAACAGCGTCATCATTTAAGGAAATTCATAAAATAAGTAATCTTTTTATTAATTTAATATCTAAAAATCGGCCCATTCGTTTGAGTTTATAATTATAAAGACTTCTCGAAGGGAAGCTAAAGATTATTTCCACATACTTTTTTTTTTTGGTTTCATATCTTGAGAATGTGTGGTAGTCAGTTTTGTGAGTGTGGCATTACAAGAACAAGCATATTGTCACCAGATTTTATAGCATTTAAATCCCTGTAAACGCATTCCTGATACTCACAAATCTTAAATAAGGTAGTAAAAAAAAAATAACTTTTTGTAAACACCATCTGTTTTTGCATTTTCATTCATTTATAATGATATTTAGCTACGTATATAAGCGTCAGAAAACATGTAAAGCTATAGATAGATTACTTCCACATAATTTGATCTATCTTTCAAGTCTTGTTAATCTTCTATTTATAATATGAATTTTTTTTTTTAATTGTCTGTGAGATAAGGACTGTTCCATTGGTGTTCTTTGGTAGACAATCCTGTGCACACGACGGCTGCCAAAGAATTCTAAGTAACTGTTTGTATATCTTCTTTCATTCAAAGTTACAATGCAGGTAGTAAATTTAGAGAAACCAAATTCTAAATATAATACCATCCTTTTATCAATGGCTAGAGTCAGAGATACATATGATAATTTAGAAATATTTATGAATGGCATGAAAGCTCAGATAGAGTCACTAAAATATTTAGAGTGGGATGGTAAACAAGTTGTTGTTTTCTTATTCTGGGATTATTTCCTTGTTTTGCTGGAGACACCACAGACATGGGTATATTCCTTGAGCTCCAGACAAACCAAACATTTTCATCAAAGACATCCAGATTGCATACAACTTGCAAACCAAGAAGTTTGGCCATGTTGATAAGAGATTACAACAGATATATGAAATATGGGAAAGGGAATAAAAGGCAAGTGGCACATTATCATAATTGTTTACACAAACCAATGTTAGAGATTGAAATTGAAAATGTAGCTCCTCCTTACCTTCATATTTTATTAGGCATTGTTTTGAAACACCACAGACTTCTAGAACAGGTAGCTGATACAATAGACGCAAAGATATTTGAGAATTCGCAAGAGATACATGCAAACATTAGTACTTTTAAGAACTTGAAGAGATTTAGTAGGAACTGGAAATAGGCAGAAGAATTAGGAGCTAAAATTGAATTTTTCAGGTAGGTATTGAACTTTGTGAGGATAAGGAGGAGACAGATAATTTTAAAGTTAGACTTGAAAATGCACAAGATGCGCTGGCCAAACTTCAGTTTCAAGATCTATGTACTAGGTCTGGTCCAGTTTGCTCACACTTGGACAAGGTACTAGCCAAACACAAAATCATACAACAGGCTTATAATAGCAGAGCATTTATAGGGAATCACTGCCACAGATATCTCACACAAAAAGTTTATAAAGATCTTACAAGAGCAATCATTACACAAACACTGAAAATTACAGACAAACAAGATATAACTAACATAGCTTTTATTGCCCAAGAACAATTCAACTCACTGAAAGAAGCATTTGAGAAAGTACACAACAAAATATCACACAGTAAACCAATTAGTAAAGAATCAATAACAGCATCGATAGAGACTTATATGTCTTTGTTCAGAAAGCTATTCCCCAGTAAGACAATTCATAAACAGCACATATTAGAAAAACATTGCGCAGACTGGATCAGAACTCATGATGTATGATTGAGATAATTGTTAGCTCTCATGTTTTGGGGACAATTGGGTGTGTTATTTTAAGGTTATAAATGTGGACATGCAATTTAAACTTTCAATAATTAATGTTTGACGCATGAAACCAAAACAAAACTTTGATATCCATTTTCTGCAGGTTTTCTACTTTTGATTTCTGTAATTTGTTATGCATGTTGATTGTGACCGTTTTAGTGTAAATTGAATTAGAAACAAACCATAACAAAATGTAAAAAAAAAAAAACGTAAATTTTACACTATTTCAGACTATTATATCTTCTGTTCTAATTGTGATAAAGTGTTTGTTCTTGTTCTAAAATTTACTCTAACATTTCTAGTCTAGCTTTACGCAAAATTAAAGCCGGTATTTATAATAATAAAGTAGCATAAAAGCAATTCAAACATGTTTTGGGGACAATTGGGTGTGTTATTTTAAGGTAATAAATGTGGACTTGCAATTTAAACTTTCAATAATTAATGTTTGACGCATGAAACCAAAACAAAACTTTGATATCCATTTTCTGCAGGTTTTCTACTTTTGATTTCTGTAATTTGTTATGCATGTTGATTGTGACCGTTTTAGTGTAAATTGAATTAGAAACAAACCATAACAAAATGTAAAAAAAAAAAAACCCTAAATTTTACACTATTTCAGACTATTATATCTTCTGTTCTAATTGTGATAAAATGTTTGTTCTTGTTCTAAAATTTACTCTAACATTTCTAGTCTAGCTTTACGCAAAATTAAAGCCGGTATTTATAATAATAAAGTAGCATAAAAGCAATTCAAACATGTTTTGGGGACCATTGGGTGTGTTATTTTAAGGTAATAAATGTGGACTTGCAATTTAAACTTTCAATAATTAATGTTTGACGCATGAAACCAAAACAAATTTTTGATATCCATTTTTTGCAGGTTTTCTACTTTTGATTTCTGTAATTTGTTATGCATGTTGATTGTGACCGATTTAGTGAAAATTGTATATAAACAAACCATAACAAAATATAAAAAAAACGTAAATTTTACACTACTTCAGACTATTATATCTTCTGTTCTAATTGTGATAAAATGTTTGTTCTTGTTCTAAAATTTACTCTAACATTTCTAGTCTAGCTTTACCCAAAATTAAAGCCGGTATTTATAAATAATAAAGTAGCCTAAAAGCATTAATTAAGCCCTATCAAAAGTAAACATCGCCACATGTTTTTCCCATTAGGAAGCTGACCACGTGACCTCTGTCAAGTGGGCTATAAATAGCGCGGTCGGGGAAAAAGGGGAAATAACTAAAAGATCGCTCGCAAACAGCCGTGTAGGACCGTCAAGTCCTGAGTCTCTGTGCCTGTAACGATGGGTTCCGATCTTCAGGGAGCCGTCCACACTCGTTCCCACTCCCAAGACTTGTTCAGTATCCATCTGGCTCCTTCCCACCCACAGAGGGCGTGTACGATGTACACGGCTGTTTGTGCCCTACATCACGGCTGTTTGTGCCCTATACCAGAGCGCTCTTTTAGTTTCGGTGACCGGAATTCTGATACCGGGTATAAAATTTTGTGTGTGCACCGTAAAAGACTATTTAAGTTTTTGGCGGGGAAAATCAGCTGATGTGTGAGTAAAATCAGTAAAATATAAATCATTACACACTCGTTCTGGATAAACACAGCGCTAAAATTCTTTTGTGTACTATAACTTTGTTCTGTGTTCTATTTTTTTATTGCATTTTTATTTCTTTGAAATTAGTTTTGACGGAGTTACAGACTTTTGAAAAAAAACAGCGTCATCATTTAAGGAAATTCATAAAATAAGTAATCTTTTTATTAATTTAATATCTAAAAATCGGCCCATTCGTTTGAGTTTATAATTATAAAGACTTCTCGAAGGGAAGCTAAAGATTATTTCCACATACTTTTTTTTTTGGTTTCATATCTTGAGAATGTGTGGTAGTCAGTTTTGTGAGTTTGGCATTACAAGAACAAGCATATTGTCACCAGATTTTATAGCATTTAAATCCCTGTAAACGCATTCCTGATACTCACAAATCTTAAATAAGGTAGTTAAAAAAAATAACTTTTTGTAAACACCATCTGTTTTTTTTGCATTTTCATTCATTTATAATGATATTTAGCTACGTATATAAGCGTCAGAAAACATGTAAAGCTATAGATAGATTACTTCCACATAATTTTATCTATCTTTCAAGTCTTGTTAATCTTCTATTTATAATATGAATTTTTTTTTTAATTGTCTGTGAGATAAGGACTGTTCCATTGGTGTTCTTTGGTAGACAATCCTGTGCACACGACGGCTGCCAAAGAATTCTAAGTAACTGTTTGTATATCTTCTTTCATTCAAAGTTACAATGCAGGTAGTAAATTTAGAGAAACCAAATTCTAAATATAATACCATCCTTTTATCAATGGCTAGAGTCAGAGATACATATGATAATTTAGAAATATTTATGAATGGCATGAAAGCTCAGATAGAGTCACTAAAATATTTAGAGTGGGATGGTAAACAAGTTGTTGTTTTCTTATTCGGGGATTATTTCCTTGTTTTGCTGGAGACACCACAGACATGGGTATATTCCTTGAGCTCCAGACAAACCAAACATTTTCATCAAAGACATCCAGATTGCATACAACTTGCAAACCAAGAAGTTTGGCCATGTTGATAAGAGATTACAATAGATATATGAAATATGGGAAAGGGAATAAAAGGCAAGTGGCACATTATCATAATTGTTTACACAAACCAATGTTAGAGATTGAAATTGAAAATGTAGCTCCTCCTTACCTTCATATTTTATTAGGCATTGTTTTGAAACACCACAGACTTCTAGAACAGGTAGCTGATACAATAGACGCAAAGATATTTGAGAATTCGCAAGAGATACATGCAAACATTAGTACTTTTAAGAACTTGAAGAGATTTAGTAGGAACTGGAAATAGGCAGAAGAATTAGGAGCTAAAATTGAATTTTTCAGGTAGGTATTGAACTTTGTGAGGATAAGGAGGAGACAGATAATTTTAAAGTTAGACTTGAAAATGCACAAGATGCGCTGGCCAAACTTCAGTTTCAAGATCTATGTACTAGGTCTGGTCCAGTTTGCTCACACTTGGACAAGGTACTAGCCAAACACAAAATCATACAACAGGCTTATAATAGCAGAGCATTTATAGGGAATCACTGCCACAGATATCTCACACAAAAAGTTTATAAAGATCTTACAAGAGCAATCATTACACAAACACTGAAAATTACAGACAAACAAGATATAACTAACATAGCTTTTATTGCCCAAGAACAATTCAACTCACTGAAAGAAGCATTTGAGAAAGTACACAACAAAATATCTCACAGTAAACCAATTAGTAAAGAATCAATAACAGCATCGATAGAGACTTATATGTCTTTGTTCAGAAAGCTATTCCCCAGTAAGACAATTCATAAACAGCACATATTAGAAAAAACATTGCGCAGACTGGATCAGAACTCATGATGTATGATTGAGATAATTGTTAGCTCTCATGTTTTGGGGACAATTGGGTGTGTTATTTTAAGGTTATAAATGTGGACATGCAATTTAAACTTTCAATAATTAATGTTTGACGCATGAAACCAAAACAAAACTTTGATATCCATTTTCTGCAGGTTTTCTACTTTTGATTTCTGTAATTTGTTATGCATGTTGATTGTGACCGTTTTAGTGTAAATTGAATTAGAAACAAACCATAACAAAATGTAAAAAAAAAACCCTAAATTTTACACTATTTCAGACTATTATATCTTCTGTTCTAATTGTGATAAAATGTTTGTTCTTGTTCTAAAATTTACTCTAACATTTCTAGTCTAGCTTTACGCAAAATTAAAGCCGGTATTTATAATAATAAAGTAGCATAAAAGCAATTCAAACATGTTTTGGGGACCATTGGGTTTGTTATTTTAAGGTAATAAATGTGGACTTGCAATTTAAATTTTCAATAATTAATGTTTGACGCATGAAACCAAAACAAATCTTTGATATCCATTTTCTGCAGGTTTTCTACTTTTGATTTCTGTAATTTGTTATGCATGTTGATTGTGACCGATTTAGTGAAAATTGTATATAAACAAACCATAACAAAATATAAAAAAACGTAAATTTTACACTATTTCAGACTATTATATCTTCTGTTCTAATTGTGATAAAATGTTTGTTCTTGTTCTAAAATTTACTCTAACATTTCTAGTCTAGCTTTACGCAAAATTAAAGCAGGTATTTATAATAATAAAGTAGCCTAAAAGCATTAATTAAGCCCTATCAAAAGTAAACATCGCCACATGTTTTTCCCATTAGGAAGCTGACCACGTGACCTCTGTCAAGTGAGCTATAAATAGCGCTGTCGGGGAAAAAGGGGAAATAACTAAAAGATCGCTGGCAAACAGCCGTGTGTAGTGCACCGGTTTTATTATCGAGGTTTGCTCCTCTAGATCCGTTGTGTTTAGCCTGAGGATTCGCACCCTCAGTTACCAGGACTACCTCGAGGAGGGTGTGGCTCTTCACCACGCACAACGATCTTGGGGTATGAGAGGTTTTGCTAGGCCAAGAGACTAACACCGCAATGGTCGCTCCTTTCATGAACAAGAATTCACTAGGCCTAGGGTGAAGCAAGGGAGGAAACCCACTATCCACAACACCAGCACATCATACCCCCTGTCTGTAAAAGACTTTGCCTCATCAGTTATCTTTAATCCACTTTTGTTTGTAAAACGCATACTGGTTAAACAATCTGGTAATGTTAAATGCGCCATCACATTTGTATATACTGTACTGCACATCATAACAGACTTGAAGAACATTGTTTTTGTTTGTTTAGTTTTTTTTTTTTTTTTTTTTTTTTTTTAACATGCAAGAAAAATTGTCTATATTGCTGCCAAGATATGTGTACGATTCTACATGTTGTAGTGGTGTTTCTTCAAGTTCAACCCTGTTATCATTACCTGCATTTATTCTCATTATTTTTGTCTTTTCCATGTGTATTTTCAGACCCAATTGCTGTGACCTCTCATCGAGTGTTTTCAATTTGTCCTACATCTGATTACGGTTATGGGACAGAAGAGCCAAGTCATCAGCAAAATCCAGATCATCCAACTGCTTAGTCAGAGTCCAAATGGATTCCATTTCTGTTGTGTGCTGTCGATGTTCTCTGTCGTGGTTGAGTTTGAGTGTAGAGTATTTGTCGAGTTGGACAATAGTAGTGAAATCGACAAGGGATAGTGGACTGACAGAGTTATAGATTACACTTTAGATAAGGTGTAAATAGGAGATGGACTTGAGACAACCTGGAAGAAGATTTATTCAAAGGATCTCTCTCCAGGCCTCAACTCACTTTTACTGTCTAAGCATCTCCGGCTCTCACTCTTTTCTCTTATCATACATAGAGATTCTAATAAAGAGCTAAAAATACAAATATGGATGGAAAGGTCGTGAACAGCGCATTAATAAATGTGTAAAATTTATTAAAGAAGAAAAGCATGAAAATAATGCATATCATCACAACAACATAAAATTACATCAATAATCAACTAATCATCAATAGTCATCAATAATCATATACACCAACAACCACACACACAGATCACCATTTATAAAACCTGTAGAACACAGAGAGATGAAATAACTGAGTGTCAGCCCGTCCGTTTTCGGGACCATATGAAATAGCTCCAGTAAGTGGTTTTTTCGTATATATCCTCCATCGGTGATGGAATTAACCTGAATAAAATCACTGTATAGGCGCTATCATTGGTGATTCCTCCCTACTGGCGCGAGGTGGGCTGGAAGACTCTATTTACCTTCTGTTTACCAAAATGAATAAACTGCGTGGCAGTCCGTCCGTTTTCGGGGACCAGATGAAATAGTCCAGACAGTGTGTTACTTGTAGATCCTTCGTAAGGGACTATGCCTACAAAACTGTCCTCGTTGGTACTATCATTGGTGACTCCCCCTACTGGCGCGAGGTGGGCTGGGGACGCTGTTTATCTCCTGCAGACCAACTGAATGAACTTAGCGACGGCCTGTCCGCTTTCGGGGACCAAGGGGAATAGCTCCAGTAAGTGGTTTTTTCGTATATATCCGCCATCGGTGATGGAATTAACCTGAATAAAATCACTGTATAGGCGCTATCGTTGGTGACCGCTACTCGCGAGAGGGGGGCTGGAACTCTGTCCATAGATGGCTGCTCATACGTGCGAGGTTTTAAGTATCCAGAAAATACACCAGAAGAAGTCACTTGAGGACAAAGAGACCCAGGCGCGCTTATCCGGCGCAAGGCTCCGCTTGGCTGTAAATCCTGTTTAAACTGGTTTGGCTGTGGTTTGCTGAGTGCCCCGTTTAGGCACAAAAAAGGCGGGTGATATGGAATTCTGCTATAGGCATGCTGAGCGGTTTTGATATTCTGGAAGCCGCAATGCTCTGGCTGGTAATCCAATGGGCGAGTAGAGAACTACTACTACATTTGGTGATTCCAGATTTAGCGTTGGCTTCGTTGTACTGCGTGAGCTTAACTTGGCGTTGACAAAAAAAAGGTTTTGATTCAGGAACGGGGTTGACGATTCGTTGCTAGATGTATACAGAAACCCTCTAGATCGAAGAGTATATGACTTTCTTCGCCTGACTGAAGTCTGCTCTAGCGATTCGGTCTTCCTGAAACTGAGACCCAAAAAGAGACACCCTTTTACTTCAAGCAAATAATAAATCACACTAACTTTATACAGAAAGTTTCGCTCCACTATGGGATTAAATTTATTGTAGTTATTGCTATGATAGTTTAGGGCTATCTTTAACCATGTCTCCTGTTCCTTAAAAATATCAATTATCAACACGCGCCCGCATAGTCTTAATATCTTTTGCACCCCCAGGTACCTGTCAGTAACTGTTCTGACAGCAACAATCTACTCCTCTTCTCCCAATCTCAATATACAGGAAACCTAACCTGTAGTTACAGTTAAATGAATATGCTTATTCATCTTACAACATTAAATGAATTTACATAAACAGATTACAGCATTTGACATTACACAAATAAATCGTATGTCCCCTTTGGAAAATATATTAGCATTCCACAAAATGAGTACAAAGTAAATGCAATGTTCTTGCTATAATAATACAGTTGTGGCTAGATCATAAGATATAATTATATCTATGCCTGGTGACTGCTTTCAGTGAAAGTTATAGACTAGTGCCTAGCCACACAAGTAAGCATAAAATGATCCTCCCTTGCCACTAGAACTATCTATCAAAAAGGAATAAGTGACTATCTCCTATAATCCAGAGTTATTACCTGCATCTCACTATTCAGTTTCTAAGTGCACCATCCACACCTGACATTATCTTACAGAAATGACAGTTAATTTTGCTGACTCTTAACCCAATGGTAAGCATTCGTGGACTGATTCTACGCCTAATATCTGTTATTGTAAGTTTAACATTTAACCCATGATAAACCGTAACAGTTTAAGCACCACTTAATAGGCCGTAGACAGCGCTACCTTATCACTGAATAAATTACTAGGAGAAGTCCTCAGAAATAAATTCACTTCCCTAACAGATATATATAAAAGCTAACATGAATCTAATATTATAATTATAAGATATGTCAACTCACCCCGAAAAATGACTAGAACATAGGCAAACACATTCTAGTACTGTGTTAAAGTTTGCCTTATCTCATGATGGTCATCTACGGGCCAGGAAAATTTACGAATGTCCTTGTCTATTAAAACCAGTCTACTCTTATAGATCACAAGGGACGCTCCCCCCCCCGACACCTGGCGTGCATATTTCTACAGAAGTTCGGCGAAAGACGTAATCTAGAGTAAGACAAAAGAAATCGTGCGAAAGTTCCCCAGGTAGAGAAATGCATAACATTGTGCTCTATCTTGTCTAAGGGCAAAAACTCAAAGACTGACCGCGGGTTTGTCTCCCCCTGTTTCCAGTATGCATAATATTATGATCCGAAGCAGCGTTCTGGAAGCCAAACACAGGGACCCTTTCGCTCGTGATCAAAGGCTTTAAACGTAAGAGATATTCCCCTGGTCAGACCAGGTGCGGCTTAGATAATATTATCGTTCGCTGACCGCTACAGGCCGGAACGTAACCAAACCTCGGGTGGGGTTTGAGAAGGTGAAAAAGTTTGGCCACGAAGGTAGAAAATGAAAGAAAAAGAAAATACAAAATGACGAGGAAAACCAGGACATTTAAAAAGTAATCAAATTATGGACAAGATGGTAAAATAGATTATCGGTCACGTGACAAGTGCCCCCCTTTTAAAGTTCGAGGAATACGGACAAAAATGACAGTAATTTATCTTTTCCATCGATGTCCGTTACATGTCGTAAGAACCTTCTATAATCATAACCAAAATCGTATCTAATTTCTGTCAGTACTGTATGACTAGCTCCGAGTTCATTTCTTTTCTTCCCTCTGTCTAATGGACGTTCAGCGAATGGGATTTTGCGAGGCCATTCGGCGCTGACACCCTTCGTTTCCGTGTGAACCTGATCTTGGTTCCACCATTCGCTGTGCCTGTTTATGGTCCGGAAAATTATCCGCACCTATTGTGATTTTCGGCCCTGCCTGAACGCACTGGCCACTGCGTAGATAATCCGCCTGTTATGCGCGGTGTAATCATTGTTGGGCTCAGGCTGCTTATGTATATATTTACCTGTCACGGGCGTGGACTTGAATAACCCTCTATAGCTGCAGTCTATAGGTATTTTCCGCGCGCGTGTAATCCTAGTTGGCCAATAAAGCCGTTCGTTGGCCGAAGAAATGCTAGCATTTTTCTTCTGCCTCTCCACACCTACTTCCCTGTTTCGGTGGGAGCATTGATCAATCTTCAGACCTGTGCCGTCTAAAGGTGGATCTGGAGCTTTCCTTGCCTTGCCAGTCACAACTCTGGCTTGGTCAACGGAAATGATCAAGTTGCTCGGTAATGGCCTGGCGGAGGCGACTACTTTGCTGTCCATCAGTGGGGTTGAGACCACTGGAATAATGCGATTTGAATGAGAGAACTCAGCTGCCTGAAGCAGAGAGTAATCGATCGCATTCTGGGGTTCTACTAAATCATAACAGATCTCCGTAGCTTCTATCCGTGTAGAAAGATAGGCATTATCTGCGAGTTGCAGAGTTTGTTGAGTCGCTTTCCCGGTACTAGCATGACGTGAGCCAAGGCTCTCAACAATGGCTCCTTGTACAGTAGTAAGGCAGCTTTTCTCACTGTCTTCTGCCCTGAGAAGTGTGAGAGACTCAAATGGAATACCTGGGATCCCTTCGCCTGGAACCCTGTGTCCATCATAAACGTCAACTTTGCCCTCCCCTGAGGAAGTTACTGGCGTCAGTTGAACTTTGTCCTGCAATGCGAGAACCACTTCCTGATTGACAGGCCCCGCAGACTGCATGCAAAAGACTGGACGGTTTGAGATCCCGTTAGATCGCGAAGTGCCCGAGAAAAAACTCTCGGTGTGTTTTTCCAAAGTTCCTTGGAACGGTTTGGAAAGTTTAACCCTTTTAGCAGGCGACTTATTCTTGCACCTTTTAAGCTCAGGGTGATAAGAGGAGCGGTGCCTCCATTCTACGATCGTTGAGTTGGAGGGATGCGCCTCTGCATATGGTTTTTCGCTGTCCGGCCGGGAATCTTGCGAAATATAACGTGATAGGGTGTGGCTCCCTTTTCTCGACGTCACGTGTCGGTTAGGTGCTGCTCTGTCTGGAGCGTGAGAGGCTCGGGGTTCGCCGCTTGCCAGACGGGAACAATCCGTATTACAATGCTTGTTAGCACCTCTCTCACCTTTGTGCAGTTTCCATGCCTGGGAACGTTGCGTAATTTTCCCCGTGGCCTTAGGTTTGCTGTCCCGACGTAAATTCTTTCCTTGTTTGGGCTTCGGATCCAAATCCAAAGGAAAGTCAATTTTCTGAAGTTGGGGTTCGGTTTTAGCAGGCAAGTTTTCTTTCATGGGCGCAAGGTTTGCAGGGGCGTTGACCGTTAAGGGCACAGAAGAAGGGGAAGTAGAGTGACTACATTTAGTATCTGTTTCCGTCCTCCGAATTTGGCTATCCAGTTCATTCATTCTGATTTGGTGTAGCCTGCTCCTTTCTTGGCTTTCTCTGTCCCTTTCTTGGCGCTCCATTTCGAATTGCTTGTCCCGTTCTTGTCTTTGCTTTTCCCTTTGCTTCTCATCTTCTATCACTTCTTCTACATACTGTCGGGTGAATGCTTCACTCTCCCCGGTTTGTTTACAGGACCATGCCAAGATTAAACGGCTGTCAAACCAATTGTCTACCTCGTATTGATCCTGTATGCTTACTGCAAATTCTAGAAAGGGCTGTATTTCGCTATCCTTGTACTCCATGTACTTAGCTACCTCGAGGGCAATCCTATGCACTTTATCTAGATCGGCCATTATATCAGGGTGAGCAAACACTATAGAAGAATAGCACCTAGAGATCTTAGTTACCTAGTGCACTAGGTGCTAATTAACTTAATAATCAATAAAAATCAAGGCTAGCCTGGAAACTTTAAAAACAAGAAAGTTTGTAGCTACTCTGATTGCGACAAGCAAAAACCCCAAAAAACTCCCAAAAATGGAAGTGATGTAAAACTTATTACTATCACTTCACCCCAGTTCTGTCAGTACTAAGCTATTGAGAGGATTGGTTACTATCATCCGAATGAACACCCTCCCTTGGTACAGATGCAAGCTAGTAACTGACTATCTGTAGCTTCTTATCTCAGATTAAAGAGCTACTCCTGAAAAAAATAACCCTTAAAAAAAAAAATTCTGTTTTTTACAACAATAGTCGTCAGATTTGTCAACCAAAAAATCAGCAGTGATACCATCAACCTTTACCAGCTGTCTCATGTGTAGCATGAACAATAAATGTAACTTAATATTTATGATTGCTGTAGAGAAAAACGCTGTTCCGACTTCCTCCAAAAGAAATAGTTCGATATGTCTAGGGGAAAGAAATTCCTATAATCTGCCGAACACTAAACTCTAAGAATCAAGATAGAATCTTGTGAGAGATTCCTACCAGACTGCAACCTCATCTGTTGCGATTGCTGCAGATGTAGTTCAAATTCCGCGGCGAGACCCCATTTGTCGTGGTTGAGTTTGAGTGTAGAGTATTGGTCGAGTTGGACAATAGTAGTGAAATCGACAAGGGATAGTGGACTGACAGAGTTATAGATTACACTTTAGATAAGGTGTAAATAGGAGATGGACTTGAGACAACCTGGAAGAAGATTTATTCAAAGGATCTCTCTCTCCAGGCCTCAACTCACTTTTACTGCCTAAGCATCTCCGGCTCTCACTCTTTTCTCTTATCATACATAGAGATTCTAGTAAAAAGCTAAAAATACAAATATGGATGGAAAGGTCGTGAACAGCGCATTAATAAATGTGTAAAATTTATTAAAGAAGAAAAGCATGAAAATAATGCATATCATCACAACAACATAAAATTACATCAATAATCAACTAATCATCAATAGTCATCAATAATCATATACACCAACAACCACACACACAGATCACCATTTATAAAACCTGTAGAACACAGAGAGATGAAATAACTGAGTGTCAGCCCGTCCGTTTTCGGGACCATATGAAATAGCTCCAGTAAGTGGTTTTTTCGTATATATCCTCCATCGGTGATGGAATTAACCTGAATAAAATCACTGTATAGGCGCTATCATTGGTGATTCCTCCCTACTGGCGCGAGGTGGGCTGGAAGACTCTATTTACCTTCTGTTTACCAAAATGAATAAACTGCGTGGCAGTCCGTCCGTTTTCGGGGACCAGATGAAATAGTCCAGACAGTGTGTTACTTGTAGATCCTTCGTGAGGGACTATGCCTACAAAACTGTCCTTGTTGGTACTATCATTGGCGACTCCCCCCTACTGGCGCGAGGTGGGCTGGGGACGCTGTTTATCTCCTGCAGACCAACTGAATGAACTTAGCGACGGCCTGTCCGCTTTCGGAGACCAAGGGGAATAGCTCCAGTAAGTGGTTTTTTCGTATATATCCGCCATCGGTGATGGAATTAACCTGAATAAAATCACTGTATAGGCGCTATCGTTGGTGACCGCTACTCGCAAGAGGGGGCTGGAACTCTGTCCATAGATGGCTGCTCATACGTGCGAGGTTTTAAGTATCCAGAAAATACACCAGAAGAAGTCACTTGAGGACAAAGAGACCCAGGCGCGCTTATCCGGCGCAAGGCTCCGCTTGGCTGTAAATCCTGTTTAAACTGGTTTGGCTGTGGTTTGCTGAGTGCCCCGTTTAGGCACAAAAAAGGCGGGTGGTATGGAATTCTGCTATAGGCATGCAGAGCGGTTTTGATATTCTGGAAGCCGCAATGCTCTGGCTGGTAATCCAATGGGCGAGTAGAGAACTACTACTACATTTGATGATTCCAGATTTAGCGTTGGCTCCGTTGTACTGCGTGAGCTTAACTTGGCGTTGACAAAAAAAGGTTTTGATTCAGGAACGGGGTTGACGATTCGTTGCTAGATGTATACAGAAACCCTCTAGATCGAAGAGTATATGACTTTCTTCGCCTGACTGAAGTCTGCTCTAGCGATTCGGTCTTCCTGAAACTGAGACCCAAAAAGAGACACCCTTTTACTTCAAGCAAATAATAAATCAAACTAACTTTATACAGAAAGTTTCGCTCCACTATGGGATTAAATTTATTGTAGTTATTGCTATGATAGTTTAGGGCTATCTTTAACCATGTCTCCTGTTCCTTAAAAATATCAATTATCAACACGCGCCCGCATAGTCTTAATATCTTTTGCACCCCCAGGTACCTGTCAGTAACTGTTCTGACAGCAACAATCTACTCCTCTTCTCCCAATCTCAACATACAGGAAACCTAACCTGTAGTTACAGTTAAATGAATATGCTTATTCATCTTACAACATTAAATGAATTTACATAAACAGATTACAGCATTTGACATTACACAAATAAATCGTATGTCCCCTTTGGAAAATATATTAGCATTCCACAAAATGAGTACAAAGAAAATGCAATGTTCTTGCTATAATAATACAGTTGTGGCTAGATCATAAGATATAATTATATCTATGCCTGGTGACTGCTTTCAGTGAAAGTTATAGACTAGTGCCTAGCCACACAAGTAAGCATAAATTGATCCTCCCTTGCCACTAGAACTATCTATCAAAAAGGAATAAGTGACTATCTCCTATAATCCAGAGTTATTACCTGCATCTCACTATTCAGTTTCTAAGTGCACCATCCACACCTGACATTATCTTACAGAAATGACAGTTAATTTTGCTGACTCTTAACCCAATGGTAAGCATTCGTGGACTGATTCTACGCCTAATATCTGTTATTGTAAGTTTAACATTTAACCCATGATAAACCGTAACAGTTTAAGCACCACTTAATAGGCCGTAGACAGCGCTACCTTATCACTGAATAAATTACTAGGAGAAGTCCTCAGAAATAAATTCACTTCCCTAACAGATATATATAAAAGCTAACATGAATCTAATATTATAATTATAAGATATGTCAACTCACCCCGAAAATGACTAGAACATAGGCAAACACATTCTAGTACTGTGTTAAAGTTTGCCTTATCTCATGATGGTCATCTACGGGCCAGGAAAATTTACGAATGTCCTTGTCTATTAAAACCAGTCTACTCTTATAGATCACAAGGGACGCTCCCCCCGGACACCTGGCGTGCTTATTTCTACAGAAGTTCGGCGAAAGACGTAATCTAGAGTAAGACAAAAGAAATCGTGCGAAAGTTCCCCAGGTAGAGAAATGCATAACATTATGCTCTATCTTGTCTAAGGGCAAAAACTCAAAGACTGACCGCGGGTTTGTCTCCCCCTGTTTCCAGGATGCATAATATTATGATCCGAAGCAGCGTTCTGGAAGCCAAACACAGGGACCCTTTCGCTCGTGATCAAAGGCTTTAAACGTAAGAGATATTCCCCTGGTCAGACCAGGTGCGGCTTAGATAATATTATCGTTCGCTGACCGCTACAGGCCGGAACGTAACCAAACCTCGGGTGGGGTTTGAGAAGGTGAAAAAGTTTGGCCACGAAGGTAGAAAATGAAAGAAAAAGAAAATACAAAATGACGAGGAAAACCAGGACATTTAAAAAGTAATCAAATTATGGACAAGATGGTAAAATAGATTATCGGTCACGTGACATTCTCATAACCCAGTCTATTGCTAGTAAGAAAAGAAATGGAGACAAGAGGCATCCCTGTCGCACTCCCGTTCTTATCCCAACGGTTCTGTAAGCTGTCCTTCATGAAGAACTCTGCAAGTCATGTCTTCATATGTTACCTTTATTAAATTAAGGATCTTCAGGGGAACTCCATAATGCCTCATCAATTTCCAAAGTGATTCTCTGTCTACACTGTCAAATGCCTTTTCGTAGTCCACAAATCCAATGTATAGTGGTGAATTCCATTCCAGACTTTGTTCATCTCTTATTCTCAAAGTGGCTATCTGGTCTGTACGGGATCTGTTTTGTCGAAAACCTGCTTCCATGACGGGTCACTAGTGCTACAGACACTCATGTTTATAGCAACCTAATTGCAGTTTAGAGTATTTTAAATGTGTGTATACCAAGTATACATTTATTAATACCTTTTGTTTCACGTACAGATTGTATTTTCCTTAAGATGTTTACTACTTTCCTTTGTGTAACATGCCTCTTTCAACCATTTTTTAAAATTATATCCCTTTAATAAATATAATTGATTATTCTACTTTAAATGACTGGATTGCGCCCCTTTATTTAAAATATTTTAATTAACTAAATTTACTACATTTTATTGAAATAAACCAAATCTATAATAAAACTTACTGTAAGAACAAAACAATTAAAACGGCTAGTAAAGAGTAAAGAGCAGATTTAGTTTTCTTGTTTTTGTTATTACATTTACCTAAATTACTTTAATTATTGTAAGATTTAAAAGCTTTTCTGATATCTTACATCGGTGCAGGACGTTTTGCAATTTTCTATTTATGTTACACAAGTAATTATCAATTTACAGTATATAGAAATATATAATAAAATATTTGGCCGGCACATATGTGCCAATACCGTTGTTCAATGTACATTATAGGGTCCTTACCTGGCACAGGAGATACTGTGATCAATAAGGTGGTGCTCCCAGGTCGTGACATCCCATTTTGACAAAATAACGAATAACTTTATCCAGATTAATTCTTCAGAACTTAAAACGTGTGTTCAATTGTTCCACACCTTGCAAACGTGTGTTCCAAATAAATTTCCAAAGATTTTACGGACGTGTAGTGAAGCCTGCTTGATTCAACTGTATTTTTCCAAACTTCGTAAGTAAAAGTATCCACTTTCTTTGGTCATTAAAAATAGAAAGAAATCACCACATCAAAATGATGACAAAAATCAACCTTGATGCCAGCGAGGACTTCGAAGGAGGTGCCTTGCACCAAAGCGGCACTTTGGTGTTGTCCATTTCTGGAGCACAGGCTGGGCGCGCCTCCTACTCGCTAATAGCAAGTATTTTAACGGGCCCGTGCAGCATCTTGCCCAATGGTATATCGTCGATATACCGGTTTGAAGACCCACATCGGTGGTATGCCACCTTGACGCCTGGGGCGCAAGCCGCCCAGTACAACTCCCTACATGGGAAACGATTGGAGTGGCAGACTCCAAAGCTATCGGTTCTAGTGAAGCATCTAGACAAAGAACGGGTGAAACCACCTTCCACTGGATGCCTCCAACATTGAAAAAGGAGGCGGCAAGAAATATAGCTGTGGCTGTCTCAGGAGACGCCGAGGCGGAAACATTCCAGTTAAAAAATGCTATGGACAAGTGGGTCCTGCTTTGCAAACCCAAAGATCCCCTCCCCCATTACGTGGATGTAGAAATCAAATAGCAGGGGGAAAAGACACACACAATTTTCGTCACCATACCAGGACGGAAGACGGCGTGCCCTTTTTGCATGCAAGAAGACCACTGGGCAAATAGGTGCCCCCCAAAAAAGTAAAGGACAAGAAGTACGTACACAACCAGATAAACAAGCACAACAAAAACTACCTCCCCGCCAGCCTGCAGACAAAGAGAAGTTCCAAATAGTCACGAGAAATAATAAACGAAGAAGACACCACTCTGAGGACAACGTCACTACACAAGACACACCGAACTTTACGATGATTAACCCAAGCATTTTCCTACTCCAGCGCAAGCTTATAAAAACCATAGCCCAACAAGTCCAAACAAAGAAAAGACACACAAGCAACATATGGAAACACCACCCAGACGTAGAACACTGTCAGGCGTATCACGCAAGAAACCAAGTAAACGAACGGAAGAAATGAGCATTAAGACCTACAAGCTGAGAGAGTTGTTGTTGTTGTTTTCGTCTACTATGTTGCTGTAATACCCTGTTCAACCTGAAAGTTGGTTATAATTGGGGTATATTGTGTGTTAGGTTCTTCGGTGCTAGTCGTCTGTTAGTCCTGAAAAGGACTGGTCCTGAAAAGGACTGCTGAGAGAGCCAGAAATTAAGACCAGATATCAGGGGCTTATTGCTACAGCGGTGAGAAGCACAGAATAACTGCCTGATGACTTGGAAACCCTGTGGCTTAAATTCAAGGACATCATAAAGACAGCTGCTGCAGAAGCATGTGGTGAAGTCCGACTTGGGAACAAGAGAAAGAGGACACCTTGGTGGACAGAGGAAATCAAAGAGAAAATAAGAGAGAAGAAAATGGCATGGAAACAATACTTAGGAGCTAAAAACACAGCAGGACAAATAGAGAAATATAGAGAATATGTGATACTCAGAACAGAAGCAAAGAACAAGGTGCTAGCAGCAAAACAAAAGTCCTGGGAAGAATTTGGAGAAAAGCTAGAAAAAGATGCCCAAGAAAACCAGAAATTGTTCTATAAGACCCTAAAGAATATGAGGAAGGAAAAACAATGCCCTCTCAAATTTATAAAGGACAAGCAAGGCAAATTGCTTACTGCCCCGAAGGAAATAATGAAAAGAATATTTCTCAGAACTCCTTGATGGTGAGCAAGGTCAAGCATTAGAAATGATAACCACTAGCACAGAAGATGAAACAAATGGTGATGAAGATGACATAAAGATGGAAGAACTGAAGGCAGCACTGGAGAAAATCAAGATGGGCAAAGCAGCAGGGCATGATGGTATAACACCAGAAATGGTTAAGTACATGGGAGCATCAGGCGACCTATTACTCTTAAGGGTCCTACAGGCAGCATGGTGCAACAAGACCATACCAAAGGATTGGGAGATTGCCATCATAACACCAATTTTCAAAAAGGGTGACAATCAACAATGTGGAAACCATAGAGGCATATCCCTTCTCATTGTCCCTGGTAAAATCTACTCTAGAATCCTAGAGCAGAGACTCCGATGCCTAGCTGAGCCACAATTGGATGAGGTCCAGTGCGGATTCCGAGCAAACCGAAGTACTCAAGACCTAATCTTCACACTCAGACAGCTGAGTGAAAAGGCCCTTGAGTATAAGAGTGAGATCCATCTTTGTTTCATAGATCTGGAAAAGGCGTTTGACAGGGTCCCCTGGAGCAAACTTTGGGACTGTTTGGCAAGGAAGAACATTCCAGCACCTCTGATTCATGCTATACAGAGTTTCTACAAGTTTTGCAGGAATTATGTGAGGACAGCAAACCATAAGTCAGAAGAGTTCAGGACCACCACTGGTGTAAGACAAGTGATATCCTGTCACCTTATCTTTTCATACTCCTCATGGACGATGTTATCAAGTCATGTAAGGAGAGAACAAGAAAGTATTCAGTGGGGTACTGGAAGATGAGACAGGTATGTATTTCAGAGCTGGCATTTGCTGATGATGTTGCCCTGATTGCTAAATCAGAGGCACATCTCCAATCCAACCTGCAAGTCTGGGAGGAAGAGCTGGAGAAGAGAGGGATGGTCATAAGTAGCTCTAAAACAAAATCCATGGTGATATCACGAGAAGAAAGAAGACATCAGATTAAGCTGGGAGAACAGGTCCTGGAGCAGTCGACCACTTTAAATATCTCGGAGCTATTATAGACCGAAAGGGAGGCATCAAAGAAGAGTTGGCCACTCGAAAAGCAGCAGCTGGGAGACTTTTTCAGGCCATAAATCGAGGATTCCTCAGCAAGAGAGAGGTTGGTAAGAAAACGAAGATGGCTGTATACCGCTCCACCTATGTCCCAGTCTTGACATATGGATGCGAGTCATGGACAATGACTACAACCCACAAAAGCCAGATCCAAACCTCAGAAATGAGGTATCTGAGGAAGGTGGTTGAAGTAACAAGAAGAGACATGGTCCGCAACCAGACGATCCGTCAAGGCCTAAAATCCCACCCCCTGCAGACCCAAGTAGAACAGTCCCAACTAAGATGGTTTGGCCATGTCTGCAGAATGGGAGAAGATCGGCTACCACGACAAGCATGGGAAACAAAGAGCCAGGGATCCAGACCCCCAGGACGACCCAGAGTCCGCTGGGAGGACAACATTAGACAATCTTTGAAGGACCGAGGACTAGAAGGGAACCAGGCCAGGAGGAAGACAGCCGATAGGATAGTCTGGCGATCTCTCTTCCAAACCTCTACACCTCACGGTAGAAGGGGAACGACTAAGTAAGTAAGGGGGGGGGGGGGGGGGGAAAACCCTGAAATGTGAATTTATGGAAGAAAAGTAAATTTCACAGCAATAAAGAAAGAGGTACTTAGACAAAAATCACACAAATAAAATAATTTGATCTTATACGGATTGTTCTCAACTAACGACAGGATTCCGTTCCGATCACCCCGTCACACGTCAATCTGATCGTTAGTCGAAAAGGAGTAGCTTATATATTTGTACTTATACGAAGAACATAATACTATAACAAATGCAACATTAGTCACATGACATTTGAGTTGAAGATTCTGATTTTTTTGTTGGACTTGACTTCCATATGTTTCTACTCAAAGTATTAACTGAAAAATTATGATACCACTAGCCTACACATTTTTACGCCTAACTCGCAATTAACATTAATAAATACTAACATTTACGATTCATAAGTTCTTACGCAATGCCGGCTCTTGGGCGGTTGGAGCTGTGCGGCCGCACCGGGCGCTGTCTTTGAAGGGGGCACAGAAATGTATTAAAGTATTTTTAAAAATTAAAATGTGAAAAAAAAAAAACAATTGAAACATGCTTGTTTCGGACACTTTATATCCCAATTATAACCATTCAGAGGTTGCACGAGATATTTTTCTTTATCAATTAAAAAAAAGTATGTTAAAATTCGGTTTTGTAGTGAGTGAATAAGTGTGTGTTTGTGTGCTTATTATATAATAGTTTATGGCAAATTATAACGCTTTTCAAAATCGTTAAACCTAATCGGCTTGACAGGTATTAGTCTTAATTAATCGTTTATTTGGATCAGTTATCTCTAATCCACTTTTGCTTGTGAAACGCATACTGGTGAAACAATCTGGGAATGTTAAATTCGCCATCACATTTGTAAATACTGTACTACACATCAGACTTGAAGAACATTGTTTTTGTTTGTTTGGTTTTTTTTTTTTCTTCATGCAAGAAAAATTGTCTATATTCCTGCCAAGATATGTGTACGATTCTATATGTTGTAGTGGTGTTTCTTCAAGTTCAACCCTGTTATCATTACCTGCATTTATTCTCATTATTTTTGTCTTTTCCATGTGTATTTTCAGACCCAATTGCTGTGACCTCTCATCGAGCGTTTTCAATTTTCCTACATCTGATTACGGTTATGAGACAGAAGAGCCAAGTCATCAGCAAAATCCAGATCATCCAACTGCTTAGTCAGAGTCCAAATGGATTCCATTTCTGTTGTGTGTTGTCGATGTTCTCATAACCCAGTCTATTGCTAGTAAGAAAAGAAATGGAGACAAGAGGCATCCCTGTCGCACTCCCGTTCTTATCCCAACGGTTCTGTAAGCTGTCCTTCATGAAGAACTCTGCAAGTCATGTCTTTATATGTTTTATTTATTAAATTAATGATCTTCAGGGGAACTCCATAATGCCTCATCAATTTCCAAAGTGATTCTCTGTCTGCACTGTCAAATGCCTTTTCGTAGTCCACAAATCAAATGTATAGTGGTGAATTTCATTCCAGAATTTGTTCAACTATTATTCTCAAAGTGGCTATCTGGTCTGTACAGGATCTGTTTTGTCGAAAACCTGCTTGTTCATCTCTCAATTTCTTCTCTACGGACTCTTTTATTCTCTCGAGGATAATCCTGTTTAATACTTTTCCTGGCACTGATAGTAACATTATTCCTCTATAATTTGTGCACTCTTGTAAATTTCCCTTCCTAGGCAACTTAACCAGATATCCTTCCTTCCATTCTGCTGGTATCAATTCCTTTTCCCAGACTTTACCAAGTAATTTATATAATATCTCTGTAGCCGTGTCGATATCTGCTTTGATAGCCTCTGCTGGAGTGCCATCTGGTCCAGACGCTTTTCAATCTCTTAGAAGCTTTATGGCTTTCTATATTTCTTCCTTCGTTGATCTTTCACAGTTAATTTGTAGCTCTTCTTCTGCTGACTGGATGTTTGGGGGGAGGGGGGGGGGGTGGAGTTGGTCTATTGAGAAGGTCCTCAAAATATTCTGTCCACCTCTTCATTTGCTCTTGTATGTTGCTGAGCAGTTTTCCATTCTTGTCTTTTATGAGGCAACTTGTTTGTTTGTATTTCCCTGTTAGCTTCTTTGTGCTGTTATACAGTTCTCTCATATTTCCTTTGGCTGCAGCCTCTTCTGCCTCTCTTGCCAACTCCTCAATATACTTCCTCTTGTCTCTTTCGATACTTCCTTTTACGGTATCGGGTACTTCTTTGTTTGCTTCTGTGTACACTTCTTGAGCCTTGGCTTTGGAACTTCTGGTATTGCTTGTGTTTAAATCTGCTTCCTTGGTTTTTTTTTTTTTTTCTTTTTTTTCTGTCTTTTATCTTATTGATGGTTTCAGTTGTTAATATGCTTTTTGTTGTCGTTCCCTTTTCCCCAGTATTTCTTCACGTCTCATTCCATACCGTTTTGATTTGCTGCCAATAGTCTTCTGTATTCACTACATCTTCCAGCTGTTGGAGGACTTGGAATTTGTTGGATACTGTGACCGCAAATGTGTCTCATGTTTCTTGGTTTCTTAGATGTCCTACAATAAATTACAAAACCAACAACCAAAATGCTACAGACTTTTATAAATGGGTGCTTGCGTAGAATAGAAGGATTAAAATGGTATGACAAGGTTACCAACGTGGAACTGATGACAAGAACCAGACAAGTGCCAGTGGAACAAGAGATGAGAAGAAAACGATGGCGGTGGATAGGACACACACTGAGGAAACCTGTTGATAGCATTACAAGGCAGTCCTTGTTCTAGAACCCCCAGGGCAGAGAGGCAGAGATAGACCAAGAACCACACGAAGAAGAGAGCTGGAAGCAGAGGTGAAAATTATGAGGAAAACGTGGGAAGAACGAGATGATGGCACGTGACAGGAGGGCTTGGCATGTGTTTTTTGAAGGCCTATGCTCCTTTGGGAGTGGAGGGTTATGAAAGAATGAATTTACAATGATTGGACTAGAGATGTGATGACACTTTCTTCTTCTTCTTCTTCGATCCTTAACCACCGACCGTCAAAGCAGTCAGTGGCCATCACGCCTAGTGGCGTCTTGTAGGGCAACAACAAATTGATTCCACTTTGCACGGTCGGTGGCCATCCTTCGTACAGTGCCCCAACTCTGGTTCATTCTTTGCATCTCAGCCTCCACAGTCCTCCGCCAAGTTGTTTTTGGTCGGCCTCTCTTTCGCTTTCCTTCAGGGGTCCAAAGCATAGCTGTTCTTGTGATGGCATCGGGGTCTCTTCTGAGGACATGACCAACCCAGCTCCAGCGTCTGCCAGCTATGATGGTGTGCATGTCCTCTTGCTTGCTACGAGTAAGCAGATCTTGGTTGGTGATGGTATTCGGCCTAAAAATGCGGTGAATTTTTCTTAGGCATGTTGTGTGAAAAGAGGACAATTTTGACATTTCCTTCTCTGTGACTCTCCAGCATTCCGCACCATAGAGAAGCACAGAAAGCACGCAGCTCTGGTATAATCTTAATTTTGTGCTTGTGCTGTATTGGGAGGACTTCCAGATGTTATTTAGGCTAAAGAAGGCTGTTCTTGCCTTATTCATTCTGATGTTGATGTCTTTGCCTGCCCCACCGTCTGGTGTTACTATGCTTCCTAGGTATGTGAAGGTATCTGTCTGTACCAATTGCTGATTCCTTACTGATATGGGCTCAGGGTTGCTCACATTGAGCATCATGACCTCTGTCTTCTTTAGATTGATGTTCAAGCCCACCTGCTGGCTATACTTATTAAGTCTATCCGTTTTTTCCTGGATGTGTTGATGTGAATGTGCCAGCAGTGCAATGTCATCTGCATATTCCAGATCTTCCAATGTAGAAAATGTAGTCCATCTTATTCCTCTTGGACTGCCCTCTGTTGTCTGGCGCATCATCCAGTCTATGACTGTTAAAAAAAGAGTGGTGATGACACTTTCATGTATCGGCAATTATTCAAATTATTTGGAATGCAAAACAATATACCGAAATTAGAATTTCCTAATTATAACCCCTCAGAGGTTGAACGGTAACCTATATTTATCATCAAATTTAAAAAAAAAAATGAAGAAAATTAAACACTGTGTATCCTAATTATAATATGTCATGAGTCAAGTAGGATATTTTGCTCATCAATAAAGTAAAATAAAATAAAATAAAATAGAAGAAACAAAATGTTAAATTCTAAATTTTGTTTTAAAAAAAAACAAAAACTAAAACTTCGAATGATATTATAGTAATGACGGGCAATAAAGGGCTTGCTACTCATGTTGCTTGCATAATTAACTTTACGATGGCTGAACAAGAAGAGAAATTGGGAAGTGAGAAAGGGATGCCGATTTTTCTGGATGTAAGAAAACAGCATCCAACTATTGTTTGTGCCAAAAATACTGCGACACTTGTGCAAACTAGAGAGGGAAAATGATATGTTATTTGTGGTACTCATGGAACTCTTGTAATTAAACGTTTTTAATATAGGCTATAGGGCCTAGCCTAGGCCTAGTCATGCAGTAGGCTATTTAACAAGAATAAAAGTTAATATATAGCCTAGGGCCTAGTAATTGGGTAGGTGAAGATCTGATGCTGTTTTTACAATACATATGACCTTTGACAGATGAAAGTCAATTAAATATCTATTAAAGTCAATTATGTCACTGGAAACACTAAGCCTTTACACTCCTCCCCATTAGTATTATTTTTGTTTGATGTTTTCGTTAGGCTAGGTGTTATCTCGTTTTTGTTCATTTGGTTTTGTTTTTTTAAAACATAGGCTTACAAGCATAATTATGATTTGCCCTATTTACATTGATTTGACAGGTGTGATGCCACTTTCCCATAGCGGCAGTTATTCATATTATTTGAAATTGAAAACAATATATATCCTAATTATAACCCATCAGAGATTGAACGGGATATTTTTCATCATTAAATTTAAAAGAATAATAAAAGTTTTTACAGTTTTATTGCTACTTTAGTTGGTTCAGTATGTGACTATCATTTTAGGATATAAAAGAAATGACACACACAATCTGGAAGTTTTAAAAAGATCCCCTTTCACTTCCCTATGGATCATGAGCTTTCATCTAATTCATGCCAAGAGATCCTGTAATGGTCCAGTACATCCGTTCAAGTTCTTTCCATGACTTCTTAGGGAATGTGCTATTTTAGAATAGAAGAGTTAGGGCCTAGAGCATTAGAACATTTCCTACAAAAATGTAGGAAGTATGAACGACAGAGAAAACCAGTATTAGATTATTTGTGGGCATGTGTTTCATTAACACATAAAAGAGCTTGATGACACAGGCATTATGAATGTAGTGAGTGATTTCAACACCAGCATAAAGAGTGCTGAGGTGCCAGAAGACTGGCTACATAGTTTACCTACAGCCACTTCCTAAACCTGGTAAAGACCCCACACTGCTTAGCAGCTGTCAAATCATCACACTACAGAATATCTACGGTAAATTACTTGTGAAAATAGGGGTGATAAAATTAATTAATCACCTTGAAAATGCACACATCCTTTTTGAAAACAGGAGGCAGTTATAGACCAATGAAATAACAAGGGGTAACGCTGGGACATTGGTGTACAAAGTATATGAGGGTTTCCAGGGTAAACAAGAAATGGTAGCTGTGGCAATTGACCTAGAGCAGTGCTTCTTAACCAGGTGCATGCACCCTATGGGGGTGCGAGACATGCCAGATAGTTTAGAACGCCAATCATAAACAATATATAAGGCACAGAACTCAAATGTATTTGCACAAAATAAAACATTGACAACGTGAATTAGATAGCATTTCTGGCATGTTTTGCGAGCTAAAAAATGAAGCAGTGTGAGGCTTTCTAAGATGCTGTAAATTGGTATGAGGCTTCTTAAGATGCTGTAAAGGGGTGTGAGGCTTCTTAAGATGCTCTAAAGGGGTGCGGGACCTCTAAAAGGTTAAGAAACACCGACTTAGAGGATGCTTACAACAGCATGGACTTTACAACCTTAAAGGACTGTGTAATGGCATGTGGTGTAAGCCCTTAGCTAAAAAGGTGAATAGCAGCTTGTAACGGAAAGATCTGTTGCATTTTGCTTGGGAACATGGACATCAGAACCAGTACACAATTGCCCGGAGTTACCCCAGGGTTCTCCATTATCACCGGTGCTGTTTAACATCCATACAGCAAAAATAGCTGCAATTCAACCAACAGGTTTGGCACAAACTTTTTAACTTTTGCTGATAACTTGCTCATTTACAGGACTGGCTCAGATAGACAAGAAATGGTTAACAGGATACATGAAACGTCAGGCAGTTTCTAAATGGTGTGAAGAAACCAGCTCCAGGGTCAATCCCAACAAAGCGTGTGTGCTGTGGTGGTCCTTGAATAACTCCACACTGAAAGCAGATCTTCTGGACATTACTTTCAGTGGACAGAAAATTGAAAGGCAAGACAAACTGAAATACCTTGGAGTAACATTTGATCGCTGGCTATCGTATAAACACCATGTTGATCACATCAACCAGAAGTGCAAGAGAGGTCTGGCAGCCCTAAAAACAATGGCTGCAACGGACCTAGAGCAGATACTACTATTTCTCCTGTATCATCAGCTGGTCATGTCTATAATCTAGTATGACGTAGGAATACTCCCTCTGTCAATATTACAGTTTTAACAACTGGAACACATTCAGAATGAAGGGATGCATATAGTCTTGGGCTGTGTTTGAGATACCTCCATTATGCCTTATGACCTGGGAAAACTCACGCTGTCAATATCAGTTTTAACAACTGGAACGCATTCAAAATGAAGGGATGCATATAGTCTTGCATAGGGATGCATATAGATGTGGCACATGCTTGGATTGCTGTCAGTTAGATCCAGATATGTGATGGCCTAGGCAAAAGGTTAAATGCAAGTAACCGCAGACAAAAGGCATCCCTTACATAGGAACATAGCTGACATCAAAGGAGCAAAAATAAAGAGGTGGATGTCATGGATGGCGCAGCCAGGGGCAACTGTTAGATGGATGATGACAGTTGAAAATGTATTCAGCTACCAGCAAGTCATCATCAGCCTTGGTAGAGAGTGCAGTACTTGGGCCAATGGGAGGGCAGAGCTGGAAATTGATCAGCTGATAAATGATCATGCTGGAGATGATGATGCCATTGTGTACACTGATGGATCTGTAATCCATGGTAAAAAAATCAATGAGGGTCTTCTCTGCTAAAGGCAGAATTGTTGCTGAACATAGTGGGGCTTACAAGATAACAACTGCCAGCATGATAATGGAGGTGGAGGCAGCTACTGCAGCCTTAAGGTGGCTGTATCAAACTTCATTAACAAGGGCAGTTATTGTTTCAGACTCTCATTTCATGCTTCGGAAGGTGCAAAGTGGATGGCTCCTGCATGAATGGAAACCCTCCATAGAAGCCTTGAATCTTATGGAACTGGTATGGATCTACTGTCCTGGTCATGCAGGGGTACTGGGCACTGAAAGAGCTGACAGACTAGCTTCAAGAGAATAGCTTCAAGAGCACCCTTAGAAGGTGCTTTGGATATGGATACGGGAGAGATATTGAGGAATTAATGATCACCTATTAGAGAATACTACTGCAATTGGTGAATCATCAAGGCTAAGATTGCTGGAGTTTGGCATCAAACGTAAGACCAGCAGGGATGGACATATGATAGGATGCATCCAGCATGTATACAACCAGCATGCAACAGGAACAATTAGCATTCATACCCTTTTGCATTTGCTGAAGGAGACTGGGCACCTAGTTACATTGATTCTGATCAACAATAACAATGTGATTCATCCACAACTGTAGAACAGGTGTTGAGAGTTTATAGACCTAGAGAATTGCACAACAAAGTAAAACAGTATTTAACAGGAACACAAATTAAATTATAAAGATCATCGATGGTGTGACGGGAAAGTGAGACTTTGGAGGAGGTCTCGTAATTATTGTTGATGATGGCAGATGATTGGGGGATTTGGTGTGATCCTGGACACCCGGGGCTTTCCCACCCTTGTTAACATCATGGTAGTTGTGAGAAACTTTTTTTCTTTTCTTCCTTTTTTTGGAGGGAAAGGGAGGGAAAACACACATATATTCACACAATTTTACTTTATTTGGACTGAGTGGGTGGGGAAATGATGTTTTGTTTTGATATTGGAAGTCCGAATTATTATCTTGAATTAACTGCACTTTATATCCTAATAAAAATCCATCAAGGGTTGAAAAGTATATATTTTTTTTTTTTCTATAACCAGTGGCACTCGAGCTTTCCAGCTCTTTCGGCCCAATGACATGTCATTGCGAGGCTGGGGGGTCAGTGGACTTTCCTTCCAACCCGGTCAGGAGCTTTGCTCCTTCCCATCCACACGGGATTTATGTGCAGGAGCCGTTCAGGTTATTCAGTCAAATTTCCGGTCGTAAACATTTCTTCAAACGCCGACGGCCGGGTTTGAACCATGAACACCTGGTCGCCAGTACAACGTCATAGCCATTACACCAGCGCGGCTCATTTTTTCTTTAAACTATTATTTTCAGATTAAAAACGGTCAGTGACCCATAGCTTGACTGCTTGCGTCAGGGTCAGCGAATCAGAGCTGACCAAGACCCTACTCCACCTCCAAGTGGTAGTCCTGGAAACAGGCTGCATCACTGCAGTCTGGCTGAGAGAGCAGGGATCGAAGTGGGAAGGCAAACCCGGTTCCAAAAAATTCCGTGCTGAAGTCGGATGTGTTGGCCGAAAGGTGCAGATATCGCAGCTTCGATGTAAATGGACACAATGCAACCAACGTCCTGTTCAGGACGAACGAGGAAGAAGAACAAGATCTTTCAGCTCTGTCGTGTGAAATTCTAATCCACATATATAAATTAAAAAGTAAATGTAAAGCCTAACAAATAACTTCAATAAAAGGAAAGAAGAATGGTAAAGAACAGTGCTGTCACAATGACTGTACTCGAAATCCCCCTTGTTTTCTACTTCGTCTGCAAATTGTAACGTTTCACGTTGATAGTAAAAGCCTACTGCAGCATACACGCGTTTCCACAACTCAATAAAATGTGTACTGCCTTTCCAAGAAAAACCTTGAGATACGCAAGCTGACCTATATTTAATATTCCATTCATGTCATTTTATACTCTAAGTTACCATAAACGAAAGACAGATGGAATTAGGATAGAGAGAAGGGAGGGCTGAAAGCCGGGATGCATGCAACACTAAACACGCGTCTCGCTATACAATTAAAGTCATCACGCGTGTTAGGCCACAAGCACTAGCTTTTTTTTTTCAAATTGACAGTGATAAAAAACACTACCCATACGAGAGTTAGGTTTAAAAAACTTACAAAACGCTTATTAGGAAACATGACATTCTACTGTTTTATGTCTGAAATCCTGACATTAGTATGACAGTACAGCAGACACCATAAAGTTTGGAAGTGAGGAGGTGGCAACAGCACGACTATCCTAGAAGAAAATGCATATTTTGAACGCAGCCACTTAGCTCCTTTAAATTTGTATATTTGGGTTCCTTAGGACTTGCTGACAAAGAATATGTTAAACGTTACGCAAATAGTCTAGGAATTAACAAATTATAGCCAAAAGAAATAGTGAGGGTGTCAGACAACCCCCAAAATCAGAATCGCTCAGTGGCAGATTTTGACACCACCATTGTACGGGAAATAGGCCAACATGTTACCTCCTATTTGATTGGCGGAAAGTAAATGTAAGGCTAAACACGATTAGTCGGACTATAAATACTACTTCTTTGTTGTTAGGGGAAACAGTAGTAGAGGTACTTTTTTGAAAAGCTGTGTAAACATGGCTTGATTGGTTAGACCCGCCAATATAGGCAATTAGAAGCGTCAGTTTAGCACCACATTTTCAAATAAACTTACTAAAGAACCAGTGCGTTGAGCGCCAGTGCATATTTTTCTAAATAAAAGCCTGGGACATCGGCAGATCGAAATTGTGCTATATTCATTGCCAGTCAACGTAACTGTGTATTATTCCATGAATTGTGGTAAGCTTGATATATTCAATATCTTTTTAATGAAAATTGAATGTAAATTGATAATTTATGTCTGTATATGTGTGTGGTTCAGTAGCGAACATGAGGCAAGGCCTATATAGTGCTCCAACCTGAACAGAAGGTGTCGGAGAAAAGTAAAACTGCATGGAATGGCCAAACAGTACACTGACACCTATCTTATTGACTAGAAGAACTAATGCTGGAATTGCAGAGGCGTAGTGACCATTAGGGAGGAGTATACTGGTGTAAATTATTTCAGATGAAGCTGACAGTTGGCCTACCGCTCTGAACTCAGTGTTTGTGATGTATTGTGTTCAGTCTGGAAATAGATTGTAAATTAGTTATGAAGTAGGAGGTACAACCTTCTTGTTTCAGGGACTGTGGTCCTAAAGTTATTGAGCAGCACCTGGTCTGAGCTTTGCTGAATCTGGAGGCTGACAGCATACTCCTGGGTCCAGATAGCGACTAGTGAGGTGTCTCCAGAACACAGGGGAGCAATCGAGCAGAGGAGTCTTTCCCTGCCGGCATCACGAAAGTTAAGCCTCTGTGGCCAGTGGAGCTCAACATTATGTGTCCCCTCAAAAATTGACATTTTAGTAAAAAAGAGGGACAATACCTTGTTTAAATTGACAGGAACTGTGAACTTTTTCCCCATACTATTTCCCAGATAAACAAACACTTGAAGTCATGATGACAAATAACAACATAGCTTGAAAAACAAAACCAGTATTACCTCATAGTACTACTACACACTGACACACATAGGATAATATTAATAAAATATGTCACTACAAGATTCATATTTATAAATTCTGTACATATAAATTGTGATTACATTTGAATGTGATTCCTGGTTCACTTTGTAGTTGAATCAGGATATATAATAGTGAAAGTCATTAATACATAAATATTTGAAACTTTACCAGTGACTCATTTAAGATAGTCTTATAGAGTGTTAAATGTGTGTGAGTGTCACAGTGTTGTCAAGTGTGGTGGAATAAATTAAATTGTTTATCTGTCTGTTGTTGTTGTGACTTACACTTCATCATTTACATAACCCTAGACATTTAACGTAGTCATCACAATATTCCAGAATAATTCTGACTGAGTTATAAATGTGGTAGCAAGTAAGGTTATCTGTAAAACACTACACCTATTAGATACAGATACCTTCACAGCTGATCTCAGTCAGTACACTAAGTCCCCTATAAATATTTATATCATCCCACTTTACCACAAGCTCCCTATGGAACATGAGCTTTAATCTAATTCATACTAAGAGATCCTGTCCTGTACCATCCATTCAAGTTGTTTCCATGACTTCCTGTCCAATTCACCACTCATTGTGTTTTGTGGCTCCCTCTATTTTTTTTTACCTTGGGACTTCCAGAACAAGGACTACCTTGTAATGCATTCATCTGGTTTCCTCCACATGTACTATGCCAGCATCTTCTCATCTTATCCCACTTGTTTGTGTCTGGTTCTTTCCATCAGTTCCACATTTGTTATTCTTCATCATCATGTGACGTATTCTCTCCAGAACGTTGTCTCCATTACGGCTGCTCTGAACGCATCACAATTTAGGGCAAGTCGACCTGCATCTTCCAAAGACATGTTCAGACTGATGTCCTGGATCCACCGTCGTCTAGGTTGTCCGCTTCCCCTTTTTCCAGGAACTATGCCTTCCATTACCAATTTTTCCAGACTATTGTGTCTTTTTATATGACCGAAGAATTTCAGCTTCCTTATTGCGATTGTATTTAGGATTGTATTTGTGATTATGTGGTTGAAATGAAGTACAGTGGGCCTCATGTTTGATACTGCCTCAAAAAAGAATTCAGAGATGCAGTAATAAGGGTTAGAGCCGGTGTAGGAATCCTAAACCCTAACCTTAATTCTAACCCTAACAACTTGGCCAACTTATTTGGAAAAAAAAAAAAAAAAAACACACACCCACACAAATAGTAATACGTCTTACAAGGAGAAGGACAAGAAAAACCTACGTTGCGGCCACAAGGCCTTCGTCAGGGACAGACAAACAAGAGACAGGAGGGAAAGAAAATGAGAATTAAGTAGAGAACATGAAACTATAAAAATAAGAGAAAAAAACTCCCTTAATATTAAGTCCAGTCACATGTGGACACAACTTATTTGGATGGCATCTAAGAACACCCTCCACTGTTCTTCATTTCAGTCTGATGGTGTTGTACCATTTCAATCCTATTCTGCACAAGAACCCATTTATGAAGTTTGCAACTGAGTCTGCAACTTCTTGTGTGTCCTTTGTATTGGTCTCCTAGTTTGTAACCTTACAGTTGGGCTCACCTGACATACAAGTTAAAATTTTTTTTTTTTTTTTTTTTGGTTAGACTTTTAAATTGTTGATATATGGTTCCCTGTGCAACAAAAGCCCATCCAGCCTTCTGTTTACCTATATTCCCCAACTTTGTCTGTGAATGTAAATTTAACATTAGGTTATTGGAAACACTAGTCTGTTTAAAGTTTTTCCAGAAAGGAATTTGTTAACAGTTGAAATGAACAACAGTGTTTGTTACGGCCTTAAAAGAGAATTCAGAGACGCAGTAAAAAGGGTTAGGTTTACATATCCTAAACCTTACCTTGATTCTAGCCCTAATGACGTTGGTGACTTACTAGGATGACATAGAAGAACTTATAATAATAATAATAATAGCCCCTTCAGTCATAACTGACTATGGGAATGCGCCCCTGAGGTGGCAGCCCTCAGCTGCTTATTTTCCTGGTGCTCCTTTCGACGTTTTCTCCTCACCTCTGCTTCTTGTGTGAGCCTCTCTTCGCCCAATCTGAGGTGGTGCCGTAAATAGCATCGCCACTTAGTGCGATCAGCAGCTTCATCCTCCCATGTTGCTGGATCCATGTCCAGTACCCTCATATCTCTCTTGCACACATCTTTGAACCTCAGCTGTGGTCGCCCAACTGTTCTCTTGCCATCTGCTAATTGTCCGTAGAAGATATCTTTTGGGATGCGACCATCTTCCATGCGGCGAACATGGCCAAGCCAGCGAAGTCTGCGCTGTCTAAGCAGCGTATACATACTTTGAAGGCCAGCACGTGACAACACCTCGACATTTGTCACTTTATCTTTCCACGAGATGCCGAGGATGCGGCGTAGACACCGCAGATGGAAGGTATTGAGCCTTCTTTCTTGCTTAGCATAGGTCGTCCAGGTCTCGCTGCCATATAGGAGTGTGCTGGTGACGCAGGCATTATATACCGCAGCTTTGGTCTTCATTGTGAGTTTAGAGTTTCCCCAAACACGCGATGTGAGGCGGGCAAAGGTAGCTGCAGCTTTGCCAATGCGGCTGTCGATTTCTGTATCCAGTGAGAGTTTGTCATTGATGGTAGACCCTAGGTATGTGAAGTGGTGCACCACTGCCAATTCATAGTTATCGATAGTGATAACTGGTGCAGCACCCACATCCTGACTCAGCACATTCGTTTTCTTTAGACTTATTGTGAGGCCAAAGTCCTTGCATGCTTTAGTGAAGCGATTCATCAAGCTCTGAAGCTCCTGTTGGCTTTGAGTGACGACTGCAGCATCATCAGCGAACAACAAGTCTCTTATAGTGACCCTTCTGATTTTTGTTTTTGCCTTCAGCCTTGAAAGATTAAACAGACGGCCATCTGACCTAGTGTGAAGGCATATTCCTTCAGTTGCATCTCTGAATGCATGTTTCAAGAGTAAGGCAAAGAAGATTCCGAAGAGGGTCGGAGCCAGAACACAGCCTTGTTTAACGCCACTTCGTATATCAAAGGGCTGTGACGTGCTTCCAGCATATTGGACTGTTCCCTTCATGTCGTCATGGAATGACTTTATCATTTCCAGCATTTTAGAAGGGCAGCCTATTTTCAGGAGGATTTTAAAGAGTCCATCCCTACTAACCAGGTCGAATGCTTTTGTGAGGTCTATAAAGGCGATATATAATGGTCTTTTCTGCTCTCTTGATTTTTCCTGAAGCTGGCGGAGAGAGAAGATCATGTCTGTTGTTGATCTGCCAGCTCGGAATCCACACTGTGCCTCTGGATATATGCGCTCAGCTAACTTGTGTAGTCGCATTAAGATGACTTTGGCAAAAACCTTACCAACAATACTAAGAAGAGAGATGCCTCTGTAGTTATTGCAATCACTTCTGTCTCCTTTATTTTTATACAGTGTTACAATCTTGGCATCTCGCATGTCTTGAGGAATAGTTGTCTCTTCCCAGCACTGGCACAGCATCCTATGCAGGGGATATAATAGCGTGCTCTTACAGCATTTGATTAAATCAGGAGGAATCCCATCACTGCCTGGTGCTTTGCCAGAGGCCAAGCTATCAATGGCCTTACTGAGTTCCTCTAATGTTGGTTCGGCATCCAGCTCCTCCATAGTTGGCAGACTATTGACAGCATCAAGGGCTGCAGGCGTAACGGTATTGTCTCTAGCGTAAAGCTCAGAGTAGTGCTCGACCCACCTCTCCATCTGCTTACCCTTATCGGTTAGCTTCTCTCCGCTGATGGTTTTTAGCGGTGCCGTCTTACTTTTATGGGGGCCAAGTGCTTTCTTTATACCGTCATACATTTGTCTAATGTTGCCTGTTTGCGCTGCGATCTGGATGCTCTCACTGAGCTGGAGCCAATAGTCATTTGCACAGCGTCGAGCAGTTTGTTGAACTTTGCTTCTCGTAGCCCTCAGGATCTGTAGGGTTCTGGCACTCGGTGAACGTTTGTATTCATTCATAGCACTGCGCTTAGCTTCAATAACAGGTGCCATCACATCTGATGAAGCGTCAAACCAGTCATCTGACTTTGCTGTTTTCTTACCAAAGGTGGCAAGTGCAGTACTTTGAATGGTGTTCCGTAGATGCTCCCAGTTCCCTGTAATAGTATCACCATGCTGAGGGCTACTGAGCACTTTCTTGAAGGTCGCAGTGAATTGAGCGATCATGAAAGGGTCTGACATCTTGCTGGTATCAATGCGTGGTTTCCCTTCATGTCTGACACGATAGAGTTTTCTTGGTTGTGCTCTGATTTTGCAGCAAACCAAGGAGTGATCTGTGTCACAGTCTGCACTATGGTACGAGCGCGTGGAGAGCACAGACCTGAGGAGTGGCCTTCTGACGAGAATCAGGTCAAGTTGGTGCCAGTGCTTGGATCGTGGGTGTCTCCATGACACCTTATGCTGGGGTTTTGTCTGAAAGTAGGTGTTGGTCACGCAGAGGTCATGGTGGACGCACAACTCTAAGAGCCGTTGTCCATTTTCATTCATCTTGCCAATACCAAACCTGCCCAGACACGAAGGCCATGAAACATTATCGGCACCCACTCTAGCGTTAAAGTCACCAAGGAGAACAAGCTGTTCTTGCCTAGGTATGCTTTTGATTACTGCTGCTAGATTCTCGTAGAACTCATCTTTAGCTTCTGAGGCAGAGTACAGAGTAGGAGCATACACACTGACAAGGGTGATGGGACCTGTGCTAGTTTGCAGGCGGAGCGTTAACAGGCGTTCTGATCCATTCTCGCCTGGTTCAACCATGTTAGTTAGCGATTTTTTGACCGCAAAACCTACTCCGTGTTCTCTAGCTTTATCAAGATCTTTCCCTTGCCAATAAAATGTGTAGTCCTTCTCGCTCACCATTCCAGAGCCCGCCAGGCGCGTTTCCTGAAGTGCAGCTATATCCACCTGAAGTCGTTTAAGCTCATCATTAATTATGGCTGTCTTCCTTACATCGTTTACATCCTGTAGGTTTTCGGATAGTCCAGTCAACATAGTCCGGACGTTCCAGCATCCCAATCTGAGAGTTTGCTTATTTCTATTTTTTCGATAATTGCTTGGTGCAAAATTTTCTGTCCACAGTTCGGGTTTGACCCTAATCCCCATGCACCCAATGGGGAAAGCAGACAGTGGCGGGACAACACCTTATTGACTGGGGGCTGCCCAGCTTGAAGCGGGCGGTAGCTGTCCAGTGAGATCCTAGAACCTCTCCCACTGTCGGAAGTAGCCCCTGGCGCCATGCCCTACGCCAATTGGGCATAATGCTTATAACCGGTAACTGCTACTTCCCGTGTTTTGCCGACACCTATAGGGTGAAGCTGGAGTGTCCTCTCCAGGGCGCGAGCTTGGGCACAGTTATATGGAGATCAAGCTGTTGCCCATGCAGCATGTTCCCCCTCTCCACACAGCCGGTAGATCCAATGGTTGTTATTGCCGGGAGTTGTAGTGAGGATAAGCTCTCACTGCAGATAAAATACTTCTATGGCACGCGCCTCAAACAGCCTCTGACAACCAAGTCCAGCTCCCGGCCTTCACGTGTGGCTCAATTTGAGCCCGGCGGAACTGTTTCCACTGACGGGAGAAGGGGCAAAGGCGAGCGACTGGCGCCTTAAAACCAGCAGCTTCGGGCAGATAGGGCTCGCGATCCTTGGTTGGTAGCTTATCTAAGAGAAGGAACTCTGAATTCAAACCACCGCTGCCTTGCGGGAATATCCATTTGTGGAATTGGCTTCGGGAGTAAACCCTGAGGATAAATCCGGAGTCGGAGTCCCTAAGGCAGTCTAATGTCGATTCGACATTATTCTGGCAACTCCTGCGACATGGCTGGTACCAAACTGTATCGGCTACTGCCGTTCCTTTGGATAGAAGAACTTACTTACTTACTTACTTAGTCGTTCCCCTTCTACCGTGAGGTGTAGAGGTTTGGAAGAGAGAGCGCCAGACCATTCTATCAGCTGTCTTCTTCCTGGCCTGGTTCCATTCTAGTCCTCGGTCCTTCAAAGATTGTCTAATGTTGTCCTCCCAGCGGACTCTGGGTCGTCCTGGAGGTCTGGATCCCTGGCTCTTTGTTTCCCATGCTTGTCGTGGTAGCCGATCTTCTCCCATTCTGCAGACATGGCCAAACCATCTTAGTTGGGACTGTTCTATTTGGGTCTGCAGCGGATGGGATTTTAGGCCTTGACGGATCGTCTGGTTGCGGACCATGTCTCTTCTTGTTACTTCAACCACTTTCCTCAGATACCTCATTTCTGAGGTTTGGATCTGGCTTTTGTGGGTTGTAGTCATTGCCCACGACTCGCATCCATATGTCAAGACTGGGACATAGGTGGAGCGGTATACAGCCATCTTCGTTTTCTTACCAACCTCTTTCTTGCTGAGGAATCCACGATTTATGGCCTGAAAAAGTCTCCCAGCCGCTGCTTTTCGAGTGGCCAACTCTTCTTTGATGCCTCCCTTTCGGTCTATAATAGCTCCGAGATATTTAAAGTGGTCGACCTGCTCCAGGACCTGTTCTCCCAACTTAATCTGATGTTTTCTTTCTTCTCGTGATATCACCATGGATTTTGTTTTAGAGCTGCTTATGACCATCCCTCTCTTCTCCAGCTCTTCCTTCCAGACTTGCAGGTTGGATTGGAGATGTGCCTCTGATTTAGCAATCAGGGCAACATCATCAGCAAATGCCAGCTCCGAAATATAGACCTGTCTCATCTTCCAGTACCCCACTGAATACTTTCTTGTTCTCTCCTTACATGCCTTGATGACATCGTCCATAAGGAGTATGAAGAGGTAAGGTGATAGGATATCACCTTGTCTTACACCAGTGGTGGTCCTGAACTCTTCTGACTTATGGTTTGCTGTCCTCACATAATTTCTGCAAGACTTGTAGAAGCTCTGTATAGCATGAATCAGAGGTGCTGGAATATTCTTCCTTGCCAAACAGTCCCAAAGTTTGCTCCAGGGGACCCTGTCAAACGCCTTTTCCAGATCTATGAAACAAAGATGGATCTCACTCTTATACTCAAGGGCCTTTTCACTCAGCTGTCTGAGTGTGAAGATTAGGTCTTGAGTACTTCGGTTTGCTCGGAATCCGCACTGGACCTCATCCAATTGTGGCTCAGCTAGGCGTCGGAGTCTCTGCTCTAGGATTCTAGAGTAGATTTTACCAGGGACACTGAGAAGGGATATGCCTCTATGGTTTCCACATTGTCGATTGTCACCCTTTTTGAAAATTGGTGTTATGATGGCAATCTCCCAATCCTTTGGTATGGTCTTGTTGCACCATGCTGCCTGTAGGACCTTTAAGAGTAATAGGTCGCCTGATGCTCCCATGTACTTAACCATTTCTGGTGTTATACCATCATGCCCTGCTGCTTTGCCCATCTTGATTTTCTCTAGTGCTGCCCTCAGTTCTTCCATCTTTATGTCATCTTCACCATCATTGGTTTTCTCTTCTGTGCTAGTGGTTATCATTTCTGATGCTTCACCATGCTCACCATCCAGGAGTTCTGAGAAATATTCTTTCCATCTTTCCATTACTTCCTTCGGGGCAGTAAGCAATTTGCCTTGCTTGTCCTTTATAAATTTGAGAGGGCATTGTTTTTCCTTCCTCATGTTCTTTAGGGTCTTATAGAACAATATCTGGTTTTCTTGTGCATCTTTTTCTAGCTTTTCTCCAAATTCTTCCCAGGACTTCTGTTTTGCTGCTAGCACTTTGTTCTTTGCTTCTGTTCTGAGTGTCACATATTCTCTATATTTTTCCATTTGTCCTGTTGTGTTTTTAGCTCCTAAGTATTGTTTCCATGCCATTTTCTTCTCTCTTATTTTCTCTTTGACTTCCTCTGTCCACCAAGGTGTCCTCTTTCTCTGGTTCCCAAGTCGGACTTCACCGCATGCTTCTGCAGCAGCTGTCTTTATGATATCCTTGAATTTATTCCAGAGGGTTTCCAAGTCATCAGGTCGTTCTTCTGTGTTGCTCACTGCTGTAGCAATAAGCCCCTGATATCTGGTCTTAATTTCTGGCTCTCTCAGCTTGTAGGTTCTAATGCTCATTTCTCCTGCTCGTTTACTTGGTTTCTTGCGTGATGTTGGGCAGTTCCTAGGCTGAGCAACTCTTTCAGTTGTTTGTTTGATTGTTAGCAGGTAGTGATCACTTCCAATCTCTGGCCCCCTCCAGACTCTTGCATCTCGGACATATCTGAATGAGCTTCTCCGAACAATGGCATAGTCGATCACTGACTTCTCATTCTTGGTTGGTTCACATCTAGTGTATGCATGTATGCGCTTATGGGGGAACTTTGTGTTTGTAATGATCAGATTCTGCTCACTGCAGAATCTAAGGAGTCGCTTTCCATTGTCATTGAGAGTATCTTCTCCATATCTTCCGATAACTCCACCCCATCTAGCATGGTCATTTCCAACTCTGGCATTAAAATCTCCGAGCATGATAACTTCATCTAGGCAGTCATCCACTGTCCTTTGAAGCAGCTCGAAGAATTCCTCCTTGACCTCTGCTCTCTCATCCTCATTTGGCCCATTCACTATGACCAGGTTGACTATGGTTTCTCCTTCTTTTAGTTTTACAACCATAATGCGCTCCGAGACAAAGTTCCATCCCTTGATACTATCTTTTTGATTTTGGGCCACAATGCAACCCAAGCCCCCTTTAGCTCTTTCAGATATGGGTACACCACTGTAGAGCAACGTGTTGCCATCGAGATCCATGACTCCTTGTCCTATTTTCTTCGTTTCCGTTATAGCCAGGATTTCTAGTTTTGCTTTCCTCATCTCTTCCACTAGCTCCTCTTCCTTCCCATTTATACTTCTTGTGTTCCAAGTTCCATAAGTCGTAGTCCGTAGTCCGTTCCAGTTCGTCGCCTTTAGAATCAGTCCGGTTTTCTCTCTTGTATTGCTCGTAATCATAGTTTAAGACAAACAGGTGATTGGCCTGTTGTGCCTTTGCATGGTGGAGGGGCTGCCTCCTTACGGCCTCCATGCAGGCCGCCCTCCTCCTTTTTCATCCGGGCTTGGGACCGGCATAGGCGGAGTTCATAGAAGAACACAGCCCACTATTCTTCATTTCAACCTTCGTTAACATCAATGAATACCCTTTAGCTCCCCAAGGAGCATAGGCCCTGAACAAACACATGCCGAGTCCTCCTGTCCCATACCATCCGCTAAAGCTCTTTCCATATTTTCCTCATCATTTTCACCTCTGTATCCAGTTCTCTTCTCCATGTGTTTTTTGGTCTACCTCTGCCTCTCTTTCCCTGTGGATTCCAGAACAAGGACTGCCTTGTAATGCTATCAACAGGTTTCCTCAATGTGTGTCTTATCCATCACCAGCAGCATCTTCTCAACTTTTGCTCCACCGTCACTTGTCTGGTTCTTGTCATCAGTTCCACATCCGTGACTATGTCCTTCTATTCTACTCAAGCACCCATTTATAAAAGTCTGTAGTTTTTTGGTTGTTGTTTTTGTTGCTCTCCATGTCTCAGAGACTTACAATAGGACTGACTTGACATTTGAGTTGAAGATTCTTATTTTCGTGTTGGACTTGATTTCTCTTGTTCTCCATATGTTTCCCAGTGCAATGAAAGCTCCTCTTGCTTTGTGTATTCTTATTTTGATATCACTGTCTGTCCCTCCAACTTTCTGTATTACTGCCAAGATATGTGTACGATTCTACATCTTTTAGTGGTGTTTCTTCAAGTTCAACCTTGTTATCATTTCTTGCATTTATTCTCATAATCTGTCTTTTCCCTGTGTATTTTCAGGCCCACTTATGACCTCTCATCGAGAATTTTCATTTTGTCTTGCATCTGATTATGGTTATGGGACAGAAGAGCCAAGTCATCTGCAAAATCCAAATCATCAAGCTGTTTAGTCAGATTCCACTGGATTCCATTTCTGTTGTGTGATGTTGATGTTTTCATAACCCGATCTATTGCTAGTAAGAAAAGAAATGGAGACAAGAGGCATCCCTGTCTCACTCCCATTCTAATCCTAAACGGTTCTGTAAGTTGTCCTTCACGAAGAACCCTGCATGTCATGTCTTCATAGATCTTCTTTATTAAGTTAATGATCTTCATGGGAACTCCATAATGCCTCATCAATTTCCAAAGTGATTCGTTAACAAATGCCAGTCGTATTCTTGTTGTTTGGTGGCCCACCAAACAAGGATCTGTCACTTTCCTGCATGGAAATAAAGGACTCAAATTGCGTAGTAGTGGGGGATTTCAATAGCCATTCTGAAAGATGGGGATACCCAGATACAGACAACAGAGGAGACGAAGTGGAGGACTGGGAGATAGATACAAATCTTCACCTAATCAACAGTCCCGATGACAACCCCAGTTTTTACTCCAGAAGATGGCACACTACTTCCACTCCAGATCTAGCCTTTTCTACAGGAGATATCAGACATAAAATAGACAGACATGTGCTTGATCAGCTAGCAGGTAGTGACCATAAACCAATAAAGCTGGTCATAAATATGGAATTTGTTCCGCAGAAAGAAAAACTACTTCCTCGATGGAACTACAAACGAGCTGACTGGGACAAGTTTTCAATGTTGTCAGACAGGTATTGTGAAACCATTAACACATGGCACGGAAATATGAAAACGATGGTCGAAAGCCTAAACAGAGCCATACTACAAGCAGCCACTGATTCTATTCCCAGAGGGGCAAGAAAAAATTACAAACCTTACTGGACTGAAGAACTTCAAAGGCTCGAAGATGAAGTAACAGAGGTCAGAAACACAGCAGAAAGAGAACAAACAACCGAAGCAAACATATTACTCAAAGCCACAACTGCAAAATACCGAAAAACATTAAATAAAACAACAAAAGACTGCTGGAAAGAAAAAACAGAAAATCTAAACTTAGATAAAGACGGAAATAAGCTATGGAAACTGGTTAGAGCCTTGAATAACGAAGGATCTCATTACAAACAAATCGCACTGAAACACGGCGACAATATGCTGATAGGAAAAAAAGCTGCAAATGCATTTATAGAATACTTTGCTAGCGCAAATCACATTGATGTCCCTGCTGACAGGAAGAAAATCATCACAGATGAACAGTTGATTCATGACAACACACAGATTGCACCTGAAGAGCATATGATGACAAATTTGACAATGGCAGAAATGGAAGAGGCAATAAAGTCACTAAAGAAAAAGAAGTCACCTGGAAAAGATGGAATAACCAATGAAATGTTAATAGGTCTCGGCACAAGGGCAAAAAAGAAGCTTCTGGCAGTACTTAACTACAGTTGGAAAAGAGGAATTGTCCCGCAGGCATGGAAAGAAGCTATACTGATACCTATACCAAAGAAAGACAAAGACCCGAAAAAACCAAATGGTTACAGACTGATCAGCCTACTAAGCTGTGTAGGAAAACTGATGGAGCGCATGATAAATACCAGACTGATGTGGCACCTGGAAAGCAAACACCTATTAAACCATCAACAAGCAGGATTCAGACAATACAGATCCACTGAGGATCAAATCACATATATAGCTCAGGAAATCGAAGATGCCTTCCACGAAAAAAAACACGCTAGTGGTTTGGGTAGATTTAGAAAAAGCTTTCGATACAGTATGGAAAGAGGGATTGAAAGTCAAACTGCGGAGAAGTGGTATATGTGGGCGAATGTATAAATGGATTGGTTACTACCTGGAAAATAGAACCGCCAGAGTACAGCTGCAAGGACAGACTAGTAAAAAGTTTATATTAGAGCAGGGTGTCCCACAAGGGGGAGTCCTGCCACCTACACTGTTCCTTGCATACATAAATGACATAACTGACAATATTCAACAAATAGCACACAATGCTTTCTTTGCAGATGACTTAGCGTTGTGGATCTCTGAAGAACATATCACTACTGCAAACATTCTGATGCAGCAAGCACTAACATCGCTGGAAGAGTGGGCTAAAACATGGCTCATGAAGATTAATGAAGAGAAAACAACGTCCATTGTATTTTCCCTCTCAACTAGACCTCAGAGCTTCAAACTAGTACTAAACGGAGTAAATCTTCAATTAAATGAAAATCCAAACTACCTAGGCATTATTTTTGATCGCCGTCTGACTTGGAAAAAACAGGTTGACAGAAATCGAATGAGAGCAGGACAAAGAATGGCAATTATGAAAAAACTTGCTGGAACAACTTGGAGTGCAGATGAGAAAGTGCTTAAGACGTTGTACACAGGGCGAGTGAGGCCAGTTCTTGAATATGGCATGGCAGCATGGGCAACAGCAGCTAAGACAAACTTCGATAAAATTAGCAGACTCCAAAATCAAGCAATGAGAATTATAATGGGAGGCATGAAGTCAACACCTATAAAAGAACTTGAAAAGATTACTTGCCTCCAGCCAATGACAGATAGAAGAGACTGCAGGGCTCAGCAACAGGCCGAAAAATTCAAAAGACTAACAGACCACCCAATGTGCCATAGAATAAGTGCTCTTAGAAGGCAAAGACTCAAACGATGTAATTTTGTAGAATCAACCAAACCAACAATGAGAGCAGTATCCATAGATGAAATATCCACTGTTAAACCCATCTACACTGCACACACGCTTCCAGTTTGGAAACAAAATCGTTTCCCTAAAATGATAGAAAACATTCCTGGAATTGAAAGTAAAAAGAGCCAAACTGCAACAGATAGACAATCCATAGCGACAAAATACATAGAGAAACATTACCCACGCAACATCTGGACCCATGCATACACAGATGGATCAGCAACAAATGCAACAGAAAATGGAGGTGGGGGTGTCTTTCTGACCTTAAGCACTGGTGCAGAAAAATGGTTGTCAGTGGCGACAGGACGATTCTCCAGCAACTTCAGAGCAGAGGCAGAGGCCTTGAAAACTGCAGCAGAGGTTATATTGACAGAAGAAAGCACAGAGAGACAAGTTGCTTTCTTTACTGATGCACAGTCAGTAATTGCAACGTTGAAAAGCCAAAATAATACAGACCTGGATGATCTCAGAGTAGTGCTCCACTGACTTTGTCAACGATTCAAAAGTGTTGTGATCCAGTGGATCCCATCTCATTGTAACATCGCCGGCAATGAAGAGGCTGACAGAATGGCAAAAGAAGGTTCACATCTACCTCAGCCTGATGCAAGCATAACTTTTGAGGAGGCAAAAAGTTTTATCAGAATCAGTTACAGAAACAAATGGAATGTAGAACATCCAGGGCACACACAGAATGATGCTTACTACCAGCTCCACAGAAGAGAACAAGTAGTAATCTTCAGACTCCGCACTGGCCACAACAGATTGAGATACCATCTATTCAACAAGCTAAAGATAGGAACTACCGATCAGTGTAACTGTGGCACTGATAAAATGACTGCTGAACATCTGCTTCAAAGTTGCCCCTTATATGTGGTACAGAGAAAGTGCATATGGCCGACGCCAGCTCCTTTCGTGGAAAAGCTTTACGGTGATTCAAATAGCCTCAAACTGACTACTGCTTTCTTTCAGAACATTCAAGTGGACGTCTGAGAGTGTACGAAGAAGAAGAAGAAGAAGTATTCTTGTGAGCTAAAATAGTTCTAAGACATGAGTTTATTTATGTTCTTCAGTAAGATTTGAAGTATAAAATAGACCCAAAAGTGTTAATACTGAATGTCCAGATGCAGTCAGGGATCACACATCAGTGTTTAATTTCATAAGCAGCACAGCCATACATGTTAATGAGCCAGTTCAGATATTTGTTTTTTAGAAGCAGTTCCCAGATTTGGTATGTGATCTGTTACCTGATTATACATTTAAAGCATGAGTTATTGTTACTAGTTCGTTTGACCGTTATAACATGTGCTTATATATTTAAAAGTAAAATAATTATTGAAGATTATCGTATTTATGTATTTTCAGATTTTTCGAAGGGCAGACAAAAACGGTAAGATGGTAATGATACGTGACCTTTAATATGCTTAACATAGACAGAAAGACTAGGAATACTGCACCCAAAAAGCATGTCGTACATGTCAACTAGTGTCAGGCCTGGAAACCTCATCATTGAAAACAAATTGCCACAGACTTCACCACTGCAACAGCATGTGACTGCTTGATTTGGGCTTCCTGCCAGGAACCAGCTGCTGTTGTGGCTCCATACTTCGTAAGGAGCACAAAGAAAAATGATGATGAATATAATTAGGGCTGGGATTGATTTTTAAAATCTGAATAGGAGCCGCGCTAGCGTAGTGGTTACCACACCGCTCTGGCGACCGGGTGATTCAGGATCAAACCCGGGCGACGGCATTTGAGGATTTTTCGTCGACCGGGATTTGGACTGGATTAACTCGAGACCTGGCGAGAACATTTGAAGAAGTGTCATCGACCAGGGATTGGCGGCTCCTGAGCCGACCCAGCTCTAATGGTAACCTCCGAAATCGGCGAGTATTTGCCTGAATGGCGAGGGACACCTGTGTGGCGAGAGGTTTTATTTGGCTGTAGGATCAGTATAGTACTGAAAATTACAGAAATAGAATTTCTGCAGAAAATGGTGAAGTCCCAGTGTCTGAGAGAACTACTGGTATCACAAATTAGTTACGGCTGTGAATGTTCTGATCTCGAAACAATAGTAGAGAGGAGACCGACATAAAGTGCCACCTCCGCTGTGTAACTAACTGTGATATTAATAAACAAGGAAACAGATTTTACTTAACAAAGATAAAATTGACAAGTCGTTCAAATACAATTTCCTTATTATTTATTTAGTATATACACTATCTACTCTTGTGCTGAAGGGTGAATGTTGAAAAATGGAATGTAATGGATTTGTAAGTTTACAAATGATTCACATATATATATATATATATATATATATATATATATATAGATAGATAGATATATATATATATATATATATATATATATATATATATATATATATATATATAGATAGATAGATATTACAAGTTTTCCAATTATAGGAAACAAATTTATATCATCTGTGCTGTTAATCACTTATAGTAAATGTATCAGCTGTGCTGTTAATTAAGTATATAACATTTATCAGCTATGCTGTTATTATTGTCTCTTTCTACGCTAAATCACTTTCTCGTCACTGACACTAATTTTTGCTCACAATGCTGACAGAAATGGTACTAATGTTTACTCATCTCTTAGACGTTCTGTCCTTCTTGATTTAGTTGACACAAAACCGGCTGAAGATCGTTCCTTTAGCCCACCCAAGACTGAGGGGGACCAAAGATGAAGATTCTTTGCAATCTCTATGCTCCTGCGGAGTTCCAGGCAGCTGGATTGACGACCCACGATCTCAGTTTTGATGACACGAATAAAACCTGGAACAAGGAAAAATAGGGGCTAATTTCTGTCATCAAGCCCACCTATTTCTAATGTGGATGAAATGAGCGTGTGCCTCGGGTGTCTGCATGTAGGATGAATGACAACATGGCTCAGTATGATTTAGCAATAGCGAGACAAGACAGGTGTCTACTTGCAAAACATTCTTTCTGATAAATTAATACATTATTGTTGTTTTTATCTGAGATAACACTGAAGTTATAGGAGACAATAGATTGAGTTATAGGAGACAATAGATTGAGTTATAGGAGACAATAGATTGAGTCCTAACAAGGACTGTTTTGGTTATATTGCAGTTGGTCTGAGATAATAGATTGAAGTTATAGAAGACAATAGGTTGAGTCCTAACAAGGACTGTTTTGGTTATATTGCAGTTTGGAGTTATCTGAGACAATAGACTGAAGTTATAGGAGACAATAGATTGAAGTATGAGTCCTATTAGTCTTCGTCTATTCAATCATATTAGGAAATAAAATCATTATACCTAATTCCCCCAAGATACAATCAGTAAACTGATACGTTCCTATTAAAACAATATATGTTAAGTATATATATATATATATATATACAGGTGTATCTGCTGTAGGCCTATTTTCCTACCAGTTTATAGTAAATTTATATTTACCCTCCAAGATTTAAACAGGCCAGATTTTGACTCGACTAGTGAAGCAGGCTGCAGGTCAATGGGTCAGTGCCCTCAGGTAAGCAATAAATCAAGGGTGACAGCTTCTCTCCTCTTCAGTCGGTCGGTATCTCTGGCGTTGTGTCTGGTTGCGTGCCTTTGCATAAAATCTCGCCCGATTATATAGGTAGGTGAATGCTTAAGCAAAGCTTTTGGTTGGTTCCTGGCGGAGCAGCTGATTGGTTTCCTCCGGTTTCGTCTTTTGCTCGTACAGCCTAATTTTATTCAGTTTTCTTCCGCCATCTTGCGTGAACAACATGGCCGCGGGCTTAAGTTTTTTTTCTGGCGTAACTTCTTGTAATTTTATTCCGGCTCAGCAACTGTGCGTTGATTGGCTGGGCTCTCGACATAGGGATTTAACAAAGTAGTGTGTTTACAAAACTCGTTCCACGACAACCTGTCTCTGTACAAGAAAAGGGATACTCACGTAAAATCAATGTCAGGCTAGACATTAATAATAACCTGAGATTTCGCCTCGAGTATTAGCGGGCGTACGAGAAAAAAAAAAAATCTGAATCAATTAATTTAATTTCTTTAAGCGAATGTTAATTGATCAGTTTCGAACAATTTTAACAGTTTTTAAAATCATAATTAACATTCTTTTTTAACTCTTAGTATACGAGATCAAAAACCACGTTTTTACGAGCTAATTTCATAGAGTACATTTTTAGACATGACTACCTTTACAGATTTTGCAATAAATAATTTATTTATAAAGATAACATAAAGTGTTATATATCAAAATGTGAAGAAATGAAACCGCTATATCATGCACTTAACTAAATTGTTCAGTGGTTTTAAACATGCATTCACCTATACATTTTCACTATTGACACGGAAACCGTCTAAACCGTCTCGACCTTTTAGAAAGGCCGGCCGTAAAACGGGGATCGATCGTCGGCCTTTCTAAAAGGCCGCTCGTATACTAAGAGTTAAATCACTAAGGATTTTAATTATTTCACATGTTTTAAGGCAACATCGTCCTGAAAAAATAATGGAAAATACTGAAAAGTTGCAACCAAACAATTTATTATTATTGACCATACTTGCCAAATTCTATATCACAAACCTTTAACGTAGCAAATGCTCTTACGTTGAAGCAAAAAAAAACATTGCTAAAAATGGAATAATCAATTAAAATTTGTTCTATCAATGAATCAATTAATGTCTAAATTGCCTTCTTTCCACACAACCTGCCTAAGGAAAATTCTTTGAATTCTCTGGCCTAACACCATCACCAACTAACTGTAATCTCGGAGCCACCAAGAGGACATGCGCACCATCATAGCGGGTAGACGCTGGAATTGGGTTTGCCACATTCTCAGAAAAAGCTTTTGACAGCATACACAAGGACAGCCTTCGGAAACTACTGAGGGTGTATGGAATTCCCACCTACAATGTTTCCATCATAAGAAGCCTCTATGCTAACTTTACATGTAGTGTTGGGCAGAACAACCTAACTTTTGAGGTGAAGACAGGAGTATGACAGGGATGCTCCTTATCAACCACTTTATTTTTGACAGTCATAGACAGGGTGATGTGCCAGACAACAGAGGTCAGTCCAAGAGAAATAAGATTGACAAAATTTTCTACACTGCAAGATCTGGAATATGCAGATGACATTGCACTACTCGCACATTCACATCACCACATCTAAGAATAAACAGATAGACTGAATAAGTATAGCCAGCAGATGGGTTTGAACATCAATCTAAAGAAGACAGAGGTCATGACACTCAATATGGGTAACCTTGAAACCATAACAATAAGGAATCAGAAATTGGAACAGACAGACGCATTTACATACCTAGGATGCATAGTAACACCGGACGGCGGAACAAGCAAAGACATCAACAACAGAATGAATAAAGCAAGAACAGCCTTTGCTAGTCTAAACAACATGTGGAAGTTCTCTCAGAACAGCACAAACACCAAATTAAGATTATATGAGAGCTGTGTACTTTCTGTGCTTCTCTATGGTGCGGAACGCTGTAGAGTAATAGATACAGAAATGTCAAAATTGTCCTCTTTCCACACAATCTGCCTAAAGAAAACTCTTCAAATCTTTTGGCCGAATACCGTGACCAACAAAGAACTACTTACTCGGAGCAACCAAGAGGACATGCACACCACCATTGCTGGCGTTGGGTTGGCCATATCCTCAGAAGAGACCCTGATGCCATTACAAGAACAACTAGGCTATGGACCCCTGAAGGAAAGCTAATGAGAGACCAACCAAAATCAACTTGAAGGAGAATTATGGAGGCCGAGATGCAAAGAATGAACCAGAGCTGGGGGACTGCATGAAGGATGGCAGGCGACTGAGCAAAGTGGAAGCAGTTTGTTGCTGCCCTACAAGATGCCACCAGGCGTGATGGCCACTGACTGCTTTGACGGTCTGCGGCTAAGGATCAAAGAAGAAAGAAGCATGTGAATTGTGCGTATATGCACACATGGATACATCTTTTTTTCTTTTGGGGGAATACTGTGAAGTGATCTAAATGGGCATGACAGCTTAAAGTGATCCCATTACATGCCCATTGAAGCATAGTGGGAATATGGTGTTAGGCCCATATTTTCTTGACCATCGGCACACCAGGGGTGATGTGGTCAGCATCATGCCATTAACAGCTTAAAACAGCAGCTTTTTTTGTTATTTCTGTATGCCTGTCATGATTTTGGTCTGTCTTACACCACGGTCATATTTACCGCTCGCAATAATAGGATAAAACGGACCGAGATAACAGCCAGTGAGAACGCTTCTTTTTCTGGTGTGTATAATAATGTGCAAGAGCTAAGAGGAGTGGCGTCACAACGAACAACCTGGAGAGCACTGGTTTCTGCCTTATGCGCCGTGTTTGGCGCTTAAAGAATTTATTATTATTATTATAAGGAAACCTTTTATGCTTAACATAGAGGCCTATTTTGTGTAATTGACAGTACGAAGATATTTAATTTCTTAAAGGCTAAAGATATTTAAACGAAAAGATATAGCTAGTTTAACAACAGGGATATTACTTAAGAGGTAGGTGTAAAGACTTCCTCGAATAGTATGTTATTCAAAGAGAAAAATCGTTTTAATTGACATTTATACATCAGGGTAGTCCCCAATATAGTTAGTTAAATGCTGCATAGATTTAAATGCATTTTGCTAACTAAACAAATTTTAGATAAAACGATAGAGATAAATTACCAGTATGATACTAACTTTAAATGATTAAAATCGATCCACAATTAAGAGAGATAATAGATATTAAAATTTCTGCACATTGAACGAGAAGGCAAAAAGACGCATTGGTTTGAGATTCTTAAACACCGCTTTTGCCCCAACCATCTGCGAGGTACAATGCGATACTATAAAAGTCCTTGAACTTGGCTGAATTGAGGCCACAACATTTTCAAATACTGTGCTGAACAGACGAAAGCGGCAAACGCTTGCTGTCAAATTCTTTGCCGCTGTATCTACGTAGCAGACCTAGGTACCCTTTTACAGCCTGTTACAGCTATTGTGTATTACCTGAGGGTAAGAGAAATATATATATATGTATATATTTATGTAATTTTCCTGTGTATAATCCACTTGTGTGTTCGGTAGTGTGTTTTATATGTAAAGAAAAAAAATTACAGGACAAGTGTGCTGCCGGCTTGAACGCAAGCATGTGTGACTTTTAGAGACGAAAGCCAGCTTTGGGAATGTGTAGGATAATTGAGAATTATGGCAGAATCTACGACTGTAAGTTTAATAATGTATTTGAAGGAGTATTTCATAAAGGAACGACACACTCTTTAGGAACATAAGAAAGGATGTCAGGAATTGTTAACATGTATTAATCAAGGTGTCACTTAATAGTTTGTACTAAACCAAGTCATTGTAAGGAAGCATATTATGGACAAATGGATCAAACTTATGATTTATAATGAAAATGTAATCACATCGAACTGGCTGTAAGTGGTATTGAGGTAAAGTGTCCTGTGAAACTGTTGGCACATTGTCTGAATTTGTTTGTAACGTTCATTGTGTGGAGAGAATAGTGCTGGACCATACAAGGATTGCGATTAATTTTATTTCCCAGGTTTTATCCTGAAATGACTAACAGTCTTTGAGACATTCAATTCTGAGGAACTCTGTTGGTGCAAAACGTTCTCAAGATACTTAGAGCGAGTCACCACGTTGTTTCCCAGCGTGGAGATCCAGCCACTGTGTGATCCTGGCTATAATGGATGCTTCGCATTATAAAAGATAGGTGGAAACATGGTTCCACCGGTCAGCCTATCCAGAACAGTTTAAAAGAAATAAAAACACACATCAAACAAACAATTTAGTGATGACTCAGGAAAGATTTTTAATAAACTTATACCTACTTTACAGTCCAGTGAAATAACAACTATATAGATATATGAATAAAATAAGTGACATTTTTAATATAACTGTATCATATTTAACTATTGTGGAAATGAAAATTCCATTCTTATTTATTTCTATTATGTAAAAAGCATTTGAATTTTATTATCATTTTCCTAACCGAATAGAGAAAAGGTTTATACAGCTTGACCTTACCTTGATTGTCGATACACCCTTACTCTTTTTCAGAGAAGGGGGTATTTCTTATAAGACCAGTCTCTTATCTGGCGCTATACTGGTATCCTTTGATACATCTTTTTGTCTGGGATATCCTATATTCTAATAACATCTGAACCTCTCGTGACAATGCCAAATGTTTATTTGTTGTTTTTTTGCAAGACACCTAATATGAGGTTGTCCATAGGGCCAGCAAACTCATCATGTAAAGCAAATTGCGACAGAACCCACTGCTGCAAGAACACACGGATGCTTGGTGCAGGCTTCCTGCAACGGGACCAGTTGCCATTGTGCCTCCATGCTCCATTAGGAGCACAAAGATGAATGAATGAATAAATACAGTAGACATTATAACTTTTGGAGCTGCAGTAGCGCAGTGGTTAGTGCATTGGCTTCATAGCTCGGTGATCCATGGTTCGATCCCCAGTTGAGGTGAGATTTTTTAGACTGCAAACGGCTCCGGGGTCGACCCAGCCTCATAATTTGGGTACCTGAGCAACTCTGGGAAAGTTAAGGCGGCCAGCATGGTGCTGACCACATCATCCCTAGTGTGCCGATGGTCAAGAAAATATAGGCCTTACACCATATTCTCAATGGGCGTGTAACAGGATCCTTTATCTTTTTATAGCTTTAATTGTTTTCTTAAAAAAGTATTTACTCAGCAGTTCTTCTTTATTTCAACATTATGTTAGTCTTCCTGCTGTGACTTAAAAAAGCTTTTATGTTTTAAGCATGAGGTAAATTATTGTATTGAAGTTAAATTTAAAACTGAAGTAAGTTAGATGAAATTAGTGTGCAATAGTTATTTAAATTTTAATGTTATTTATTCACAAATATTTGCTGGTATAGAATATTTGAAAACTGATGTGGAGCTCTTGAGTCTTTACGTCCTTTTTTCAGATGATGGTTTCATCTCATGGGAGGAGTTTGTGTCATACTTTGCTGATGGAGTTATGGGAAAGGAAGAGCTGAGAAATCTTTTTGACGAGATTGATTCTCACAATACAAAGTAGGAGTTTTTCTTGATGCTTCTTTCCGGCTTATTGCTTCAGCTGCTGCTTTTACTGCTGTTGTATATTTATTTTAACTAGGTCCACAAGCACGTATCAACAGAATGAACAATGCAAGAACAGCCTTTTTTAGTCTAAACAGCATCTGGAAGTCCTCTCAGTACAGCACAAGCACAAAATTAGGATTATATCAGAGCTGTGTGCTTCTCTATGGTGCGGAATGCTGGAGAGTTACAGAGAAGGAAATGTCAAAATTGTCCTCTTTTCACACAACATGCCTAAGAAAAATTCACCAAATCTTTTGTCCGAATACCATTACCAACCAAGATCTGCTCACTCGGAGCAAGCAAGAGGACATGCACACCATCATAGCTGGCAGACGCTGGAGCTGGGTTGGCCATGTCCTCAGAAGAGACCCCGATGCCATCACAAGAACAGCAATGCAATGGACACCTGAAGGAAAACGAAAGAGGGCAACCAAAAACAACTTGGTGGAGGCTGAGATGCAGGGAATGAACCAGAGTTGGGGCACTGTACGAAGGATGGCCGCCGACCGAGCAAAGTGGAATCAATTTGTTGTTGCCCTACAAGACGCCACCTGGCGCGATGGCCACTGACTGCTTTGATGGTCGGCGGCTAAGGATCAAAGAAGACAAGCACGTATATACGTGGATGTCATCAGTGTTGTGCTTCCATAAGACTCTGTTTTTTGCACTTTCAGTTTCATTTCCAATAATTTCTCTTTTAAATCCAGAAAAAAGGCTATTTGGATTTATGGTTTATGAATAATACACATAAGTAGGTATGTTGTGGGCACCTGTAAGAAATAAAGAAGTAGAAGACTAGACAGCAGAAAAACAACAGAAGTGATAGGCTTACCGGGGACTCAAACCCAGGACCACCCAAACGGCAACATCGCCTTGCTACAGCTTACTGAGGACTGGCACCCAGGACCATCCAAACGGCAACATTGCCTTGCTAGATGGGGTGGAGTTATTGGGAGATATAAAGAAGATACACTAAATGACAATGGAAAGCGACTCCTTAGATTCTGCACTGAGCAAACCCTTGTCATTACAAACAAAAAGTTCCCCCATAAGTGCATACATACATACACCAGATATGAATCAACGAATGATGAGAAATCGGTCATCAACTTTGCGAATGTTTGGAAGGGCTCATTCACGTATGTACAGAATGCTAGAGTCTGGAGAGGGCCAGAGATTGGAAGTGATCACTACCTGCTGACAATCAAAAGAATAACTGAAAGAATTGCCTGCCTAGGCATTGCCCACCAGCACGCAAGATACTAAGTAATTGAGCAGGGGAGATGAGCATTAGGGCCTACAAGCTAAGAGAGCCAGAAGTGGAGGCAAGGTATCAGGGGCTTATTGCTACAGCAGTGAGAAACATAGAAGGACGACCTGATGACCTCAAAACTCTCTGGCTTAAATTCAAGGACATCATAAAAGCAGCTGCAACAGAGGCATGTATTGAAGTTTGACTTGGGGGGAAAAGGACACCTTGGTAGACTGAAGAAGTTAAAGAGAAAATAAGAGAAAAGAAAAAGGCATGGAAACAATACTTAGAAGCTAAAAACACACAGGAAAAACAATGTAGTGAATATGTGATACTCAAATCAGAAGCAAATGTGCTAGCAGCAGAACAGAAATTCTGGGAAGAATTTGGAGAAAAGCTAGGAAAAGGTGCTCAAGAAAACCAGAATTTGTTCTGCAAGACCCTAAAGGACTTGAGGAAGGAAAAAACAGTACCCTCTTAAATTCATAAAGGACAACAAGACAAATTTCTTACTGCCCCAAAGGAAGTAATGGAAAGAGTATTTCTCAGAACTCCTTGATGGTGAGCAAGGTCAAACATCAGAAATGATAACCACGAGCACAGAAGAGGAAACCAGTGGTGGCGAACATGGCACCAAGATGAAAGAACTGAAGGCAGCACTGGAGAAAATCAAGATGGGAAAAGCAGCAGGACATGATGGTATAACACTAGAAATGGTTAAGTAAATGGGAGCAGCAGGCGACCTGCTACTCCTGATGGTCCTACAGGCAGCCTGGTGCCACAAGGTCATACCAAAGGATTGAGAGATTACCATCATAACACCCGTTCCTGACCACCCTGCCAACTAGCCTCCACAATGTTCTGTTTTAGAAGTGTTGGTCACACTGATTTGGTTAGGTTGACGTCTTGTGCATCTGCTTCTACTTTCTTTGTTTTTTTATGTGATTGTTCCATAAGTTATTTTGCAAAAGATTTGAGTGATCCCCCTTGTTCTTTTTCAATTAATTGTTCTTTAAACATCCAAACTTGTTTTCAGCAACATCAATACAGAGGAACTGTGTACATATTTCTCACAGCATCTTGGAGAATTTAAAGAAATCTTCAGTCTCATGGAGGATATGAACAAAAAGATGACAAATGTTTTGTATGGAACTGCCAAGGCAAGTGAAAGGTTTTTACTTTGCTGGAATTCATGTTTTCCATTAGGTCAATTGTTTTTTTGATTGACATGAATTTTGTTAACTGTTTTTTTTTTTAGGGTAAGGGTAATCTTTGTGGAATTCAGCAGAGTAATTTGCATGTGTGTGAATGCTCGTAAGTATTGTTAGATAATATAAATGCATTTGTTGTTAATTTACATATAATTGTATGCTTTTGGTTGACTTTCTGCAGATGTATAAAGAGGCAAGCCGTATTGATAAGTTTGTGAAACGTTTTCTAATGCGGGAAATCCTTACCCAGATGTCAGCTTTACAGCGTCCCCTAGAGGCAGCCTCTGACATACTGGATACTCAGGCAAGAGAAGAAAGGTAATGGTTAATATTTTGCAACTGTGCACGTGACATACTAAGAGAAGAAAAGTAATGGTTGGCATTATATGGCTGTGCACATAACATACCAAGAGAAGAAAGGTAATTGATGTCATTTTATGGCTGTGCACACAACATTCCAAGAGAAGAAAGTTAATGGATGGCATTTTATGGCTGTGCACACAACATGCCAAAAGAAGATAATGGATGTTATTTTATGGCTGTGCACATAACATACAAAGAGAAGAAAGGTAATGTATGTTATTTTATGGCTGTGCATATGACATACCAAGAGAAGAAAGGTGATGGATATTATTGTATAGCTGTGCCCATGACATGCCAAGAAAAGAAAGGTTTTTATAGCTGTGCACATGACATGCCAAGAGAAGAAAGGTAATGGATAGTATTTTATAGCTGTGCACATGACATGCCACGAGAAGAAAGGTAATGGATGGTTATTTTATAGCTGTACACGTGACATGCCAAGTTTTTACATATTATTTGTTGTAAACGTCTGGTTTTTTTTTTTCTCGTTTCAGTTGTGCATTCATTTATTACTCTTCAGCTCCCCACAGAGCACATGTTGTCAACAAGTACTTGCTAAACCTTCCTGTCCTGTGCCATTCATTCATAATCTTTCCATTTCTCTTTTATCTCATTTCCTCTCCATGTGTATTTTTTTATCTCCTTTTTCTCTTATCAAGTGGGTTCCAGACCAAGGAGTAACTTGTAATACTATCAGCTGGTTTTCTTAATGTGTTTCCTAATTAATGCAAACGTCTTTTTGTGTCTTGTGGTTGTAAATATGTCCTCATTAATGCAAAGCCAGGTGTTGGATGCATATTTAATTAAGCTGAATTTCACCAAGGCATTCAAGATTTTTTTTTTTGTTGTAAAGTTTTGGCGAGGCGTGTCCCGTTCAACCTAGTTGGTTATATTAGGGCGCATGTCCAAATATAAAAGACCCTTAGGTCTGAGGTTTGCATTAGGCATTCAAGAACTGATAGCTCCTTGACAGCTCTGTATTCAGTTTTGTAGGTGCATGTTAATGAAGTGTTAATTAAGTCTTTAAGGTAACAGAGTTTTATGTTGACACTTAATAATAGAGACAGTTAAGTCATTTTTAATAGTGTTGCACTGCACGATTGATAAGAAGCTAAAAGTGATAAACTGTCTCCACTCATAACCTTTAGCTCCTGACAGAGCATGCAATCTCAGCAGCTTTATTCCAGTAAAATTTGTCTTATGTTGTTATTCTCACCTTGTTTAAGGTTATGTTTATTTTTTCCATCTTCTGTTCCATTGATCTTTCCCAAAAATTCATTGGTCACTCTAACTTAGCCTTCTCAACCTTTTTTATTCTGGGGAACCTTTGAATTAATTTTTAGGTCTCAGGGAACCCCTACATAACATTATTATAACTACAGATAATTGTGCCTTAGTGTGATCAGTAGTAAAGATAATAATCCAATAAAAATTATCAGTGCTCTTTTGAGTAGAGAATGGTTTTTTTTTTTGGTTGATCTGTCTGTTTTGGCCAGCTTATTAGCCTACTTTTTTTCTATGGTTTCCCCGTCCCCACAAAGGATTTCAACTCTAATGCAAGTCAGAAGTGTATGTAGAAGAAACTTCAGTTTTTCCTTTTTTTTTCAACTTCCTACTTGATTATTTTTTACTTTATCCAAGTAGCTGACCACATCACCCCTAGTGTGCCAGTGGTCGAGAAAATATGGGCCTAACACCATATTCCCAATATGCCTCAATGGGCGTGTAACTAGGGTCCTTTACCTTACCCCAAGTAGGTCTAAAAGTCTTATAGCAAATTTCTACTCTGCAAGATGCTAATGAAATAAGGTATTTAGGGATAGAGAGGTTGATGTCATCAGCCTACCATCCACCCCTGCGTGCAATACAACACTCACCAATTCTCAACTGCCGTCCTTGTCACACACGTCAAAAACCGAGAATGGACCCAACCAAGTGAACACGGTCCTATTATGCACTACCATAAGGGGCTGCTTGATCACTGCCTTGTTAAAAAAAAAAACTACGGTTATTTTTTTCAATCATAGTCTCATGCAGAACCCGAAGCGGCCTCCCATGGAACTCTGGTTGAGAAACCCTGCTGTAGCCTCTTCTTTCCCAGTGGGTTTCAGTTTATGACCTGCCTTATTGTTTTCTTGAGTACGTCTGAAAGTATAAATTACTCCGTTCCACCTCTTTTGGACTATTGTTTACAATAATTATGTTTGAGAAGTTATAATTAGTAGTTTAACCACATCAGGGCCTATAGTAAGAGCGAGATGTTGCCTCATACCTTGCTAAAATACTTAAGAGCATTATAAAACTTTCAGGTTGTAGAAGGAAAACTTCAATTACATTTATATTTCTGACACAGTTGTTAAAACAAAGGAAGAAGTATCCTGTAGCATATTAAATAGCTTTTATAAGCCACATGTAAAATAAATATTACATTACCTCATGGTAGAAGGGGAACGACTAAGTAAGTAAGTAAGTATGATTCATCAAGAATGACTAACTTTTTGTTGCCAGTGGAGCACTGATCCTTCACTGAATTTGTGCATTTGGTTTGTCTTGAGCCAGTAATTTCAATTTCCCATTCATTCTAATGACTCAGAGTTTAGTGTCTAAGAGATTGCTATGATTGGTCTCCCTCTGTGCTGTTTGCCTTGTGGTTACCAGTCCAATGCCTATGCAACAATATTGGGCATTTAGCTAGAATAGTTTCATTAAAAAGTCCATTAAAAGCAAACTCAAGTGAAACTTAAGCATGTGATCAATACAAGCAGTGTTCTTGGTTTGTAGATCAGATATCAGGCCCCTGGACATTGATGACATTATCAAGAAACCAGCAGGCACTGTTATCCCTGGTCGTGTAGTAAGAAGAGCAAAACGCCAAGTCAGTACAATGAGCACTGGAAGTGATGGTAAGATGAGTATGATTTCATATTTTCATTTCAAATTTATTACTGTTAGAAGTTACTTACTAATTGTTCAATAGTTCTACAGCTGTCATCAGTGTCAATACCTTGTTGAGGTATGGCGGCTTGCGTACCCTGATAACCCCCAGAGCTATGCCAGCGAGAGTTTTACTCCTGGAAGGTTCTACCAAGCTGGACAGGTTTGCGCGGGCAGGGGTCAGACTAAAGCAGACACCCTGATCCTCCAGGTTGGGGGTTTTAGCATAGGGCTGACACCCGTCTATGTAAAAAGAAATGAAGTTACGGAAACAAGAAAAGTCTACAGCTGTGTAGGATACTTTATCACAGAACACACTGACCAGGTGTATTGTGACTGCAGTGTAAAATATGCACAGCATTGGGGGATTCATTATCACGTACCATGCAAATGCAAACCTGTTTCTTTAAACAGATTATTGTTTGTCAGAACAGCTTGAAGAAAACTCAGGTTTTTCATGATTAGATACATTGTCATAAAATTAGGTACCACAAAGTGATTTTTGTTTGCACAGAAACACCAGAGAAAACACTGCAGTTTGGAAGCTCTTGGAAAACCATGAAATTAGGTACTTTATATTTTAAAATCGGACAAAAAATAAAAAAGTTACGGCATTTTTAAAAGTGTAGGGACTTTCGCAAAGTTGAAAAAGTTACATCACACCAACTTCAGAGTGCTCCCGTTTTCATAAATATAATCTTGGAACCTTCTCTGACAAACAGCATACAGTCTGCTATATACTGAATACATAAAGAAAACTATAGGGCTACATCATGAATAATTATCAATATATTTGAGACCAAAAATTGCAAATCATTACCGAAAAATGTAGTATTTTGCATGAACATCAATTTTCACATCATCATATTTCAAAAAATATAAAAGGTACAAGCTTTAAATATGCACATATTAATCTGCATACTACACAAATACAACCCAATTTTTTTCAGAGGATTTGAACATCTGTTTGTTCTTGTATCATTTTTTAAAATATGTCCAGAGGCCAATTTGTTGCAGGGGAAGAAAAAGAATGTGAAAATTAAGAAAAATGTTTTTTTGAAAATACTGTCCATATCTCATTTTAAAAATCATTTGTAGGGAATAATTAACATCTAAACAATAATTAACAACATCTAAACGCTATTTTTTGATAAAACAACTGGTTAATAGCATTAAAAAACGTTTTTTTATACCATCGTAGTATGAGTCATATGCAACAGTAAAATTCCAGAAGTGAATTTTCTTTACATGTATAGAGCATTACATGTACTATTATTATATCGTACATGTGGTGCATTGAAAATCAGGACGAACCTTAAAACTTGAAAAGTGCACAGCCAGCTTAAATTAAGATGTATATTAATTAACATCAATACGTGAGTCTGAACTATTTAAAGTGCATTTCATGAAAGCTGTTTATATATATTTATGTTCGAGGTAAGACTATCAACTAGTGCCTGCTAGTCCGGACATTTCAGTACACCGTCAGCTACTTTCGTCTTTAGTTATGGTAAAATTTTCCGGTTTCCTAGCCTTGACTCAATATGTCGGCCATTGGCATTAGGCCTAGCGATAACATTCGCTTATGAGATCATAATTTACCCTATTATGTTGCAAAAGAAACCTTCATTTAATTACCAATTAATCAAAACATGCATTTTTTATTCAAATTGGTAACTTTCTTAGCTTTTCAAGCTCTTGAAAAAATTAGATTGATGTGCGAATGTCTGAAGCGGTGATAACACATTCCTTCCACACTGTTACAACAACTATGTGATCGTGTTAAATTGCTAAATAATATTAAAACTATTGTAAAGTTTACATTTAAAGTTCAAAACATTGTTAATAAGTGATATACTTACGTATAGTCTTCTTAAAATCAGAAGATGTGATGAAGTTTGAACACGAACCAACATAAGTGGCATGAAGATTTTGATCGACATCGGGAGTTATCACGGTCGATGTAACAGCCTCGCTCTGCATTTTTCGCTAAAATTCTTGACTGAGAGAGCGTTACTTAAAGTCAAATCGCTTCACCAGCAAACATCAGAAAACTTTGATATTTTACAGGAATAAATAAAAATGGCTCCCAAATCTTCTCATACCATGCAAGGAATTATAACACAACTTAAAATGTTAAATCTTGTAAAATTTCAACTTCACTTCAAGAAATCTACATTTTCCACTTTATTTTCTACAGCTTGCATTATACGAAATTAAAGCTATTCCTCCGCCCATCATAATGGTGAAAACCGTATGCAAATCAGACGTCTGCTGGTCAAGCGATACCCGTTTGAATGAAGCGGGGTGAGGCAAAAAAGCCGAGAGTTGGCCGCGCGACGGGTTTCGCTACGCGTAACGTTGCTGTTTGTTTTTATTAGTAAAAAAATACTTCAATAACTTTTATTATTCGGGAATTAATACATTTCAAAAGAGAAGAAGATAAAGAGTATCGTGATGTAAATTTTATTTCAATCCGCTTAATAGCAAAGTAGCAGTGATGACTTAAACTTGACGAATTTCCATCAGTTTTCTCAACTTTCGTGCATTTTCAACAGCTGGAAGCGGGCACTTTGTGGTAGCTAATAAAATCAAAGATACAAAAATGAAGAGCTGATAAATATGGGAAACTAAAAGCCTGGGATCCAGACCTCCAAGTGACCCAGATTTCTCAGGGAGGACAACAACAAACAATCTCTGAAAGACCAAAGGCTTGGCTGGGACCAGGCCAAATGGAATACAGCCGTTAGGATAGTATGGCACTCTATCTGGCAAACCTCTACACCCCAAGGAAGAAAAGGAACGACTAAGTAGTAAGAAGTGCTTTGTTGGAGTGTTCCTGTGTGCAGACCAGTTGCAGTGTGATCCCCCATATTTCTTAAGTAGCAAACAAATATGAACATTCATGATCAGTTAGCATGGTTTGACTCACAACTTAGCGCCTGCCTAGTAAACAAAGTATATTTATTTTAATGAATTGCCTGGTATACTGGAAACGAATCACTGTTCATTTATTGTGCTGAAGCACATCTTACATGTTCCACTTAGAGTCAAGCACTGCTCATTTTTCATGTAAATGCACATTTTTCATCTTCCAGCTGGAGCCACTCTTCATTTCTCATATAGAAGTACCTCTTTCATGTTTAGAGCCAGGCATTGTTGATTTCCCATTCAGAAATACCTCTTTCATGTTTAACTTAGAGTGAGGCACTTCTCATTTCTCATGTAGAAGCACATCTTTCATGTTTAACTTAGAGCCAGCACTTCTCATTTCTCATGTAGAAATACCTCTTTAATGTTTAACTTAGTGCCAGGCACTGCTTATTTCTCATACAGAAGTACCTCTTTCATGTTTAGCTTAGAGCCAGGCACTTCTCATTTCTCTTGTAGTAGCACCTATTTCATGTTTAGCTTAGAGCCAGGCACTTATGACTTCTCATGTAGAAGTATGTCTTCCATCAGTTCCCAGAAATTTTCTATTGCAGTAATTTGTTTTCAGAAATGTATTTATTATTTACTATTAATGCCCCATAAGTCTGATTGTAAATACAGCCCACACATCTTGTCTGGAACTGCATGCACTTTGATTATTGTGACTTAGGAAATTACTTATAAAATCTGCAGTCTGTGGTTAATTTAGAACTGTGCCCATAGAGAGAAATGAACAATAACTCTGTATTCTAAAACTCAACAGTTTATGAATGGATTGAGATTAATACAGGTATGTGAACAATAACTCTGTATTCTAAAACTCAACAGTTTATGAATGGATTGAGGTTAATACAGGTATGCGTGTTTCCAGTTAATATTGTTCATTGTTTGTGTCTTTGTTGTTTGTCTCGCAAATTCTACTTATTTATTTTTTTTTAAACAATATGATTTAAATAATTTAAAGTACAAGATTGTAAGGAAAGAATTTTATAGTAAAGTATTTTAATGTATAATTTTTACTCTTTAAAGTTCATCCAGCGAAACATATTTTAAAGTAACAGATTTTAAAAGAATATGTTATAAATAAATAGAGTTTTTAAAGTAAAGCCTTGTAATTCAAAAGTTTCACATGTGTAGTTCTTTATGTTTATAATATTTACATTTGAAATATTTTCTCTCAAGAGATAACTCTTTTTAATGTTCGTTAGAAGATTGCTCACTTTTATATTTTTATAAAACTTCTTTCTTGTTTAATGTTTGTTTGTTTTGTTTTTTTTTTCAATATATATATTCACAACGAACATTGATATCTTGTGGCGGATTTACTAGAATGACAGAACAGACATGTTTAATATTCTTGTTGGGGGGTAATTTGCAAAGTTGTGCAACATTGAAGATGTTTAAGTCTGGACAGTCAATTACAATGGTTTTAGAAAGAGAGAGAGAGAGAGAAAAATTTGAAGAAATGCAAGAAGAAGATATATATTTGAGGTGGGAAAAAGACTATAAATTAAAGGCAGTAGAGAAGTGGGTCAGATTCATAATTTAGAGACAGATAAAAAGGAAAGCAGTTATGTTCATTAAATTGTTAAATATCACATAATTACCTGGAACAGCTTTGAATGGGTGCAGATACACATTTTTCCTGTGAGGTAATTGAGCAGAGGTCATGTAAAGTGAATTTCATGCCACCAGCATCTAGGGTGCCTTATCACAAAGATATGCACACATTAATTCTCACACAAGCATACCCTCTCACAGTTGTTGGTGTGCTCAGTTTTTGGGGTGTGTTTTTCGGCAAAGTTATTTCATTGCAGAACACTGTTAAGCTTTTGAATGTACAGTATGCACAATACCCACTTTGCAATATTTAAACATTGCAATCATGTCTGCATATTTTGCTTGAGAGCTGAGTAGTTTTGTGTCTGTATTGTAAGTAATGATAACACTGATGCAACATGACAATTCTTTCATACCTGCAGAACTTATTATTTATGTTTAAAAATATTTTTGATATTTCCAGTTCTGAGAGCATGTACATTATGTCAGATCCATGAAACATTTAAGCTGCCTCAGCAAACTGCATTTTATACGTATGTAAGAGATTGTGAACACTATTAGTTAATAAGACAAGATACAAAATCAACAAACATCTCAGTATCTGTTTGAGTCCCAGTCCGTGATAGTCATAATTGAGTGTACAGATAATTATCTTTGTCATTTTTCATGTATATTACAACTATTAACTGTATAAACCACAATTGTAAGTAAATTGATGCTGATAACTATAGGCGTAACAGTATCACAGGTCTGCATCCTTTTATCTGAAATCTTTGGGGAAGCTTTGTTTCGAAAACAGGATTTTTTTTGGTCTTCAGATGTCACCCAAAATGTGTTCAAAAATAGCCCAATGTGTCAGAAATTGCCAAGATCATGATAGAAAGGTAACCAAAGAAACTAAATTTTCAGTACATTTCAGTTTTTTGATGTTCAGATGAAAGGATATAGACCTGTACTAGAATAAAAGTATTTGCATTATTGTTTCATTTTCTGTGGTTTTGTACGACCCACTTTCTGCTGTGCATATGCTTTATGTTAAGTCATTTTAAATTATAACTTGTATTTGGAAATGTTTGTCAGTGTTCACCTAGCATGCAGGTTACATTGTGCTCTTTATAAGAAGATTGTACATTTATCATACCAGGTAGTATTGTCTTGTATTAGGTCTTATTTAACACAGCTCATTACTTATTTGTGTTAATTCCTGTGTGACTGATCTGTCTTGCTGGATCATAATTATGTAGCAAGTGGTGGGCATCATGAGTGCTAAGAAACAGTTTATTTTCATAAGATGACATTACTACATTCAAACATGTTGCTCCTCAGTGAGTTTTAATTAGTACACTGAATAAAAAACTACCTGCTTCCATTGAGTCGTCACTAAGACAGACACAGTGTACTTCGGTAAAGCAGCGTTGTTACAAGCCAATCAGCTCTCAGTAGGTCAGAAGTTGGTTTGTTTTTGGTTTTAAGGACTATCTTCATTGCACACGGACAACTCCATCAGTGCTCCAATCTCATCCCTTAGATCACACAAGGAGGATCTCAGCACAGTGCACGAACTCCGTAGCACCCGCGAGAATCACAATGTGTGTATGTAAGAATTGCACATTCTATAAATATGTGGTGGGTAGGTTTCTAATTTTTAAATTTTGCCAATGCCTGTGGCCTACTCTTTATGATTTCCAACTGCCATGGGATTTTTAACCTGTACAACTTGCACGCGGGACCTCTTATTTTATCACCCTTACCCGAGAAGGCTTGGCATCCGATCTCGGAGATCGAGGGGAGAGTATGACCTCATTAGGACCACTGGTTCTGAAAAAAAAAATGTCCATAAATTGTATTCCCTCTACTGGGAATCAAACCCGGTACCTTTAGAATTTGAGGTGGATGCCATACCTCTTAGCCACTCTGATCCCTGGGGGACAGAAGTTATGCAAACACAGTCTACTTACCAACAGAGCAGAATTAATGCTTTCAGTATTACAGCATTAATGTAAATGAAGCCAGCTGTAAATAACTACTTATATACTCGGTCGTTCCTCTTCTAACCTGGGGTGTAGAGGTTTGCCAGAGAGAACGCAATACTATCCTATCGGCTGTATTCCTATATCTAACGTTGTCCTTCCATCGAACTATAGGTTGTCCTGAAGGTCTGGATCCCCGGCTCTTGGTTTCCCATATGTCATGGTAGCCGATCTTCTTCCCTTCTGCATCAAATATATAAAGTAAAAAAATAAAATGGTATGAAATCAGTTTTACAAGTTAACGGTACACAGGAAACATGGGACATTTTGGGTTTCACCCTTTGTCAGCCATAGTTACAAACAGGTGACAAGGACAAGAATTACATACAGGTCAAAGAAATATACAACAAACTCATACGATGATGAGAAACATATACAAAAAAGAGCAATACAAACAGATGAAAAAGTAAACAACACAGGTGATGAGTGAAAAAAGGAACAATAATAACGCAAGAAAATCACAAAACCAGAAAGAAATATCGAAACAAGAAAGTAAATAATCAACGAAACGCAAAAGGAATTAACAAAACTGCTAAAACCAGTCCTCATCTAAGTAGCTATATCCGTGGAATAAAAGAGAAGAGCGCTAGTCTAGTAACGTACATGGAAGATGTGCTTGAAAACAAGTTGCTCACTTTAAAAATCTTACGGCAGTTGGAAATCGTAAAGAGTAGGCCATAAGGCCGCTGCCCTGGCAAAATTAAAAAATGAGAAACCTACCCACCACAAAAATATTTATAGAATGTGTGATTCCTACATGCTCACATTGGGATTCTCGCAGGTGCTACGGAGTTTGTGCACTGTGCTGAGATCCTCCGTGTGTGATCAAAGGAAGGAAATGGGAGCACTGATGGAGTTGTACGAGTGCAGTGAAGATAGTCCTCAAAAAACCAATAAGAAGTGCTCTGCAAAAAAAAATATATATATATATATATATAAAATCAATATGACGAGGTTTCACACTAGAAATAAAAAGATAAGGCAGCACTTGGTGTATTCCGAACAATAATTAGATTTTACTTTCATAGGTAAAGGATCCCGTTACACGCCTATTGAGGCATATTGGGAATATAGTGTTAGGCCCATATTTTCTCGACCATCGGCACACTAGGGGTGACGTGGTCAGCATCACGCCACTTTCATATGTGCTTTTATAATAAAGAAAATTTAGGCAATGGATGCCTCTGTTGCATTCTTCATATTAAGTTACTATACCTGGTAACAAACACAGATCTGTGGAGTAGAATAAAATCAGACGACAGCCAATATAGAATAAGGAGGCAAAATGGAGATGGATATGACACATTCTCAAGAAGCAGCCAACAGGTATAACCAGACATGCCCTTGGCTGGAACCCACAAGGAAAGAGAAGAGTGGGGAGGTCAAAGAGAAACTGAAAAAGAATGGTGCAGCCTGGCTATCATTGGCAGAGTTGAAAAAAATGGCCCAGAACAGAAATCAGTAATTATTGACAGTTGCAGCACTATGTTCTACATGGAAGAAAAGGAAGTTTGAGAGAGAGAGAGAGAAAAGAGAAAATGTATTATTTCTTGTGACAAAAATATATTATCTTATTTTTTTTACTGTTTACAACATTCTTGACCGCTTACATCATTATTCAGTTAGAAATAGTCACTTATTTATGTTTACAACATTCTTGACCGCTTACATCATTATTCAGTTAGAAATAGTCACTTATTTATGTTTACAACATTCTTGACCCGCATACATCATTATTCAGTTAGAAATAGCCACTTATTGATGTTTACAACATTCTTGACCCGCTTACATCATTATTCAGTTAGAAATAGCCACTTATTTATCATGAAAATAGCAGGTTTCGCTTACAGGGAAACTTGTAAGTTCCATTTGTTTCACTGCTTTGTTTCAATCAGACTTGTTTATTTTCTAAAAAGTGAACTTTTCTCTCTCTCTCTCTCTCTCTCTCTGCCTTCAGTTGTCATTATTATCACTTCCATTTTGCTTCTTATGGAACCACCATTGTAGCAGGAAGAAACCAGCACTAAAGCATTTATATGTTCTTACAACTGTGACTTCTGTAGCAATTGTTTTTTTTTTTTTTTTGGTCTACTCATTTTGCACAACCTCATTATTAGGCACTTTTTATGACATATCTGAGGGAGCAGTGGTCGTATAATTTCTTTGTCTCTACAGAGAGACACCCCCCCACCCCCCAAGGAACAACATCCTGACCACCTCCAAGAACAACATGCTGACCACTTCAGTATTGCTTGTCGTTTATTATATTTGTTGATGTTATTTAGAACAAAAGCATTTTAGAATTGTAAATGTGAATTACCTCAGTATGCTTATTTGTATTTTCCTCTTCTACTGTAAATTTTTTTTTTTTAAACAGGGAGTGGAATAATGAACAATCAGATTGATAGACTGGCTCATCTGATTGATCGACTGGAGCGCAAGGTATTTGTTTTTAAAGATTTTTTATATAAATTTGTTTTAAAATACTCAAGAATGTTGTGGTTCAAAAGTAGATTTGATACATTTATTCTGATTTCACAAAGTTATACTGACTTCTGCCTGTTAGGCCTAGACATATCTGAAACATGTGAAATGTGATTTGACGTAACAATATCTTGTTTCTTGAAAGTTGAAAAAAATTGTTAATTTTATTTTAAAAATTGATTTTGAGATTATTTTTTTTTTTTTTGTATTTTTTTTTTTTTAACATATGCCCGCTATTACTCGAGGTGAAATCTCAGGTTAGTATGTCCAAACTGAGACTGATTTTATGTGAGTATCCTATTTTCCCTGTACGCTAACATGTGTCCTCTGGCGATTCAGGTAGATACTCGCCATCTTCGGAGAGTACCCAAAGAGCTGGGTCGGCTCAGGAGCCGTTCAGGTTATTCCAGTCCCTGGTCGACGAGACTTCTTCAAATGTCCTCATCAGGGCTCGAATTAATCCAGTCCAAATCCTGGTCGACGACACTACTTCAAATATCCTCGCCCAGGCTTGAACCTGGATCACCCGATCGCCAGCGCAGTGTGGTAACCATTACACCAGCATGGCTCCCGTGTTTTTGTTTTTTTTTTGTAAATGTTGGATACTCTGCTCTCAACTATTACAGGTTACATTTATCATAAATAATCTTATAAACATTTAATCTGCATTTGAAAACACTGACCGTCATAAAAATCAGAATGGCATCAACTATTTAACCAGACTTTCTTTTAATGTTAAAAATGTTGCCATTTCTACAACTGTGTTGAACATTAAAACAACCAAAAAAACATCAGCATCAGTCATCAATCAGCTTTTACTTTTTTTGCCTTGGTCTAATAGAATGAGTGTCTTTATTTACAGTGTGGTTAGAGCACTGATCTGCAAAGGTGTTAGGTTCAATTTACAGTATCGTTACGCTGCAGTCTACCCAGCTGAAAATGGGTACCTGACTTTGCTGTTAAGTTAGGGAAGGAATAGGCAGTGAGGAAGGGAACTGGTCACCCCCACCTCTCGATGCTGGACCTAGTATAGGGAAGTCTCTAACACTTCATTCCCCGAAGGCAATATCTGCAATGGAACTGCCAATAGAATGATAAACCAGGACTGGAGAGGATATTAATCTTTAATAAAGGAACTCATTTGATTATCAGATTGCTTCTTATTGAAATGTTTGTATAGATTTATAGTTTCTTATTCCTATGTTCATGAGTTTTAAGTATTACCTTATTCTTCATCACTGTTTATATTCCTAGGTCAACTTTGATGGCTTTCGAGATGAAGAAATTGTCACTGGTGAGGACAACACAGTAAGTATTACTGTCTACATATGCAGTATGTCTACATTCAAAAAATGAATGCACCTTTTAATTAATGATATGTAAATGCGTATGAAAACGTCGAAAGGAACGCGAGGAAAAAAATAGCAGCCAAGGGCTGTCACCTCAGAGGTGCATTCTCACGGTCAGTTGTGACTGAAAGGGCTATTATTATAGTGGGACTAAATGCAAGGTAGTCCTTGTTCTGGAATCCCCAGTATAAGAGAGATAGGGGAAGACTCCATACGGAGAAGAGAACTGACGATGGAAATCTAAGGGATAAAGAAGACGAAAGATCATGAATGGATGGCACAGTACAGGAAAACGGGGCATAAATTTGTTGAGGGCCTTTACTCCGTGGGGAGCTGAAGGGTAATGGTGGTGTTGATAGATGCAACGTACTGAAGGCAGTACACAGCAGTCTCACAGTGAATGTTAAAGATAATGTGCCAGCAGCCGCTGTAATTCCCGCTCCAACAGCGTGTATTAAAGGTTGTTGCTGTTAAAAAGCTTTCATAGCATTGAATGTTGATGCATCTATTAGAGGGTGAGTCCATGCAACGGCACAACAGATCAGTCACCTGTTTGTCTTAAAATGTGATTACAGGAAATCACAGAGAAACATGGTGCTCACTGACAAACCTCTACACCCCAAGGTAGAAGAGAAATGACTAAGAAGAAGTGCCCCATGTTTACCTCATTTAACTGCACTTTTACATTTATTGGAATGGGATGGCTGGAGGATGCATCAGTGTCACTGCGGAACCGCATATACTTGAAGAAACACAGGAAGCAAATGAAAAGTCTCGTGCAGCCATCCCAGGAGACATTTTAGTGGACATTTCCCTCTCACTTAGATTTGTCGATGTCAAGAGTTCATGGTAATTGTTGTGATTTTTAAAACGTGCAGTAGGTCAACGTTTTACTAATCGTAGCTTCTCAATACATAAATATTTCACTCTTCTTTGCACTGATTAAAGGTTATATTTTCTAAATTAACATATTTTTTGGTTCATTTTTGGTCATCCTGTAGATTAATAGCCTTCTTTGTGGGTCATGAGCATAGAGTGGCAGAGTATTTAGAGTGCTTGCTTCTAAAGGCAGAGTTACAGAGATTTGATCCTTATAGCATCACTCTCTGTAAATGGGTACCTTACTCTACCCTTGAGTTAGGGTAAGCAAAGGCAGCGAGGATACTGGTCGCCCTGCCTTTTAAGGCTGTGACTTAATATAGTGTAATCTCTAACATTTCACTCCCCTCCTGTGGTATCTGCTATGGGGATGCCTTTACCTGTGTGGCTGACAAGACCAAAATAGATACTGTGGTCATGAAAATAGTAGGACCACTGTTTCCTGACACACGTTATCAAAGGTCAAAGGTTTTATGCATTAAAATAGAAAATTGATTACAGAAGCAACTCCACCAGGAGCAGGTTGGATGGAGAATTGTGTGTCTGTTATAATACCACTCTGGGTATCTGTTATAATACCACTCTGGGTATCTGTTATAATACCACTCTGGGTATCTGTTATAATACCACTCTGGGTGTAATGAACACTATTGATTGTAAAATGATGTGCTTTTTCTCCTACGCTTGCATTATACAGTATTACACTGTACTTCATTTTGCCTTAATTTGAATCTGACATTTAATCATCAGTACTCCACTGTAATATTCAGTGGGCTGATCACCCGCTTGCCAACCACTCTGATTACGGAAACAACAATTAATTTTTGTTGTACCAATAAACGCCGTTCTGCGTAACGGAACAACAATTAATTTCTTGTTGCCCTAAGACGCCACTAGGCGTATTGGCCACAGACTGCTTTGTCGGTCAGCGGCTAAGGATGGAAGAAGAAGAAGAAGACTCCACTGTAACAATCCTGGTGACACGTAGGACAACACACATTTAATCATCAGTACTCCACTGTAACAATCCTGGTGATGCGTAGGACAACACACATTTAATCATCAGTACTCCACTGTAACAATCCTGGTGACGCGTAGGACAACACACATTGAGGATACCTCTTATAGCATTACAACGTAGGACAACACACATTTAATCATCAGTACTCCACTGTAACAATCCTGGTGACATGTAGGACAACACACATTGAGGATACCTCTTATAGCATTACAACGTAGGACAACACACATTTAATCATCAGTACTCCACTGTAACAATCCTGGTGACATGTAGGACAACACACATTGAGGATACCTCTTATAGCATTACAACGTAGGACAACACACATTTAATCATCAGTACTCCACTGTAACAATCCTGGTGACATGTAGGACAACACACATTGAGGATACCTCTTATAGCATTACAACGTAGGACAACACACATTTAATCATCAGTACTCCACTGTAACAATCCTGGTGACATGTAGGACAACACACATTGAGGATACCTCATATAGCGTTACAACATAGGACAACACACATTGAGGATACCTCTTATAGCATTACAATGTAGTCTTTGTTCTGGAATTCCCAAGGTGAAAGAGGTAGAGGTGAGACCCAAAAAAAAAAAAAACACATAGAGAAGAGAACTGGAGACAGAAAGGAACAGGATAAGGAAGATATGGAAAGACCTTGAGCAGACGGCACAGGACAAGAGGACCTTGGAGAGCTGAAGGGTGATGGTGATAATGACAACTCCACTGTGCCAGAAATGTGGTGCCATTTATAAATCATTGCATATTTTATGTTTGAAGAACTGTGATGCATCTGTAAATCAATAGGCACTTCGGTACTGGTCTAGAAAGCGGGCCCCGGAAGTTCAGGTTTTTGAAAACGCGAATCCGACTTTTTATTTCCTCATACGATACATATTTCGTTTACCATTTCGTAAATTGTGTTTCGTTTCGGAAAAAGTCTGGGGCCCGCTTTCTAGACCAGTACCGGCACTTCACTTTGCTCATTTTGTGTTGTGATTGATTTTGTTCGAGGTTGTGTTGTATTCATAATATGATTGTTTACTTCTTCAGCTGCTGTTGGTACAGAGAGAATTTGATGTGAAACAAGATAACTTGGAAGAGTTTCGAGCTCAGCTGAGAGCTTATGTTGAAACCACGCAGGGCTTTCGTGGTTGTTTCAAGTATGGTTTATGTCTGTTGATGTATCTGTTAAATTTTGTTTTTATACTCCTTTCTTAAATTTTGATGTAGTTTCCATATTTATCCTTTCAGCATCAAATAGGTCATATCATTATGTGTGACATTTTTTTTTCTATCTTTCACTGTGTCTCATGTATTTTACTCCCTATATTTGTCTGTTTTTATTGAAGTTTTTGTGGTAAAAAGTTTTTTACGGGATGGGGTAACCAGCCCCATGCCCATCCCTCCTTAGTCGCTTTTTACGACATGCCTGGTGGGGTGCAGTGTTATTATTCTTTGCTCCCCTTTCGGGCCCCGGTAACACAGCAAAAGGAAATATGAGGGACCTGTACAACAACACAAAGAAGCTAACAGGGAAATATAAGCAAGCAAATGGCCTAATAAAAGATAAGAATGGAAAATTGCTTAGTAATATACAAGAACAAATGAAGAGATGGACAGAACATTTTGAGGAACTTCTCAATAGATCATCTCCAACTAATCCCCCAGACATCCAGCCAGCAGAAGAGGAGCTACAAATCAGCTGTGAACGACCAAGTAGAGAAGACATAAAGAAAGCCATAAAGCTTCTGAAAGATGGAAAAGCAGCTGGTCCAGATTGCATTCCAGCAGAGGCCATCAAAACAGATATTGATACCTCTACAGAGATATTATACAAACTACTTGGCAAAGTCTGGGAAAGAGAGGAAATACCAGCAGAATGGAAGGAAGGTTATCTGGTCAAGTTGCCTAAGAAGGGAAACTTACAAAACTGCACAAATTATAGAGGAATAATGTTACTATCAGTGCCAGGAAAGGTATTAAACAGAATCATCCTGGAGAGATTAAAAGAGTCCATAGACAAGCAACTGAGAGATGAACAAGCAGGTTTTCGACAAAATAGATCCTGTACAGACAAGATAGCCACATTGAGAATAATAGTTGAACAAAGTCTGGAATGGAATTCACCGCTATACATCAGATTCGTGGACTATGAAAAGGCATTTTACAGTGTAGACAGAGAATCGCTTTGGAAATTGATGAGGCATTATGGAGTTCCCATGAAGATCATTAACTTAATAAAGAAGACCTATGAAGATATGACATGTAGAGTTCTTCATGAAGGACAACTTACAGAACCGTTTAGGATTAGAATGGGAGTGAGACAGGGATGCCTCTTGTCTCCATTTCTTTTCTTACTAGCAATAGATTGGGTTATGAAAACATCGACATCGCACAACAGAAATGGAATCCAGTGGAATCTGACTAAACAGCTTGATGATCTGGATTTTGCAGATGACTTGGCTCTTCTGTCCCATAACCATAATCAGATGCAAGAGAAAATGAAAATTCTCGATGAAAGGTCATAACAAGTGGGCCTGAAAATACACAGGGAAAAGACAAAGATTATGAGAATAAATGCAAGAAATGATAACAAGGTTGAACTTGAAGAAACACCACTAAAAGATGTAGAATCTTACACATATCTTGGAAGTAATATAGACAAAGTTGGAGGGACAAACAGTGATATCAAAATATGAATACAAAAAGCAAGAGGAGCTTTCATTGCATTGGGAAACAAATGGAGAACAAGAGAAATCAAGTCCAACACGAAAATAAGAATCTTCAACTCAAATGTGAAGTCAGTCCTATTGTATGGCTCTGAGACATGGAGAACAACAAAAACATCAACCAAAAAGCTACAGACTTTTATAAACGGGTGCTTGCATAGAATAGAAGGACTGAAATGGTATGACAAAGTCACAAATGTGGAATTGATGACAAGAACCAGACAAGTGCCAGTGGAACAAGAGTTGAGAAGAAGACACGGGCGATGGATAGGACACACATTGAGGAAACCTGTTGATAGCATTACAAGGCAGTCCTTGTTCTGGAATCCACAGGGAAAGAGAGGCAGAGGTAGCCCAAAAAACACATGGAGAAGAGAACTGGAAACAGAGGTGAAAATGATGAGGAAAACATGGAAAGGACTTGAGCGGATGGCACAGGACAGGAAGACTTGGCAAGTGTTTGTTGAAGGTCTATGCTCCTTGGGGAGCTAAAGGGTATTGATTGATATCTGTCTGTTTGTTTCAGTAGTTTATATATATTTTCCTTATTCATCCATGTCTTTCTGATTCATTGCCATCGTTGTTGTCTATCCAGAATATTTTAAATGATTGTGATCTGAGTCCATCATGAGAAAATAATTCAATGCCTCAAAGACATAAGTACTGATAGAAAAGAAATAGGAATACTCATTGACCTTTATTGGAACAGGACAGGAAGACTTGGCATGTGTTTGTTGAAGGCCTATGCTCCTTGGGGAGCTAAAGGGTATTGATTGATTGATTTATTGGAACAAACTGCGACAAAGATCTGGCAAGAATTACCATATATAGATATAACAAGAGGTGTGAGACAAGGTTGCGTATGGTCCTCCTACCTATTTAATATCTACACGGGAAAGATTTTCAGACATACAAGAAATGTCAGGACTGAACATCAGGGGAAGAAACCCAAAGAGTGAAAAGAGAATTAATGAAGGAGATCAAAATTAGACAAAGTAAAAAGATATAACACTTTACTTACTTAGTCGTTCCCCTTCTACCGTGAGGCTAACACTTTACTGAAGACCATAATAGAAGGAAGAGTTGAAGGCAAACATGCAAGAGGAAGACTGCACTATAAGTGGGAAGTTAACATCAAGATATGGACAGAACAGAGTCTATCAGAGTGCACCATCAAAACAAGAGACTGAAGACATTGGAGATCTGTTGCAGACGACATTTCGTTCTGGAGATGGCAGCTGATGTTGATGATCTGTTTGAGTTTATTTTTTTTTTTCGTTAAAAGTTTTTTCCCCCAAGACACCTATTTTTGTTTGAGTCACACAAATGTAATAATTCAGTAATTCTATTAAATAAACAACCGTTCAACTAAATATCTGCTTCTTGTGCACATACCATAGTCATTAAAAGTGAAGCTACGCTAGCAGTAATGAATATAGTTCTTTTATTACAGTAAACTTTCTTTCTTTAACACATTTGTCGGTTTTCTGTGAAACTTGAGACCAAAAAATGTGTCTGGCAGTGACCACTGATTGTTTCTTGCCTTCAGTGTGAGTGTTCGTGAACTACAAGACAGCCATTCTTACACTATTTATGAGATTTGGACAGCAGAGGACAAATATGTACAGTAAGTAGATCAGCTGTTTTGTTTCACTTCTTTAACGTCTGATAATTATAATTGATGAATGAGTCAGTCTCTGCCCTCCTGGTTCGATTGATGGCATAAGCCAGTACCTATACTTGTCTATTTATCTCATCCTTTTCTCACCATCTCTCTCTCTCTGTAGGCATATCCTCTTCTTGTTTTTTAATGGATGTAAATACATATGTTAAAAAACAGATTTTTCCTAAACTGCATTAGAGAGTTAAATGGTGAGCATTTAACTCTCTAATGCATTATAGGAAAATCTTTTTTTTTTTTTTTTCAACATTAAAAAGTCATTGGTATTTACAGTAAATTAGAGATAATGGTGGGTTCAGTTTAATAGCGAAAGTTATGAAGGTAGTACATAGAGATGTCAGTGCATTCAGTACAAAGCAATACTAGTGCAGTGCATCAGATGATATCTTTTTTTGTTCTTGTCTTTATTTTAAATACCTGATGCATCCCCATATTGGTTGTAATTATAATATATTATGTATAATACTGTATATAGCATATTGAATTTATTGTGATTTGTTTATTAATAATATTTTTTGTTTCACCTTTATTCCAGATTGTATAATGTACAATTTCTGTGTTATCTTTATTTCTTTTATGTGTCACCTCTCATACTATCTAAATGGTTTCTAATATTAGTGCTTTGTGCTGGGACATTTTGATTTATATATATTTTTAAAATATATAATTGCCATTGTGAGCAGTTGATTCATTCACAATGAGGTTCCAGTTACTAATTTTTTTTTTCCATCTGTATGTTGAGTTAGTTAGTTGCTTATCCTTTTACAGGACGTGGCAATCAACCCCAGCTTTTATTGGCTGTTTTGTGATTTTTCTAGGCAATTTTTTTTTCATTCAGTAGTTTGCCATTGCAACATTGTACTATGTTGAGTACATTATAGATATCACATGTGAGTGTACATTACTGTAAGTTTAGTGAGTGGACGGTGTTGCGTGATAAATTCTCGCAACATCATTTTATTACAATATCTATTTTATAACGCAAGGGCAACAACTGCTTGAAATTTATAGTTACTTTTCTCGGTAAGCATTTGTCTTCTCGCGTTGGTATTGAATGCAGTTGAGTTTTTGAGCTGTGGTCATTTTTCGCGCCGGACTGCGCATGACTGGTCTTGCTTTTTGGTCGATCGGTTTCCGCCCACCACTAGTGGAGTGAGCGATTTGAATGGCGAAAGAGATGCCTCGTTGAAGAGGGGATCTCCGCTATTTTTTGTTCTGTCAGGAATGTGAGAGTCCTCTTATGGATATTTCGTTTATTCGAGATAATACCTCTAGTGTTTCCCACATGTCGGGAGGCGTGATATTTCTGTGTATTTCATGAAAGCAAGGTAAATTGACTTTTTCATTAACTCTATCGATTTTGGGTCGTGAACGATTTCAATTCATAGCCTGTCTTCGAAAGTCGTCGTCACGAGATGTTTTCCCAGCTCACATGTCGCTGTATTGTGCTGCATCGGTTGATGCAGGTCCCAAGGACTATTACTTGCTACTTGGTTACCTGAACTAGGTTTGAAAAACCTTTGTTATCTAGAGGATATTTTTGAGGACATTATTTATAGTTCGGCAGACGTGTCTGTCTTGCTGAAGTCAGATTAAGGAGAGTGAACTGATCTCATACATCTGGTTATCTCCTGGCTGTTATAGAAAAGGATGGAGTTTTTCACCTGACTACATTTACAGCACTATGAAATATAACATGCATCTGACTCATCATTGTAATGCTGTCTACCGTCTATTGCTGTATTGAATGTTGCTGTGATAATGACTGTTTGATGTGTCTACATATTCGCGTAACCATTTTGTCACTGTGGCGTCCACAATAAATAATGAAGAAAAACGTCAACGGCTGTTTCAAGAATCATTGACTTTATACGTCGTGAGTTTACTGACGTCCTATGTGGATTGCCCAGTTATTTTTGTATGAACATTGTTTGACTGAACACATCTGCACACTACACAAAACCAGACATGCGGATACCATCCATCATCATATGGCATCACGCATCATTTGGTGGCCATAAGCTGGTTTGATTCTGGTACCAGCAAACACGGGGTCCCTTACCCACTTCATTTTCAACAAGAATTCATCAACATCCTTCAAGAAATTAACATTCTTCAAGACAGTCAACATCTTCACCATTTTCAAAGTACTCGGCGTTGCCCGGTAAAAGTCAAAATTTCAATTTTTTGACGGAAACAAGAATTTGACAGTACCCGGCGTTGTTACATGTTGCCGGATAACTCGGACTGCTGTTATCTTTTACGCAAGTCAAGCAAGTTGCTGCTGTCAAGGTTCCAGTGCTGTCGTTTTTGTGAAGGTCAAGTGCCGGTTGAAACGGGTTGTTTTCTGAAGAAGGCCAAGTACCGATTTCCATCAACTTACTTTTGGATTAGAAGGTCAAGTGCCGAAACAACTCAACACACAGTATGTCAGAAGCTCAAGTACCATCGTGTTAGCAGTGGAAGCAGTTCAGATGTGCCATCATCGTTGGAGCTTCGCTCTTTAGGACGTTGATTGACATCCGTTTTTCTGCTGTTCGACGATTGGAAGCCTATAAGTTAAGTGGCCTGTTTGTATGTAAACTGTGCCCTTATACTTCTGCTGAGTCTTCTGTGTATCATCTCATTCTATATGTTATATGTCTATATGTTATTTGTATATTTATATGTTTATATTTCAGCGGGTTCTCGGTTGGGTGGTGTCTCCGTTAGATTATGCCACGTCATAGAGGTCGTCTATTGTGAGCGTTTTCTGTAGGGTTTGCAAATTTCCGATACTGGAATTTGCTAAGCGACTTCTGTTGCTATTTATGTTAGCTGTGATGACATGTTTTAATATTGTTTTCGTTATTATTTCGCATTCTTTAGTTTTGTTTTGATTTGTTTGTATTTGTTAGCCTACTCTTGTCTATAATTTAGTTTCATACAACATTTTTGTTTATACACTGTGGGGTCATGTATTTTGTTTAATTCTATCGTAGATATCGTCACATTTTTTGTGATATTTCATTAATTTCTGCTTTATTTTTAGTTGATTTCTGCGAACGTTTTTGTATTGTTGCTGATCTTTGTTATTGTTTACATTGTTATTGTTTACATTGTTTGCATTGTTTACATTTTCAATGTTTACATTCTGCATGTGTTTACATAGTCATTGTTTACAGTTATAGTAATTAGTTAATGGGCTATGCTAATGCACTGTTACTACTACACTGATGATAAATGAATGATGAATAGTGTTGTGCACTATTGAATGAGAAGTGCACTTATGATCAAGAATTGATTGTTGATATTTCATATACAAGTTCTTTGATTGGAGACTTGTTTCCCACAGAGACTGGGATAATATAGGTGATGTGAATATACAAGTGCTTAATTAAGACTTGTTACACTTAGGTTTGAAATAAATTAGTTAATTATTTCAGGTTTTGGACGCATATGTTAGACAACATGTCTACATTTGAGCACTTTATTGAGCAGGGTAAATTGCTTGGGAAGACTGGTGATAAGTTAGAAGAATTTGCAACTGCTCGATATGATAAAGCAATGGAAGCTGAACAAAAGAAACTGCATATGGAAGCTGAACAAAAGAAACTGCAGATGCAGGTGGATGAAAAAAGATTCCAAATGGAAATGGAAAAACAAAAAAGGGAATCAGAAGCTGAGGAAAGAAAACTCCAGCTAGAGGCTGAGAATAAAAGACTTGAAAAAGAGGCTGAAAATAAAAGACTTGAAAAAGAGGCTGAAAATAAAAGACTTGAAAAAGAGGCTGAAAATAAAAGACTTGAAAAAGAAGCTGAAAGACTTCAAATAGAGGCTCAGGCTGAGGAGAGAAGATTACAGAGAGAATCTGATGAGAGGAAAGAGAAAGCAAAAATGGAACATGAAGAAAAGGTCTTAGCTTTAGAGTTGGAAAAATTGAAATTGATGAACATGAGTAATGGTAATGATTCAAACAAGGGTTCATCTTCTGGTAAGGCTAATAATGATACTTTTAAGATTAAGTTGCCAACTTTTAGTCCTTCCAGTGATGACATAATGTTCTATCTGGACAGATTTGAACAAGCATGTACAGCTCATAACATAGACAAAGCAAAATATGTTTATCAGTTATCAGGGATACTGACAGGTAAAGCTCTAAGTATATTAAATATGGTGGATGAACCTGACAAGAACAATTATGAGGTTGTCAGGGCCGCTCTGTTAAAGAAATATCAGCTTAACGAAGACGGCTATCGTCTACAATTTAAAAACATGTTACCTGAAAATGGAGTTGAATTCTCCGAGTTTATTGCAAGAATACGCATTACTTTCTCACGATGGGTTGAACTATCTAAGACGGAAAAAACTTATGAAGGACTTATGGACTTAATACTTAGAGACAAAGTCATGTCGTCTGTCAATGAGTCTTTCCTTGCTTTCCTTCATGAACGTAAACCTAAAACAATAAAAGAAATGGAAGATTTCTGTTGCCAATACGTAACTGCACACCCACACATAACCATGGGTAACTCTAAGGTGAAAGAAGGTTTACCAGTTGCTTCGGCAGCTCCGTATGGTCAAAACTTTGCTCGTAGATCCCAACAAAATTTTGATAGAAAGGGCAGTGGTAATTTCTGTCAAAATCATGGAAACCAATTTCATGGTGATTCTTCTTCGAAGAATTGGAGACAACCTGATAGTGGTCGTTACTATCATCCTAATAATTATAAGCATTTCAAAAGAGGATATGGTAATAGAGGTTATTCCTGCCGAAGACCTCAGAACCAAACAAATAGATGTTCGCATCAATGTGAACATGATAGTAATCGTGGAAACTGGAATTCGAACCAGGATAACAATTACAATAGAGACAATAATAACTGCAGAGATAATAATAACTCTGATAACTTCAGAGGTAATAATAGTCGGGGTAGATCTCAACACAAAAAAAAGAGATATCAGCAGGCTAATGCTGTACAACAGGAAACTGAGGGAGCCTGTAATCATGTTGTTGATAATAAAAACTTTGACGCTGTCACTGGTTCTGCTTTTGACTTTGAGAGAGCAAACAAATGCCCCCAATGCAGTACTTTATTCGAACCGGGTACCATAACTACTTTGAGTTGTGGTCACCCACTTCCCGCTCTTCCTGCTGCTGTTGCGCATGACGGGAGGGGTTCTTTAATTCTACATAAGGGTCTTGTTAATGATACTCCGGTCTCACTACTTTTCGATTCCGGATGCACCACTATTGGTGTTAGACAATCGCTTGTAGATCCATCTTGTGCTACAGGAAGGGTTATTAAATGTGTCACATTTGGCGGCACTCTAGAAAAATATCCTACTGCTGTAATTCGCATTGCCACTCCTTTCTTTACTGGAGATGTGCATGCTTGTCTCTTACCTAATCCTATTGCGGACCTTATTATTGGTCGTATTCACGGAGTTAGGGAGTGTACCCCACAGCAGATTGCTGCTTGGGAAGATAATAACATGCAAGCTACAAATGCAGTAGTTACAAGAGCACAAGCTCTACAAACACCCGAAACATCACTGAATAGTGATAATGAAGTTGATAGCCAAGATAGTCACTTAGTGATCACTCGTGACTCTTTCATAAAATTGCAAGAAGAAGATCCTTCTTTAAAAAAATTCTTCATTCTTGCGAAGAAAGGTGATCCGAATCAGGATACAAATAGAAAATCTTGGATTGCAATGAGAAACGGCGTACTTGTACGTATGGTACAAGATTCGACTACGTCGGCACATTCGCAAATTCTTGTTCCCAAGAGCATGAGAGTGCAAATATTACAACATGCTCATGACTCGCAATGTGCTGGACATATGGGTTTTTCCCGTACGAAGTCGAGAGTCCTTGCGGCTTTCTTTTGGCCTTTTGTCAATAAGGACATTCGTATTTACTGCCGATCATGCAAGGTATGTCAGGAGGTCAAATCTAGAGGACCACGACATGCTGCGCCTATCCAGGCTGCTGACATTCCTATTCGGCCGTTTCAGAAAATGGCCATAGATATTATTGGCCCTTTTAAGGTCAAGTCGGCCAGAGGACATCAGTTTATCCTTACATGTGTCGATATGTGCACACGTTGGCCAGAGGCTATTCCTCTTAAGAGCATATCTACTACAGATATCGCAGATGCTCTTTGGTTGATATTTTCTCGCTTGGGGTTCCCCAGAGAAATATTGTCAGACCATGGCACTCAACTCATATCTGACACTATGTCACAGGTAATGTCTACCTTACATATTGAACGATCTCTCAGTAGTATCTACCATCCTATGTCTAATGGGTTAGTTGAGCGTCTGAATAGAACGCTCAAGACTTTGCTTGGTAAGATAACTGAAGATCATCCTCAAGATTGGGACAGGGTTTTACCCGCGGCTCTCTTTGCCTATAGAGAAGTCCCTAATGAACACACAGGATTTTCTCCCTTCGAACTTGTCTTTGGCGCGCGTCCACGCGGCCCTATGTCTTTATTACACGATCTCATCACTGCCGATGATATTAGCGATGAAACTCAATCCTCATATGAGTATGTCATTGCTCTTAGACAAAAGATCATTGAGGCATGTAATCTAGCAACTGCTTCATCAGAAATTGCTAAAGAGAAGGCAAGACAGTTTGCTAATAAGAATAGATGTCTACGACAACTTTGTCCAGGTGACAAAGCATTCGTCCTACTCCCCAGTAGGGAAAATAGACTTCTTATTGCATGGAAAGGTCCGTATGCAATAGTCTCTCGGATTTCCGATGTTGACTATGTGGTCGATATTGATGGAAAGCATAAAACTTTCCACATAAACATGCTTTCGGAATTTCACGAACGTCCGGACTATTTGCTGCCTATTTTCCAGGCAACGGATGATGCTCCTGCACCTCACGGTCATTATTCATCCCTGTCTGTCATACAGGATGAGGAAGCTACCTTCTCTGATGTCAATCTTCCCCTTCCAGTGGTTCCATTACATTCTACGGAATCTTGGAAAAACGTTTCGGTTTCTCCTAATCTTTCTGGTGACGAACATCGACAAGTCACGTCGATGTTACAAACATTTCAGGATGTTCTCACTGACATTCCTGGACACACAGATGTCATAGAACATGACATAATTCTTACCGACAATAATCCAATTAGGGTTAGGCCGTATCCTATTCCTATACACTTTCAGTCGCAAGTGGAAAAGGAATTGGATGAAATGATTCAATTAAATATAATTGAACCATCGACTTCACCATATTCTTCTTCCATGGTTATTGTCCGGAAGAAGGATAAGAACATACGAATTTGTGTTGATTATCGCAAATTGAATCAGGTCACAAAGTTCGATGCTGAACCGATGCCTTTGTTAGAAGATCTACTGATTAGACTTTCTAATTCTAGATTCTTCACTAAACTTGACTTGTCTAAAGGTTATTGGCAAGTGCCTTTAGCAGAGCATGCCAAACCTCTTACTGCTTTTTCTACACCTAGGGGTCTATTTCAATGGAATGTTATGCCTTTTGGTCTCATGAACGCCCCTGCAACTTTCGTTCGCATGATGCGTCGAATTCTGTCACATCGTTCGGATGTCATCGCATACTTAGATGACATCTGTCTCTTCAGTGATACCTGGGAAGATCACTATTTAGGGTTATATGACTTACTGTCCACTCTACGTGAGAATAATTTGACAGCAAAACCTTCTAAAGCTTTTGTTGGTTTTGGTGAAATCTCTTTCCTGGGTCATCGTGTTGGTCATGGTCTCTTGAAGACAGAAGACCACAATACTTCCAAAATACTGAACATCTCTGTTCCTAGAACGAAGAAACAAGTTAGGAGTCTCTTAGGTTTAATTCAATTTTATGGGAGATTTATTCCAAATTTATCTTCGATCATGGCACCTCTCTCAACATTGTTGAAGAAAGGTTCGCCTAATCTGGTCCGTTGGTCTGGAGAATGCCAATCTTCACTAGACCAAATCAAGAATATATTTTCTTCTCCTCCCATCCTAAGATTACCTACTCTTGATAGGACTTTTGTTCTTCGAAGTGATGCTTCATCCACTGGGATTGGAGCAGCACTGATGCAAGAATATGCAAATACTCTGCATCCTGTTATGTACATTTCTAGAAAACTAAATGCGGCAGAGAGGAACTACTCGGTTTTAGACCGTGAGTTGTTAGCGATGGTTTGGTCAATTCTAAAGCTACAAAGATTCCTCCTGGGCGCACATTTCATTCTAGAGACTGATCAGAAAGCTCTTACAGCTATTCAGACTAAGAATTTGAAGAGTTCGAGATCCACTCGATATGCTATAGCTCTTCAACCTTTTCACTTCACGGTACGAGCTATCCGTGGTGCGGATAATGTGATGGCTGACATTTTGTCTAGATGCCCACATGACTCCAACTAATACTTCTGTCCTATATTCCTATATATTACAGAGTCATAACACACCTATATTACTACAATAGATTAGCACATCTGTACTCACTTTATATGTACACACTATCGTGCTTTGTTGTCATCTTCTTCTGTTCGTTTTTAAGATGATAGAGGAGGACTGAGTAGTTAATATAAGGGCCGTTAGTTTACTAAACAGCCACAATTATTAATAATGTATTGTACCTTATGAAGCATATTAGTTATTAATTAGCATTATATTGCTTGTACTTTCTCAGAATGTCATTGTTGAGCTGAGGACTTACCTTATTAGTATCAAGCATGACGAGTTCTAGATTGTGTACTTACCCTCGGAATACCAGAGCATATGTCCTGGATCGTCATGTAGTTTAACTTTACTATGTACTTATGTCATTACATGTCAAAGAATGTACTATTTAAATTTTCCTATCAGATTTGTACATCCATTTTTAAAGACAATATTAGAGTATGCTGTTTAATGATGATTATAGTAACTTGCATACGTATATTGTGTTTACATGCTAACGTGATGTGTGTTGGTGACACCTCCCCGATGTGAATATTTTTTGAGACATATTTATTTTTCTGTTGAGGTATATCCTCACCAGACACTCTATATTTAGCCTCATGTTAGGCAATTTAATTAATTATCAGCGCATAATTCGTGCGTTTTGAGCCGCTTATCGCATGCTCTTTGATATTAAAAAAAAAAAAATATGTTCCACATTTTTTTTTTATCGGGAGGAGGTGGTGATATGTTGCGTGATAAATTCTCGCAACATCATTTTATTACAATATCTATTTTATAACGCAAGGGCAACAACTGCTTGAAATTTATAGTTACTTTTCTCGGTAAGCATTTGTCTTCTCGCGTTGGTATTGAATGCAGTTGAGTTTTTGAGCTGTGGTCATTTTTCGCGCCGGACTGCGCATGACTGGTCTTGCTTTTTGGTCGATCGGTTTCCGCCCACCACTAGTGGAGTGAGCGATTTGAATGGCGAAAGAGATGCCTCGTTGAAGAGGGGATCTCCGCTATTTTTTGTTCTGTCAGGAATGTGAGAGTCCTCTTATGGATATTTCGTTTATTCGAGATAATACCTCTAGTGTTTCCCACATGTCGGGAGGCGTGATATTTCTGTGTATTTCATGAAAGCAAGGTAAATTGACTTTTTCATTAACTCTATCGATTTTGGGTCGTGAACGATTTCGATTCATAGCCTGTCTTCGAAAGTCGTCGTCACGAGATGTTTTCCCAGCTCACATGTCGCTGTATTGTGCTGCATCGGTTGATGCAGGTCCCAAGGACTATTACTTGCTACTTGGTTACCTGAACTAGGTTTGAAAAACCTTTGTTATCTAGAGGATATTTTTGAGGACATTATTTATAGTTCGGCAGACGTGTCTGTCTTGCTGAAGTCAGATTACGGAGAGTGAACTGATCTCATATATCTGGTTATCTCCTGGCTGTTATAGAAAAGGATGGAGTTTTTCACCTGACTACATTTACAGCACTATGAAATATAACATGCATCTGACTCATCATTGTAATGCTGTCTACCGTCTATTGCTGTATTGAATGTTGCTGTGATAATGACTGTTTGATGTGTCTACATATTCGCGTAACCATTTTGTCACTGTGGCGTCCACAATAAATAATGAAGAAAAACGTCAACGGCTGTTTCAAGAATCATTGACTTTATACGTCGTGAGTTTACTGACGTCCTATGTGGATTGCCCAGTTATTTTTGTATGAACATTGTTTGACTGAACACATCTGCACACTACACAAAACCAGACATGCGGATACCATCCATCATCATATGGCATCACGCATCAGACGGGTATTCTCATAATTCCATGTCATTAGTTTATACTTGGAGGCATATCTTGAGTCATCCTTATATGACCACCAGCTAGGCACAATGCTATAGTATTTGTATGTGGATATGAACCTCTGTCTGTGAGGCTAAGTACATCCTCACTGACTTTTGAAATCATCCACACACTTCCAGGGATTCCCCTTGTGGTGAAACATGTTGAGAATGCACACTTAGCTTGGAGGAGTCACTTGAGCCCCAGACTAACTCTGGCTTTTACCTGGTTGGCTGCATGCAGGATGATCTCACTATGGACCTCATTGTAGGCAGGAGGAGCTGAGAATTGGCTCTGTGTAGGACGTGACGATTCCTTGGGAGTGTCCAGAACCAGAGCACAATATTTTAGCTCTGTATATGTGCAGAGCCCTCTTGGATGTCAAGGAATGCACAGTATACCATGTTATTCTTCCTCCTGGCTTGGGACCAGATGTGATGATCCTTTAAATGCAAGCTAAGCTGGAGAAACTGGAGCTCATGACTTCAACTCAACACGTTTCTGAATGGCAGAAAAGCCACAGGAAAAGCCTAGATGTACGGTATAGATAATACCAAGGACTCTTCAACGTGGTATTGGCTGCGAAAAGCTTAGCAGCCCTAGTTAAACAACAACAACAGAATGTCGTGAGTTTCCCAAGTTTAATTGAGATGGATAACCTCCTCCTGCTCCCTCTCTTAATTTTTTTTTTTTAATGTATCTTTTTCTCCACTTCTTTGTCTTGTTTTTCTACTTTCTACTTCTCTTTTTATTTCTGTTTTATTCTTCAGTATTAAGCATTTACACTTTGTTTTCTATAACTGTTTAATCCACTTTTTTGCAACAAATTTTTTTAAAGTTATATATAACTATGTTTTTATCACATATGTACAATTAATAACGGATTTTATCGTAGTTTTATAGCTAATAACTGTGATTTTTATCACATATACGAGGTCTGGTCAAAAAGTATCCGACCTTTGGCCAGAAAAAATACAATCACTCACCTGGAAGTCTGAAACCCTAATCCCCTTCAAAGTACTCTCCTTGGGACTGCACACACTTCTCCCAGCAGTCCCGCCATGCTTGGAAGACTTTCAGGTAGGCCTCTTTGGGAATGGAGTATAGCTCGGCCGTCAAATTTATCATAATGTCTTCTCGTGACTCAAATCGGGTCCCTTTCAGCTGTATTTTCAGCTTGGGGAACAGCCAGAAATCACAAGGAGCCATGTCAGGAGAGTATGGAGCCTGATTAATCAGAGGAGTCTTGTGTTTGGCCAAGAAAGTCTGAATCAGATGTGAAGAATGTGCAGGTGCATTGTCGTGATGCAGCTGCCAAGTTCCTGTTGTCCACAGGTCCGTTCGTTTGCGCCGTACAGCATCACGAAGGCGACGCATGACCTCCAGATAGTAATCTTTGGTAACGTTTTGGCCTTGTGGTGCGTACTCGTGATGAACCACTCCACTGGAGTCAAAGAAAATGGTCAACATGACTTTGACGTTGCTGCATACCTGCCTTGCTTTCTTTGGCCTTAGAGATGATGAATGTTTCCACTGTGAAGACGGTGTCTTGGTTTCCGGGTTGTACCCGTAAACCCACGTCTCATCACCATTGATCAAGGTGTTCAGGAAGATACTGTCACTGTTTCCGCAGTCCAGCATGTCCTGCGCAACTTCCAGATGGAGTTGCTTCTGGTCCATCGTTAACAGCTTCGACACGAATTTAGCGCACACTCTCTGCGAGTTCAAATCCTTTGTTAATATGGATTGTACTGAACCGTGGCTTATCCCCACCTCGTGTGTAAGTTCTCAGATGGTGATACGACGGTTCTGCATGACCAAAGTCCGCACTTCGTGAATGACCACGTCGTTTCGACTTGTTGATGGTCTACCGGAACGTGGCTCACTATCCACCGATGTGCGGCCATCTTTGAAACGGTTGTACCACTCCTTAATTTGTGTAATTCTCATAGCTTCATCGCCAAAAGCTTGTTGAATCTTTCGAATTGTTTCTACTTGGGTATCACCGAGCTTTTGGCAGAATTTAATGCAATACCGCTGTTCAAAACGTTCCGTCATTTCATGACAAATAAAAATCCAACGGCTTGTTACTACCACAGCTCGCGCGAACACTAATTGCAGACGACTGACACTGTCTTTGGGAGGGAAAAAATTCACGCATGCGCATTAAGGTCTTCTCCACTGTATCCATCAGAGAAACCTCCTGTATATCATTTTTTTTCCCCCGAAAAAAAAAAGGTCGGATACTTTTTGACCAGACCTCGTATGCAACTAATAACTGTATGTAAACAGTTATCGTGAGTTTTGTTTCCACTTAATTCAGTACAACTCTGAAAGTTATAATTGGTAATTATTTCTTACAAAACAAACTTAATTCATGCTGTAGTTTTTCATAAGGCTGAACTAAATAAATTATGTTAAATGTGTGTGTGAAATAAGAAAGCCTGATTCATCAGGACATTTCTTTTCAGGCAGATTTATGAGCTCCTGCTTTATAATTTTATAATTGCAGATATTCTTCTTCTTTCTTCAGGGTGATTGAAAAGTCGCTTTCTATACTTACATTTTGATATCCTCGCTTGCATCCTTTGAATATACACGAAACAAATGTTTAAAAATGGAGCAGTAGCTACTGTTTGACTAACAGCTTTTATTTTCTTTTATTTCCCGAAACAAAATAAAATAGTTAATAAACTGACAAGAGACAGCAAAAATTGCTGCCCATTATGAAATGATGTATTGAATAGATCAGATGTCAACATGAAGAGATCAGATCTCAACCTGAATAGATCAGATAGATCTCAACCTGAATAGATCAGATCTCAACCTGAGCTGTAATGTTGTCTTGTCTTGTCTTTGATCCACCATCACTGAGCGTTAGGTCTTGGTGATTAACTGTATGGTTAATGTCGCACAGCATTTGATGTAATCAAATGACAGTTAAACATCTTTTGTTTTTTTGTCTGTGTGTTTCATGTTGGATAGGACTGAGTAAATAATAATTTAAAAAATCAGAGGTGACTTTTAAAACACCCTGTAATGTAAGGGGAAAGAGTGTTCTTAAGATATAATGATTAAATTGTTTCGTGTTGGATAGGACTAAATAAATAATAATTTAATAAATCGGAGGTGACTTTTAAATCACCCTGTATGTAAGGGGATAAAGTGTTCTTGAGATATAATGATTAAATTGTTTCTTGTCATAGAAACTGTGACAGTGAAGCTACCAAGACTCTGGTACAGAAAACAGCTGAACTTCTTGAGAAACCAGAGACAGTGCACTCTATGAAAATACCAGGTAAGAATGTTTTTAGTATGACAACAGAAACAAAGAACCAGAAACGTACAGGCTTACATAAATGGGTGATTGTGAACAACAGAAGGATTGTAATGGTATGACAAGATCACCAATTGTAATGGTATGACAAGATCACCAATGTGGAACTCACGACAAGAACCAGACAAGTGCCAAAGAACAGGACATGAGAAGTGGACACACTGAGAAAGGTTATTGATAACATTACGTGGCAGGCTTCATTCTGGAATCCCCAGGGTAAGAGAGGTAGAAACATATGGAGAAGAGAACTGGAGATAGAAATGAAAAAGATGAGGAATACATGGAAAGATATTGAGCTGATGGCACAGGATAGGAGGACTTGGCGTAAGTGTGTTGAAGGTCTGTCTCCTCGAGGAGATGAAGGGTGATGATGATGATGATGATAATCAATCAGGTTTCAGTATGGATATCTTCTTCTGATAGCACTAAATGTTCAACATATCAACATGTTAGTTCTTCCAGGATGTTGATAGTTAATTAACATAAGTTTTTACTGCGGTGCTTTATTTCGGATATGATTTGTTAAACAGGACTGAATAGAGACAGACCCCTAAATGTATTTCACAAACACATGTTGTTTAACTAGGGCTGCAAAGCTTCTTTCTCTTTTAAAGCCAATACCAAGTATTTGGTATTATCTACACTGTAGATCTAGGCTTTTCCTGTGGCTTTTCTGCCATTCCAATATGTGCTGAGTTGAAGTCATGAGCTCCAGTTTCTCCAGCTTCATCTTCTTCTTTGATCCACAGCTGCCAACTGTCAAAGCAGTCAGTGGCCATCACGCCTGGTGGCGTCTTGTAGGGCAGCAACAAATTGATTGCACTTTGCTCGGTCGGCGGCCATACTTCGTACAGTGCCCCAACTCTCGTTCATTCTTTGCATCTCGGCTTCCACAGTTCTCCGCCAAGTTGTTTTTGGTCGGCCTCTCTTTCGCTTTCCTTCGGGGGTCCATAGCATAGCTGTTCTTGTAATGGTATCAGGGTCCCTTCTGAGGACGTGGCCAACCCAACTCCAGCATTTGTTAGCTATGATGGTGTGCATGTCCTCCTGGTTACTCCGAATAAGTAGTTCTTGGTTGCTGATGGTATTCGGCCAAAAGATTCGGAGAATTTTCCTTAGGCAGATTGTGAGGAAGGAGGACAGTTTCAACATTTCCTTCTCTGTTACTCTCCAGCATTCCGCACCATAGAGAGCACAGAAAGTACACAGCTCTCATACAGTCTTAATTTGGTGTTTGTGCTGTACTGGGAAGACTTCCAAATGTTGTTGAGACTAGCAAAGGTTGTTCTCGCTTTATTCATTCTGTTGTTAATGTCCTTGCTTGTTCCGCCATCAGGTGTTACTATGCATCCTAGGTAAGTAAATGTGTCTGTCTGTTCTAACTTCTGGTTCCTTATTGTTCTTGGCTCAGGATTGTCCACATTTAATGTCATGATCTCTGTCTTCTTCAGATTGATGTTCAGACCAACCTGCTGGCCATACTTATTCAGTCTATCGGTTTTTTCTTGGATTTGTTGATGTGAATGCACAAGTAGTGCAATGTCATCTGCATATTCCAGGTCTTCCAGTGTAGAAAACGTTGTCCATCTAATTCATCTTGCACTGCCCTCTGTTGCCTGGAGCCTCACGCAATCTATGGCTGTCAAAAATAATGTTGTTGATAAGGGGTATCCCTGTCGTACTCCTGTTTTCACTTCGAAAGTTAGATTACTCAATCCAACACTGCATGTAAAGTTAGAATAGAGGCTTTTTATGATGGAAACAATGCAGCTGAGAATTCCATAAGCCCTCAGTAGGTATCCCTGTGTATGCTGTCGAAAGCCTTTTCAAAATCAACAAAGTTAATGTTTAGCTGTCTCTGCCATTCTGAGCATTGCTCTATAATGTTCCTGAGGGTGAATATATGATCTGCACATCTTCTGTTCTTTCTTCTTCTTCTTCTTTCGTTTGCTTGAAATATATTGTCTATATCTGCAATGTTGTTTCTTGTATAAACTTCACTGTCTTTTGTAGTTCATACAGAGGTCCGTATAGTTTTGCTTCCAGTGTTGTGTCTCTGGGCCTGTGGGTTTGCCTCAATATATCATATTCGGGGCAATCTTGAAGTACGTGCTCCGCAGTCTGGGGTGCCTGTACACATGGCTGAATTGCCAATCTTGAATTTTATATACATATGGCTGCGGAGTCGGTTGTGTCCTGTTCTGAGGTGCAGAATGACAATTTGTTCTGATCTGTTCATAGCTTGGTAGTTATCCTGTGTTGGTGTTGGTGGCTTTCTGATTGATTTGATCATCTTTTTCTTCTGATGGTACGTAACTGGTACATCTGGTTGCTCGTCTGCAGCACCTTCTTTAGCCAGTCCGTCTGCTCTCTCGTTTCCTGGTATTCCACAATGAGACGGTATCCACTGCATTGCGACCCTGCGCTGGTTGCACAGTTCAGAAAGTAGGGCTTGTATACCTGACAATTTTCTGGACTGAAGTGCTTGGAGTACTGATCTTGCATCTGTCAGGAATACTACAGGCTGTGGACCGAGATAGGTGTTCAACAGTTTCTCAGTTGCCACCTTGATTGCCTGGATTTCTGCATCATAGTTGTAACAGAATTTCCCTGTTGGTACTCTGACCGTATCCCTAGTGTTGTTTGGGTATTCTGTTTTCACTCCTGCTGCTCCATTCTTTACTGCATTCTGTGCTGACCCATCCGTGTATACTTGGACCCAGAGGTCCTGTGGGTATTCATCATCCAGGAAGCTGAGAGTGACTGTCCTACATTGCATGCTGTTCTGTTCATCCTTGTCGAATATTCCTTTCATCTATTCTTTCTAAAACCCGCTTGTTCTTTCCTCAGTTTATGGTCAACTGCTTGTGAAATTCTCTGGATGATTATCCTCCCTAGTATTTTACTGGAACTGAGAGGAGAGTAATTCCTCTCCAGTTGTTGCAGTCTGCAAGGTTGCCCTTCTTGGGCAATTTGACAATTATTCCTTTACTCCACTCTGTTGATGTTGTCTCAGCTTTCTCCAGCTTGGCTTGCATTTAAAGGATCATCACATCTGATCCCAAGCTAGGAGTAAATGTGCATTCCCTGCCATCCAAGGGGACTCTCCAACTATGCAGAGCTAAAATATTGTGCTCTGTTTTTGGCTGTCCCAAGGAATTGTCACGTCCTGCACAGAGCCACCTCTCAGCTCCCCCTACCTATCACTGGGTCCATAGTTAGATCCTCCTGCATGCATACAACCAGGTCAGAGCCAAAGAATTACGTCTGGGGCTCAAGTGACTTCTCCAAGCTTAGTGTGCAATGCTGGGTTCTCAACAGGTTTCACCACAGGGGGAATCCCTGGAAGTGTGTGGATGATTTCAAAAGTCAATGAGGGTGTAATTAGCCTCACAGACAGAGGTTCACTTCCACATATGTATATTGTAGCATTGTACATGGCTGGTGGTCATATTCTTCTTCTTCCTCGTTCGCCTTCAGACTTCCACATTTATGACTCTAATAAAGGCAGTAGTCACTCAAGGTTCCCGACATCTCCAAACAGTTTTTCGTTTACAGAAGTGAGTTGTTGCCATATACTACTCCGTTCACTGCTGTAGGTTGGGCAGGACTGCAGCAGGTGTTTGACTGTCATCGGGCTGGTACCGCAGGTGCAGAGATCTGTTGCACCAATTTTGTATCTCATATGGTATCTCAATCTGTTGTGTCCAGTGTGTAGCTGAAAAATGATGACCTGTTCTTTCCTAGATAGCTGATGATATGTATCATTTTTAAATGGCCTGGGTGCTCTCTTTCCCATTGGAACTTGAATGTAGCTTTTATAGTAGTCTTTGCCATTGCGTAAGTTGTCTCTATATATGCATAATGAAGAGTTTGATGGTATTACATCATCGGTTGTTATGGAAGTGGCAGCCATATTGGATTATATTGGTCTATTTCAATTTCCTAAGGCTTTTTTTATTTATTAACCTATCATTACCAAATTTAAACAAAATGTTTATCATTATATTTTAAAACTTTTTTCAGATTGGATTTTTGATACCATAAGTAGATTTTGAGATATATAATTTTAAAGTTTGTATCTATAAATAATGACCATTTTTTTCAAAAATTTTACAACAATATTTGCAATAAATTAAAATGCTGCTGTTTTGACGTACAATGCCCTTCTTCTTCTTCTTCTGCGTTCGGTTTGTAGTCATGCTAAATCTGCAGGCCTGTCGCCAGGACGAAGTCCACAGTCTTTTCCAGGTCGGCGCGGCAGCCCCATAGCTTCTGCTGGAGCTCATCACCTTTTGGCCAGGAAGCTAGTCGCAATTTATCATGGGTTGGGCAGTTCTGGAGAATGTGTTCTGGAGTCTGGATATCAGTTCCACAAGGGCATTCATTCGTGTGGGATATCTTGAGGCGATAGAGATGTCCAAGTAATCTGCAGTGACCAGTTCTCAGGCGGAAAATTGTCGTCTGTTGGTGTCTGTTTAGGTGGTGGATTGGGTCATCTCTGCTGTATATGTCCCCTTCCTCCTTCCACTGATTTTTGTACTTGTTGTGGATGATGGTTTTTGCTTCCCAATAGGGCAATGGGTGGCTGTATTGTTCCATTTTACTGCCACTTCTTGATAGAGCATCTGCTTTCTCATTACCAGCGATTCCACAATGGGCAGGTAACCACTGAAGGGCAATGGTTGATGACCTTTGGATGATGTTAAGCTCAGATCTGATCTCATTCATCATGTTATCATTTCTGGTGTTTTGTATTGATTCAAGTAATGATCTGCAGTCAGTGAAGATTACTATTTTAGCTTGTGGCTGCTGTTCAGGTCTGGTGAGGATCTTCAGGGCTTGCAGTAGTGCCATAGCTTCTGCCCTAAAATTGGAGGAGATCTTTCCAGTTGGGAAGGCCTTTCGGATGATCTTTCCATTTAGGAATCTTATAAAAATGCCTCCTCCACCGTTCTTTACTGCCCCCTCAGCAGATCCATCTGTGTATGCATGTGTCCACTCCTTCGGGTTGTACTTTTCTTCAATCATTCCTTGAGCCAAAGTTTTTAGTTGTTGAGGGGTCAGGTGGCCTTTCTTTTTTATTTCAGGGACTTCTGTGATGATAGATATATTTCCATGGCAGTCGTCTGGCTCCTCGTAATCAATTAACATTTCAATCTCAGTAGATCGATTTGGGAGGAGGTCTTCATGGCATCGATGCAGATGTTTGGAGATGTTTAGGAAGCTGGTTCTTTTCAGCCTGTTCTTTGTCACACTATGGAGTTTGGCATGCATTGGATGACTTGGCATTCGTAGAAGCTTCTCACTGTGAGTGAATACCTTTTCCTCACGTCTGTCATCAAGAGAGCGGATGTTGGTGTATCGCTCCATTGCCTGGATTGGAGAAGTCTTCATCCCTCCAGTGATTAGTCTAAGGCCTGAATTTTGCACTTTCCCTAGACATTCTGTGTTTGTTTTAGATGCTGTGGCCCAGGCTGACATGCCATATTCAAGTACAGGTCTGACTGTGCCTGTATAGACTTTTTTAAGTATGTTGGTATTTGCCCCCCAACTTGTGCCAGCCAGTTTCTTCATAATAGAGAGCTTTCTTATTGCTCTCTGTTCTACTGCTTTTATGTGCGGCTTCCAGGTGAGTTTCTTATCCAACTTGACTCCTAGGTATGTTGGGTTTTCCTCGATTGGAAGTTCACTTCCATTTAGCTGCAGTTTGATCATTTCTCGGCGATTTGACAGAGAGAAGCAGGTTGCTACTGTCTTGGAGAGGTTTATCTGTACTCCCCAATCTGATGCCCATTTACCGATGGTATTTAGCGCTGCTTGCATCCTGTACTTCGCAGTAGGCAAATGTTCAGCAGCACACCAGGCAGCAAAATCGTCAGCATGAAGAGCCCTGGAGATATGCCCGGACAGTTTCTCTGCAATATCATTTATATATATGATAAAAAGTGTGGGGGAGATAACTCCTCCTTGTGGCACACCCTGTTGTAGAGTGACGCGATGGCTCAGTTTCCCATCAAGTTTTACTCTTGCTGTGCGGTATCGAAGAAAGTCCTGTATCCAGTTGAACATTCTCCCTTCAATTTTGCTGTTGAGCATCTTAAGGAGGAGTCCTTCTTTCCATACCTTATCAAAGGCTTTTGTCAAGTCTACAAAAACCGCCAGCACTTTCTTTTTCTCCTGAAAGGCATTTTCTACTTCCTGGACTAGATATACTAGTTGGTCTTCGGTGCTGCGATTTTTCCTAAATGCTGACTGTGTGTTATCAAGCAGATGGTTTTTTTCCAGATGTTTCAGTAATCTTGAGTTCACCATTCTTTCCATTACCTTACCCAGACAGCTCAGTAGGCTAACTGGTCGGTAGCTGGACTTGCTTGTTTTCTCCTTTTGTTTCTTTCTGATGGGAATAATGATTGCTTCTCGCCATTGATCTGGAAATTTTCCAGTACTCCATGACTGATTGAAGATTAGGAGGAGCTTGTGCCTGGCTACACGTCCAAGGTTCTTGATCATATCATTTGTGATGCCATCTTTTCCTGGAGCTTTTCTGTTCTTTAGTTTTGTTATGGCAGCACTGAGTTCTCTCATAGTAAGGGGTGACTTCATGCAGATATCTGGGTTTTGGTGCTTCAGTTTTTCTTTTACTTCCTTACGTACTTCTTGGATCCGTGCATGTGAAAGTGATGTGGTGCTTTCTTCCTTGTAGAAATCTGCCAGGATGTTTGCTGCCATCTTTCCTGTGTGGTATTTTTCATTTTCCTTGATGACAGTCTTACAGTAGCTGGTTGTTGTTTCTTCATTTAGCACTCTTGTCAGATTCCATAGCTTGCTTGAGTCCTTTTCCATGTTGAGACTGCTAGTCTTCTGGTGCCAGCTCCTTTGGATTTCAGCTTTCTTTTGTTCATTGAAAGCTTGTTTTATGCTGTTGTGCCTCTGTGTGTTCTCTAATGTGGGATTTTGCTCCATAGTTTCCCGTGCTTTATTTAATTCACTATGGAGTTTTCCAAGTTTGTCACTCCAGTATGGTTTGTAGTCTCGTCGTTTACCTCGTGGAATTGACTTCTTTGCTGCTTGGATGATTGCCTCACTGATGATGGAGATGTTTTTATTGATGTTATTTGAGTGGGCAATGTTCTGACAGAAATTGTCAGCTTGTTCTTTAAAAAATCCCCAGTTTGCTTTTTTGAAATTCCAGCTAGGAGACATATTGATTTGTCCAGCACTTCTTACCTCAGATATCTGTAATGTGACTGGTACATGGTCACTTCCCCCAAGTTGAGTATTTACTGTTCTGGTGGTGAGTCGATGTATGTCATCTGTAGCCATAGCAAGATCTGGTGTGCTCGTTGTTTTCCATACTCTGGAATAGAAGGTGGGCTTATCCTCTGGTTAGTTTATTAGAATTAGTTTATTCTCTACCATCCAATCTTCCACCTCTTCTCCTCTTGGATCTGTTGCGTTATAGCCCCAGCTGGGTGAGTGGCTATTGAAGTCACCCATAATGAGGTGTCTCGATGCTGCAAGCTTCACTTTGTGTAGCTCCAGAGTTGTGGTTGGAGGGCTGTAGCAGTTTGTGATCATTAAGTCTCCACTGGGCAGCAGTAGTTGGACTGTTATGTATTCAAGTTCGTCCTCACCAGATCTGTGTGTCTCTACTGCCGGGATTGAGGTTTTAATCAGTGTGAGGATTCCTCCCTTAGTTCTTTTTGCCCTGTCTTGGCGGAAGGATTGGTATCCACGTACAAAGAATCGTTGGGTATCTTTTAGGTGAGTTTCTTGGATGCAGATTATATCAATGTTATTTTCCCTGAGGAATTCTTGTAACTCCGGTTTCTTGTTCCTCACTCCTTCTGCATTCCATTGAGCCACTGTAAGATAGTGGGTTGGTTGGTCAGTTGCTCTACTTTGCCTTCCCCCGACCATTTGGTTGGCAAAGGCACCGGTTGCTTGGGTGGGCCCTTTCGAGGCTAGGGGCCCGGCTCCGCTCCTCCCCGGTTGTAGCTGATAGGAGCGATGCCATGACGTAATTCGAGATTGTCGCATGACTCCATACCGCAAAAGCGTGTGTGTCCTAATTTTTCCCGGTGTCTGCGCTGTAGCTAACACACTCCGTCTTCGGCAGGCCGGGTTGTGTTTGTTGTTCAGGGTTGTCTCCCATAGCCTTTCCATCTCCCGGTGGTAGCTGCAAGGCAGCAGATTGGTTTGTTTACCGAGGTTTACCTTCCCCGTGGCTAGAGCTTATAGCGGCTCTTACTCGCTTGATGCACCCGTCGTAGGACATATGGGGGATTTCAGTGGGGATATCAGTGCCACCTGTTACCCCTCCCCGTCCTGCTGGGAGGACATCGCCGTTTGGTCCGCGACTGCTTATTCGTCCAGCAATGCTGACTTAATTCGCAGCTGACACACCATATCTGGAGGTCGTTCCACTATCTGCCACCTGTGGACGCGCCTGGTTGGGGTCGGTCGCCCCTTTGCCAGGTACAATGCCCTGTAGCTCCTCCCCTTACAACGAATTGCTACAGAAACCACCACTACAAGAGCTCATCACTGCTTTGGTACAGGCTTCCTGCAAGGAGGCTAACTGCAATGGTGGCTCCATGAGGAGCAAAAAGAAAATGATGATACATACTTAACTGCTTATTTGGGATCTGTCGAATGCAAGGTTTCTTAATCCTTTTTTGTGTGCTTTGGACCCCTTCCCGATGAAGGCTATGAACCCCTTCTTGGGGCAAAAAAAAAAAGTGTACATTAAAGCGTAATTTAAAAACTTTTACATTTTAAGTTTTAGTTTATGTGCATGGACCCCCTAGAATGTATTCACGGAAGGGGTCTGTGAACCACAGGTTCAGAAACCCTGGTCTGATGGGACTGAATGGAGACTGATCCCTAAATTCATTCAACAAACACATTTTAAAAAGTATTAGGAACATGTATCTATCGGTGTTTATTTGGGAAATCTGTTCCCTACTTTATCATTACAGCATCTTGGTGGAAAAGAGAGTTTTGACTTCGCTGACTGGGAACACTTTCTGGCCTGTGACAAGTATTTTGCAGTGTTCAGAGTTGCAATGCCAGAGGTATTGCATAGATGATGCCTGAAGGTTTTTTTTTAAAATAAATAAATAACATTTATGTTGTCATTTTCTCAGGGGGAGGGGGGGGGGGGTCATTACTGTAAGTTCATGTTACTTTTTTTTAAATGATCACAGTTCATGAAAAATGTTGTGTTCAAATTTTAATTTGTAACAATCAGTTTTAACCAAGTCCACATAATTGTTATAGTGGACTTTGGCTAGAAAAGTGCAGTGTGTCCAAATTCATCAGCTTTTTTTTTTAGTTTGTCTACCACTTAGCGAAAAAGGTGGTCTCATAGCAGATAGTGCAACAGGGGAGTGAAGTGTTAGAGATTTCACCACACTGCCCAGCTTTTTTATGAGGTAGAGTAGCCAGTTCTTTTCTGCACTACCTTTGCCTTCCCTAACTCTAGAGCAGAGTTAAGTGCCCATTATACCATGAGGTACTGTTTCATCACTGTAAATTTATGTTTCACTTTACAGTATGTATATTTTAAAAAAAAAAAAAAAACAGTTCAGTTCACTAGATATATATATGATGTTTCAAAATTATGTATACACACTGTACAAATTTATATTTCATGAACATACACAGTTTTAAATTTCTTTATCACATTTTAAATCTAAGAGGTAAGACAATGTTTTCACAATAACATAAATTTAGTTTACGTGTTCAAAATGCCCACCGTTGGCAAGGAAACATGAGCGACCGACAACTCTCACCAACTAATCTACAGTTCTGTTAGAATTGTTTTTTTTTCTTTAAAACTTTATTGAGTATTCTCCATCATTTTTTCATGTATCTGAAAAATAAAACAAAATTACTTGATTATAAACAAAAAATTGTCTCCTCCTAGCTTTAAAATGTGATTTTAAAAATTAACACTGTAAATGATGTTCATGAAGTATACATTTTTAAAGTGTGTAGATATAATTTTGAAACACCCTGTATATGACAGACACTGCTTAAAAATAAAAATACTCACGTAAGCCACTATGCATGAAACATGTTTTTTTCAAGAAAAGATAACATTATGATGGTTGAGTTCACGATATTTATCAATATGACACATTTACATGTCATATAACCTGTCATTTGTACAATCAAAACCAGAAAAATATATAATTTTACTACACAGCTTATACCTATGTTTCCCCAAATACTGTTTATTTGTCACTACCTGAAATCCACGAACAAGCCCACGTATCGATTATTTCTTGTACAGACATTATAACATATCTTATTTTATGCATGGTCTTGCACAGTGCACACTTTTACATAGTGCTGCACACTTTCGCACATGTAGTGATACGTATTAGCAACGAGTGCAAATACATCGATACAGTGTGGTCACATTTTATACGAATTTGAATTATGTGAATTATATTTTTAAAAGTCTCTCTTTATGCACGAAATTTGAATTTTTGCAAATTCCCCTTTCTTCCCTGGTAAACAGAAATACCCATCATCCTTTGTTAGTGTTGCGTCAACCATGCTGCTGATGCTATTAATAATATCGTCAACATTTTGTGGCAACGTACAAGACCCTAATATGAGATAGACTGAGAAGATAGATTTATATGTGAAAATTATAGTGACTGTGGACAGATGAGACTATTGGCTCACGGTTGAGAACCTGGATTGACTCTCCCTTGCCACTTGTGACTAAAATTGTGCTATAACCTCACCCCCCTCTAACTGCCAATATAGGAGATATGGTATAAATCAGGACCACAGACACCACTATACAGACAACATAAAAGTACAGTATAGTTAGCTATAAATTAGAGAACCTGATCCAATTAACATTTATATAGTTTTATTACAAAAAAAAAAAGAATCAAATCACATAGGACCAAAATCAATAATATGCAATGTTGTACAGACCTGAAAACACGGAAAACAATTAAATTGGTAGATAATAGAAAACAACCACTTTCACTCCTTTCACCCTGCTGGGGAAAAATAGAATGATTACTGAGTTAACCACAATTAAGGGGTGGGGGCATCAACTTTAGCCACCACTCCCTCCTACAATCTATTTCCTACTGTCACTGGTTGCTGACACTGCCTAAACTATTTTCTACACACACGCAGTTCCCAGGCTATTTTGGTGATATATGCACCGCTAATTTAACACCACTGGGCTGCTACCCTAGTAGACTTAGATTACAACTATTGCTCAGAGTCGATCCATCTAATGGATAATAAAAGACCCTACTGGTCCTGTCTATTTCCGCTCTCTCTATCTCTCTCCCTCTTTCTTTGTTTCAGTGCCTCTCTGACATTCTTGACATCTGCTGAGGTGGCGTCTCCGTTTACACATTCTCTCGTTGACTTGTCAGAACCAGGAATGATCACCCTGTCTCCTTTGTTCTGACTCCTGAAATGATGACTTGATTTTCAAGCTTGAGGTACTTGATTCACTTGTAGAAGCTTCCTGGCTGCTGACCAACTTCTTACTTGCCCCTTTAACCCGTGAAGGTTTAGGGACATACAGCTTTATTATGGCTGTATAACTTTTGACCAATCTCCCAGCCACGTGCTGTTGTCGGAGTGGTATAATGAGCTTAAGAGCTCTGGATTATAAGACAAATCCTGTTCCCAGCTGGGGAACATATGGTATTTCTTGCACTTTTCCTGATCTCTCGAGCGATATGCTCCTGAGATGACAACTTGCTGTTGTAAAGGACTGAGGCTGGTTGCCCCTCTTACAGACCGCGAAAACTCTCGCTGTGGAACAAACAACGCAACAGCTGTATAAAAAGTTACACATCTCAAACACTTAACTCCCTTCCCACTTTAAATCAATTCCAGCTCCCCTTCTCTATCACCCGCTATGGACCACGAAACAAAATATTTATGCCCCCAAAAGGTCAATCTCCCCTCTCTCTCCCATTCCAGTAAACATCGGCTGGCTCAGATCGTTAGTTCTGCATGACTAGCCACATGTCACGTCATTTTTTTCACACTGAGGAAATCCCTGTCCGAAATTATACTTTGGGCTAATTTCTCATTGACCCTTGGTGTACATTTATCAATACAAATTTAAATCTAGAAAGGGGAATCTCCCGTCTATGTAAAAAGAAATTCCCTTATCAGACATATATAAATTACACCTCGTGGTAATTTAATACACAGTAAAAATACACCATACAAAATTTACAACAATAAAAATGCACACAAAAATAACGTACGCCAAAATTATGCTAGCATATTTAACTGCAATTAAATGGTAAACAACTGAGGTTATCAATGTATCCCCCGTAGTTAAATTCACATTCCTGTGTTCACCCTGTTACTTCGCCCTTCTCTGGGTAACATTCCCAAATTAAAACTCAATACAATCCATGCCCACGTGCTTACAATTACAAAATCCCGCTCCCGTTTAAATACAGCAGTTTATCATAAATCAAAGATGCGGATTTTTCCTTCTGACCTTATTTAAACAATTAGACTGTCTATTAAATATTAAGGAGCTCACATTACAGGTCACACAATCTTTACACACTCCTAGCTACGGCTATTATCATGTAAGAATTCTCTGCGCCTCTTACATTTCATCCTTCCACTGAAATCGTAATTGATGGTGCTTCGGTTTACGAAATAAATTAAAATCTCCTGAGAAAAGCTTATACTTAAACAGTCAAGTTTCTATAAGAAGCGAATTACAAGCATCACGCTAAAGAATTATGGCTTACCCAATAAGTCAAATATCTCACTGAAGAGCAAGAGCTTATGACGTAGCTCCTCGCGGCTGCAAATTCTTTGGAAGAAAGACAATTTTACTTAATCGGCACGCGTATATATCTTAAACCAATCCGCGCAAAAATATTCCTTACATCACACTGGCGTACCTCTTACAGCCAATGAAACCCTTACAAAATTTAAACACCCAAGCCTTAGCCAATAGATTTGAAAGTGACACTCGGACCGCGTGTCCAAAACCCATTGCGTCACGTTAGGTGGCACCCGCGATACATTAACAAAGAAAATGGGAAACCCTGCTCGCGATTATCTAGTGAAACAGAACTGGTGAAAACTAATATTCTCCCCTATAGTCTCTATTAAAAATGTAATTTTTAGATCTACAGAAAAAGACCAAACTCGATATATGTCAAGGAGAAGAAACATGGCAACCACATAAAGTTACAAAGGGAAGAAGACTGGTGAAAACTTGTATAGAAGACTTAACTGGGGCCTGTTGAAAGGACAGAATTACAGTACAGCATCACACCCCCCCAATTCTACCCCACAACTTAAGAGACTTTAACAATGAAGACAGCATGACAACAGCTATTAAAGAATATTTGAAGGTGGAGCAAAAGATAGTTTGGGCAACGCTGTTGAAGGAAGGGGACATTGAAAATTTGCTTGCAAAGAATTAACAAATGAAGACTTACTAGAGTTATAAAAAGAAAGGCAGCAGAAAGGAGAAAAGGGCCCCACCAATCAACCTATCACCAACACAACAACTGATATTATAGTGATTGGTGCAGGCTTTTGACCATGTTTCAGCAGGTATTGCCATTTTTTAAGATGATGACCCAAACATGGATATTTCTTAGTGGCATGGCAGATGATGGAATGTGTTTCTGCATACCAGCAAATCCTGCAAGAAGAAAAAGAACATTAAAAAAAAGACTCAAACCACATTGGATTCTTTCTTCAGCAGAATTTTTATAGAATCAGGTCAGCCTTCAACATCAAGTGGTGAATAAATGCATCCTAATTTGACATAAGTATATAAACCAATAAAACGGTATTGAATCAGTTCTACAAATAACGGTTCACATTTACTTATACTATCCTAATTTGACACCTGTCGCATCTCCTGTTCCTTCAGTGTTGTCAGACTGTGATGATATAATAAGATAATTAATGTATTAGTGTAATACAAAAATGAAAACAACATTAATTGATAAAACTGTCATGGTTTAAAAGCAAAATTACTCTTCAGTGATTGTAAATTGTTTAATAAATCTATAAATTTAATAACAATGAAGACCACATTAATTGATAAAACTGTCCTGTTTGAAAGCAAAATTATGCTTCACTGATTGTGAATTGTTTAATAAATCTGTAAATTTAACAACAATGAAAACCACATTCATTGATAAAGCTGTCATGGTTTGAAAGCAAAATTACACTTCAATGGTTGTAAATTGTTTAATAAATTCATAAATTTAATAAAAATGATGACCACATTAATTGATAATACTGTCGTATGTATAAGCAAAACTACTTGTGAATGGTTGTAAATGTATGAGCTCTGAGAACACACTCATCTAATTTACATTTATTCTTTTGAGAAACCAAGTCATCAAATGTGGTAGGTCTTCAGGAGTGCATTCCTCACATAAAATACGATCGCAGTGTATACATAAAGACATGCTTCTGTGAACTTAATTTTTTTTTTTTAAATGTCTGAGCAGCCTGTTTGCTGTCAGTATATGGCAGACGTGTCTGCTGTCTGTATATGGCAGATGCTAAGGTGCACACATACTTTTGTATGTTTTAACTTCTTTTTAACACATGTTTACAGTCTTTGTGATATTCTCAGCAGTTTTCTGAATGGCATATTACTTACTCTGTTAGAAACAGATCAAATATAGTCCCATAACAGATATTGCCATAGGAGTGAAATGTTAGAGACTTCACTACAGTAGGTCTCAGCTTTATGAGGTGGGGATGACCAGTTCCCTTCTAAGCTGTCTTTCCTAACTCAAGAGCAGAGTCAGATACGCATTAACAGCTGGGTAGACTGGAGCATAATACTATCAGGTTTAGAACCTGGTCCTTTTACCTCGAGACATGTGTTGTAGTCACTCGTTGCTCGTAGTAATAGATACTTGTACAGTATTTGGTGAACCATGAAAATAATAGTGAATTCATACCAGGCCTGCAACCTCATTATGTAAAAGAAATTGCTTCAGAAACCACCACTACAAGACCACATAAATTCTTTGGTGCAGGCTTTCTGCAGAGAAAATGTGTCCTGGTCATGAGTTTCACGTACAAACGTAATCACAACGTTGTTGTCAGCGTGAGCTGGTAGGTCATAAAGCATAGTAACATGAATGGTGGATAGATGTTAATTTAATTATCAAGATTTTCCCAATTTATCAGTTTATTTTATTTTTTGTTTAATCACATTGTCATTTTCTCATGTTTGTTTAGTTTATTTAATTTAATTATTTAATCATAAGAAAGCTTGTCCCTTTAATTTCATGTTTGTTTATTTTATTTAATCTCAAGAAAGATTGTCCCTTTTATTTCATGCTTGTTTATTTTGTTTAATCGCACCAAAAAAATTGTACCTTTTTTTCATTTTATTTAATTTAATCACAAGAAAGATTGTCCCTTTTTTTCATGTTTGTTTATTTTATTAATCATGTTATTTTATTTAATTATGAGAATGATTGTCCCTTTTTTTAATGTTTATTTTATTTTATGTAATCACAAGAAAGATTGTCCCTATTTTTTCATGTTTGTTTATTTAACTTAATCAGAAGAAAGATTATCCCTTTGTTTTTCATGTTTGTTTTATTTTATTTAATAATGAGAAAGATTGTTCCTTTATTTCATGTTTATTGATTTTATGTTGGGTAATCATGAAGATATTTCTTGTTTTTCAAATGTTATGCATTGTTGCTTTAGGAAATCAGTTCCCTTTACAGATTAACATACAAAAAGTTTTGTTTTCATTTCATGAGAAAACACAGTGCGACTTTTTTATTTTTTAACACTGGGTTGATACCCTCAGGAAATAAAAACAGCTATAATAACTAGACATGCCCTTACCTGGAACCAGCAGGATGGGAGAAGAGTGGGGATGTAAAAAAAAAAAAACTGGATAAGAGCGGTAGAAAATGAAGCCAAAGCAACTGTAGTATTTTAAATATTCAGATCTAAATTTCAACTTGGCAAGGTCGAACAGAATGAATATAAAAAAATAACCTCGAGCGAATGAGTTATTTTAACTTGCAAAGAAATCGTTAGTACAGGTTCGGAATTTATTTTCTTTATTGGCTTTATTCTCCGGAATCTTCATTTTTCTACTCCTCTTGTAGGGTAGATATAATTTATGCAAATGAAAATTGTCAAAATGGTGAAGTAAATTTTCTGTTAAAATGTTCTTTTCTTGTAGTTGACTGGTCAAAATCTTCTAAAACAATAACTCTGACTTATGTCTGTGGAGTCTGAGAAGAAAACGGATACTGACTTATGGATGTTTCTATAAACCAAAACCTGTTTTCTTTTCGAGCACAAGTCCTTAAAATTCCCCTGTTCAATCAAAACACTTTAAAAGGTCTCTACCAGTCATTTTCCACCCCAGTTAATCAGTAGTGTTTGTGTAGCTCCTAATTTGCCTCATATGGAATTATTTGATGAAGTTTATACCCTGGAACTATCGTTGTCGAATACCTCAGATAGACTGATGCTATTCTCTGCATCTTGGAGCTAAACTATGCTTATTTTTTCTTCTAGTAACTTAGTTGCGTAGCAAGATCTTGTTTTCCATCACCTAGAAACGAAAACCGCATCATTTCCACCAATAACCTTTTCTGGACTCCTTCTTGGAGGCTATCTCCATGACGTCATAATTATTAATATATACAATGAATGTCTGCAATAATAAAACGTATATTTCGACTACGACACAACTGGAACTTTATGCACAGAAGCTATGTTATGGCTCAGAAAAGAAATTAAAGGCTAGCAACAGTTGCAGGAAATGAACAGGATTGTGATATGATTCACTGGGTTGATAGAAAAACTTGGTTACCTAATTACTTACATAACCCCTTATGTACTGCATGACAAAGTGTTTTAGTATTATTTGTGAATTCACCAGTGGGGTATGATGAAATGCTTTGTCATAGTATACAACTGCCAAATACATTCTGGCTTAGCAGTCTGAAAGAAAGGAACGGCTGCTTCCCTCAGGCATGTTGTAAAAGGTGACTAATGTGAGTTTGTGCACTGGGCTGGCAACCTTATCATGTTTTTTTTTTAAAGAAAAAGTATTTCATTCTTGTCCGAAATTGTCCTCTTTCCACACGATCTGCATAAGGAAAATTCTCCTAATGGCCAGTACCATCACCAATCAAGAACTGCTTACTCGGAGCAGCCAAGAGGACATGCACACCATCATAGCTGGCTGACGCTGGAGTTGGGTTGGCCACGTCCTCAGAAGAGACCCTGATGTCATCACAAGAACAGCTAAGCTATGGACCCCTGAAGGAAAGCGAAAGAGAGGCCGACCAAAAACAACTTGGCGGAGAACTGTGGAAGCCGAGATGCAAAGAATGAACCAGAGCTGGGGCACTGCACGAAGGATGGCCGCTGACCGAGCAAAGTGGAAGAAGTTTGTTGCTGCCCTAGAAGATGCCATCAGGTGTGATGGCCACTGACTGCTTTGACAGTCGGCAGCTAAGGATCAAAGAAGACGAAGATCCCGTTCAACCCTTGATGGGTTATAAGTAGGATATATAATGTAGTAAATTCAAGATAATAAAATGGACAACATAGACTTTCAGTTCAATGAGACATGCAAGTTACTGAAACTGTATGGCGAACACCTTGTGGTAGTTGTTGCTTTCAGTGTGCCACGCTGTTGCGTCACTTTCCATGAAAGACTGATGGGAACTGCAGGAAGACTGAATACCTGTGATGAGTGGTCCAAAAACACATACAGGACAAAGGTACAATACAACCTTCATTATTGTGAGGCCTACATCAGGGATGATGTGTATGAGAACAGTACAAATAAGTCACTTCCATTTTTGCTGCTTTAATATGCCTGGTCCCTGAGGAAGACCTTCTGAATGTAACATAGATTGTATTGTACCCATGTAAAACTGTCCATAATCTGTCATGTCACTCGCCATCATGTTACCTTGATGCTCTCCCTGTCCTCACTACCCTCTCCAAAGATGGTTATCCCAATGCTTGAGAGTCTTCCTTATATCTGAACCATGATGACTATAAGAATGTGTGTTTTTACTAGAAATATTTTAAATTAACATTTACCACTTTGTTGACAGTAAGTGGTTATACTCGTGTTTATACATTGCTGTCTGTATCTAATATTAATGTTTTGTGAGCATAAACAAAATATCTGACATTTGTTTTAGTGTATTTAGAAAACTGTTTTGGCCTAATTATTTGATTAACAAATCAGGATATGTGGCACTTTGCTTTATATTATTGAACATTAAGGAACAGATGAGGTCTAAATGTTGGATGAACACAGTCCGGTATCTGACATTTTGTTATGCACCATTTTACCTTTTAAAGAAATTTTTTTTTTTAACCTAGCCTGTTTGCATGATGAAGCATAGACTGTCAAGACTTTTGTCACTGGTATTCAGTGTGAAGAAACAAATGCTTGCCACATTTATAATGTGATAGGACATCCCTATTTTATTTTATTTCTTTGTTTTGGGTTAAATATTGTCTTTTTTATTTTTTTTTTTACTGCAGACTAGTACTTTTTCTCTCCTGCCTTAGATATGGAGGTAGTTTGTCCCGATATGCCTTGCCTATTTCTGTCACATCATAGGTAAATCTACCTTCACAAATAACTTTTGTTTCTTTATAGATCTGTTAAAGCAGGGATTCTTAACCGGGAGTATCCATACCCCTTGGGGGTATGGGACTTGATTTCTGAACAGCTTGGGTATTTGTGATTTGCCATTTTTATATAAAAAACCGGGATTATGAGGACATATTTAGCAATCCATTGGGTGGTCTGTAATCGTAAAAAAGGTTAAGAACCCCTGTGTTAAAGGAATTTGACCCTAATTCCATGCACTGATGTTTGTGAATGTCATACTGCTGAATAAGTATGTTGGTTTTGATTAATAGTTTATAAAAGTCATTGCTTCTTTGACATAAATTGTATATGCCACAATATTAGAATACCATTTAATTATAAGTTATGTTCCTTTGATTAGAAAGGCGCCACCAGTTATCCACTATGATTATTATTCATGTGCAGTTAAATGTTGAGAAATTAAAAAGACTATATTGAAAAGAACAATCAAAAAAATTGTTGCAACAACAGCAGCAAAATAATAAATCGAGAGAAGGCATGCAGGACGACCCAGAGTCCGCTGGGAGGACAACATTAGACAATCTTTGAAGGACAGGACTAGAATGGAACCAGGCGAGGAGGAAGACAGCCGATAGGATAGTCTGGCGCTCTCTCTTCCAAACCTCTACACCTCATGGTAGAAGGGGAATGACTAAGTAAGTAAGTAAGAGAAGGCATGCAGTGTCTTCAAAATCTTATGAAGAGGAGTCCTGATCAATTGACAGCATTAGCATTTAACATCATAATAGAAACAACCTATTAATTTGTCAATTTCTCCATAGTGAAATTGTTTTCCCCCTGTTTGTTCACTGGAACAGTTTTCAGCATTACTTCATATTTTTCTGCATTCCATAGCCACTGGTTGCCGCATACTTTGTTCAGTTTTCCATATGCCATGTTCCTTGATAACTATTCTATTTTCTCTGGGCTGGTGTTTGCTAATTTCCTTGATTGTAGATTTTTCTTTGCTCACTGGTCCAATCGTTTGTAAGACAACGGAACAGAACAGAACAAGGCAGTCATGAAATAGTGTTTGCTGCAACAGAGAAAGCTGTATACAGCTTGTATGACAAAAGAAAGAGGTGTCAGTTCTGTGAAAATGTCTGGATTTATAGAAAATGTAGGTGCACACACAATGAATTTTGCCTGGTTGGACATTCATCATAATTATTTTGGGGAACTTTTCAGGAAATTTTTTGAGTTGTTCATTTTTTATGGGTGCTGTACATAACAAAACCACATGGCCAATAATGCAACATTTTGTTTTGTTTTTTTTAAGACCTATGCATGGTTGATTTTTTAACCCTTGATTTTGGCATTTCTTACACAATGTTTCACTTCTTGAAAATTACTTCAGATGATGTGATGCCAGGTTTTAAAGACTACATAGACTTAACTTACGTGGTTGGTTGGTCAAGGAGGTAAAATTATAAAAAGCTTTCACTGTAAATTATTTACGGGATTGCTAGGGCCACCACCCTATTTTGACTATATGCATAATTGGCTTTATGCAGTGTCCTCAGGCCTCAACCACAGCTTAAGATGCAATCGATCTGTACTTATTTTTTTTTAACTTGAAGAAGGTAATTCATTATAAAATTTCCATTATTTTAATCACGTTTTTTTTTTTTAAATTAGCACTGCGTATTTTTTTTTTTAAGGTTTGTACTTTCTCATGTTGTAGCCAGGGAATTATAACACTGAAGCTGAACTAGTTATACTGTTAACAGTTGTTTTTTTATTCTTTCTTTTCTTTGCAATATTCTAGTACTGATCTATTGTCAAACCATTTTAGTCATGTTGCACAAGCATCCATGTATGAATTTTTTAACTCTGGCTTTTTTCTTTCCTTTTTCCTATTCCTAAGAAGAGCTCCCTCATCTATGTCTCCTGAACAAATAAACTAATTGTCTTGCCAGTTTAGTATAGAAATGTATCAGCATAACAATAAATATTTATATTCACAGAAATGTGTACATTGTTGTTATTAATAACAAATAATATAGTAATAATAGCCCCTTCAGTCATAACTGACTATGGGAATACGCCCCTGAGGTGACAGCTCTCAGGTGTTTATTTTCCTGGTGTTCCTTTCGACATTTTCTCCTGCCTTCTACTTGTGTGAGCTTCTTTTCGCCCAATCTGAGGTGGCCCCGTAGACAGCATAAACAAATAATATCATTGGATGAGAATTTATGTGCAAACTCATCCTCACTCACGTTATATTTTTTATAGAACAGTGTTCTCAACTGCACGTTTGCTTGGCGTGGACATTCTAACCTGTGTTTTATTTTATTAAGTGAGAAACATAGTACATAATATCTCTATTTTTCCATCTTTGCTTGTTTAAAATGTTCACATTAAATCCCCAACATCTCTTGCATGACTGAATACCCTCATATCTGGAAAAATTAATAACAAAGACAGGCTTGTAACCCATCTAGAGTTCAAGTGGTCTTGACAGCCCACACAGGCATTGGTGAAATTTCTTCACAGTTAAGATAACTGAGAAGAAGACGCTGGTGATGGATAGGACACACACTGAAGAAAACATAACAAGAATCCCCAGGGTTACAGGCAGAGGGGGAACCAGAAAACAATTGGAAGACAACTGAAGGCAGACATTAAAGGGATAAAGAAGACATGGAAAGACTGAGTGGTTGGCACAGTACAGGAGGATTTGAGTGGTTGGCACAGTACAGGAGGATTTGAGTGGTTGGCACAGTACAGGAGGATTTGAGTGGTTGGCACAGTACAGGAGGATTTGAGTGGTTGGCACAGTACAGGAGGATTTGAGTGGTTGGCACAGTACAGGAGGATTTGGCATGAATTTGTTGAAGGCTTAAGCTCCTTGGTGAGAGGAGACGTAATGAATGATGATATAAGATGACTGACAAGTTTTTTTTCTGTATCAGGTTATTATGTTCTCTCAGAATAACTCATTTTTGACACAGTATGTTAGATAGTAACACTATGATGCCATAAAATAATGATCTGCTGCCATGGCAATTGACCCTAAACAAATTGCACCAATGACAGCTGTCGTTAGAGAGCTTTGAAAGCTTCTTCTTGAGCTGTAAATCAAGTAAGAGGTAAATTCTATTTCTTAAGCTTGTTCAGCTGACAATAATTTTAAATGTACTTGTGACAGCAGTTGATCTTTCAAGAAATGCCTGCAATCGACTCAGGTTTTCTGGGTGAGGTAATTACTTCATTGCTGCAATGCCAGAGTTTGAAGATCAGAAACTCGTCAGACATTGCAGCCCAAGTTTTCAACTTTGGACCTGAATAAAATCATATTCGGATTTATTGTAGTGAAATCCAGAACAGAAGCGGAACATGAAATTTCACAGCTAAGACTCATGAAATCTGCACAGAAACAAACGAAGTAAGTAGTATCGGAATAGATTGGAAGATTTATATTAATGAATTGGTAAAAGCGGCGATAAAAGCTGCAGCTAAAGGGAACATGTACAACAGTACAGGGACATATAAGCAATCAAGGACAAGAATGAAAAAGTGTTTAGCAACATATAAGAGCAAATGAAGAGATGGATGGAACATTACAAAGGAAATTCATAACAGACCAGCTCCATGAAAGCCTCCAGACACTCAGCCAGCAGAAAAGGGAGTTACAAGCTTACTATTACTTAACACATTAACTACCGCAAGCCGCTGTCAGCGGCTCACAAAATAATCACATTTTGACCGCAAGCCGCTCAGAGCGCCAATCTAATTTTAGTAATAAAACGAATGAAAAATGTACTGAAACACTCTCTGATCTGGTTCAAGATTTTAAGTTGCCACCGGAAAACAAATTCCCAAAACATGGTTGTTGTAGAACACTGGAAAATTGATATTATGTTCATATTTTTCAGCGTGTTGGGTTAGTTACCAACTCATGTAAAACTGTTTACCGTGGCAACTAGTGATAGGGCTACAAAAAATGCGTGTACATCTCGTCTAACGGCTGAAAAGGATAGAAACGTGTTTCAACAATTGACTGATAGATCTAGCGACGAGGACAAGAGTGAAAACGGTGTGCACATTGATTGAAATTGTGATTTTGATAGAGATGGGGCGCAAGCAGTTATAATTGTGAAAATATTGCGAGTCCTTGGCCATCGGAGGGGCGTTAAATAGCAACAACCTCTATTAGAGTTACAACCGGTGTTTATTGTAATAGTACATTCATTTATCTTTAAAATGACGTGTAGTTCATAAAAATCTAAACAATTACGAAAACTACAGCTTACTTTGTGCAAACACCTACAGGATGAAAATCAGAAAAAAATTTAATTCGGCCACAGTGTGTTTTTCAATTCGGTAGTTAATGTGTTAATTACTTAGTCGTTCCTCTTCTACCCTGAGGTGTAGAGGTTTGGAAGAGAGAGCACCATACTATCCTATCGGCTGTCTTCCTCCTGGCCTGGTTCCATTATAGTCCTCGGTCCTTCAGAGATTGGGAGCCGCGGTAGCGCAGTGGTTAGTTCACTGGCTTCCTAGCTCAGTGGTCCATGGTTCGATCCCCAGTTGAGGTGGGATTTTTTAAGACCGCAAACGGCTCCATGGTCGACCCAGCCTCATGAATTGGGTACCAGAACACCTCTGGGAAGGTTAAGGCGGCCGGCATGATGCTGACCACATCACCCCTAGTGTGCCGATGGTCAAGAAAATATGCCTCAATGGGCGTGTAACAGGATCCTTTACCTTACCTTCAGAGATTGCATAATGTTGTCCTCCCAGCGGACTCTGGGTCGTCCTGGATCCCTAGCTCTTAGCCTCCCATACCTGCCGTGGCAGCCAATCTTCTCCCATTCTGTAGACATGGCCAAACCATCTTATTTGGGGCCGTTCTACTTGGGTTTGCAGGGGTTGGGTTTTTAGGCCTTGACGTATCGTCTGGTTGCGAACCATGTCTCTTCTTGTTACTTCAATCACCTTTCTCAGACCTCATTTCTGAGGTTTGGATCTGACTTTTATGGGTTGTAGTCATTATCCATGACTCGCATTCATACGTCAAGATTGGGACATAACGAGGGCTATTCCAAAATCAACCTCCGATTGGCTGGTAAAAATAATCAAATATAGAGAAAAAAATCTTATTATATACAAAACTTACATACATAACTGCATTACTTTTACACATAGTCGCCACCCAAATTCGGGCACTTGTCGTACCGTGGCACCAGCTTTTGCAATCCCTCATCAACGAACGGCGCCGCCAGGGTACCCAGCAAGTTGTTAGACTCCATTCATGAGCTCCTCGTTGGTTTCGAAGCGCTGAGTACCCAGCCAGACCTTCATCTTGCCAAAGAGATGGTAACTGCTTGGCACCAAGTCTGGGCTGTTGGGGGGGGTTGAAAATCTCCCAGTTGAACTGCTCGAGTAAAGCCTTTGTGCGAACCGCACGTTGTCGAGCATTCCGCACCTTTTGTTTTGGATCAACCTCCGAAGCTTCTTTAGTGTTTCACAATAAACTTCTGAAGTTACTGTGGTCCCTGGTGCCATGAATTCCATCAACAAAATTCCCTTGCGGTCACAGAACACTGTAGCCATCATTTTTCAGTGTGAAAATGTTTGTTTGAATTTCATGGGCTTGTTTGGAGAATGAGTGTGCATCCACTGTTTGGACTGTTCCTTCGTCTCTGCATTCACGAACTGAACCCATGTCTCGTCCCGTCACGATTCTGTCGAGAAATTCATCCCCCTCTTCCCTGTAGCGCAGAAGGAAAGTCAAAGCTGAGCCCATTCTATGAGCTTTGTGAACGTCAGTCAATTATTTTGGTACCCACCGTGCACAGAACTTGTGGTAACCCAATCTCTCTGTGACAATTCGAAACAGACTAGTCCTCGAAATTTGAGGAAACTCAGCAGAAAGATCTGAAATCGTGAAATACGCTTTTCACCCACGACTTGGTCGACTTTTTGAATGAGTTCATCAGTCACAGTTGAGTGTCATCCTTGTCCCCTCTCGTCATGCACATCTGTGCGCCCATCCCTGAATTTCCTGCACCAATCCCTCACAGAACTGTCACTCATAACGTTATCACCGTACACACGACACAATAGATGATGAATCTTGGCGGCGCTGTGTCCTTCTGTTTGCAGAAAATGAATCACACCACGGACCTCTCAGCTGGCGGGAGTGGCGATGACAGGGTCCATGTTTACTCGGTCACTACTCGTGAACAACTGTTTGCATGTAGCGAGATAACACAATACTGATTGCTGCAGGCAATGCGCCGTGTCGCTATGGCAACCAGTTTATTACTACCAGCCAATCGGAGGTTGATTTTGGAATAGCCCTCGTAGGTGGAGACAAGCTTACTATGAAAAACCAAATAAGGAAATAAAGAAAGTCAAACAGCTTAAGAAATGGGAAAGTTGTGGGCCCAGATAGCAGTGCAACTCCTCAAAGCAAATTTCAACACCTCTACACAGATATTAGACCAATGACTAGGGAAAGAGAAGAAATGTCAATAGAAGGAAGGATTTATCATCTAGCTGCCAAAGATGGGAGATTTGCAGAGCAAAAAATTACAGAGAAGTAATGTTGCTACCAGTGCCACAGGAAATAACAAAACAGAATCATTCTAGAAAGACTGAATGAGGCCATAAACATACATCTGAGAGAAGAACAAGCAGGTTTTGGACAAAGCAGGCCTGTACAGGACAGCCACAATAAGCCTAACAGGTGCACAGAGCTTGAAACTGGATTCATCACTTTACATTTGTGAACTATGAAAATGCCCTTTGACAGCTTAGGCAGTCATTCTGGAAATTGTTATGGTTTATGAAATAAAGTCAACCAACATATATGGAAATCAGTGGACTCTTGGCGAAATAGCTTGGCGACTTGAGTTTGCCAAGGCGTGGCTTTTCTATTCCATAACTATAACCAGATGCAACATAAATGAGAATGCTTGCTGAGAGGTTCCAGCAGCAGGGTCTGAAAACACACAGGGAAAAGACAACGATTATGGGAACAAATGTGCCACATAATATCCAGACTGCATTTAGAGAAACATTCCCCAATGTGTAACTAAAGGAAAGAACCAGACAAACAAGTGGTGAGAAAAAGGTGTTGGAGCTGGATAGGACACACTAGCATACGAGAATGTTTCACGGTAAATGAACATTTTAAAAGTCTTTCTAAAGACAAATAAGTGAATAAAACAATACAGGTGTGCTAATATCACAAAACAATGAAAACAATCTTGCAGGTGGTTCACAACTGCCCAAGTTTTAGAAGCATCGTGTTAAGCCACTTAACAAATTACAAAATTAACTCCCTGTGTGGCCTTAATAAATCAAATGCTGTGTCTGGATTTTATGATCTTTATTATTCTATACATTTAAAATAAAACAGCACTGGTATGTTTTTTCAGAACTCAAAAAGCATCTGAAGAGTCAAAATAAATAATACATAATTGTAAATGCGAAAGTCAACATTTATTGAACTCAGTTCTACCAAAACTACAAAATGGCAACAAAGACCGGTGTAGGCAGATTAAAAACAGAAAAGAAGTTTAAGCAAGAAAAATTTACAGACAGCATTGCTAAGTTCTTTTTCATAACACAAGCAGCATCTTAAGAATAAATTTTTAAAAATAATACATAATCGTAAATGCTTAAGTCAACATTTATTGAACTCAGTTCTACGAAAACAACAAATTGGCAACAAAGATCAGTGTGGGCAGATTTTTTTTTAAATTAAGCAAGAAAAATTTACAGACACACTTTGCTTCAAAGTCACAAATGACTTTCACCTATGTATATAAACTTTTGCTGAACCTTACAAATGAGCTCTAATGGTGCTCTTATTTCTAACATTACTTTCACTGTGCATAGCTGCTGGTTTCTTTAAAGATCCTGTCCTTCCATATGTATATTTATTTCAAGTATAAAAATAATAACGTATATCAGCGTTCATATTCAACAAATTAGCAATCTGGAAATGGCTAGACAACTTTCAAAAGTTAATCAGTATCTCCAATTAAAACACCCACTGTGCTTATTGTGAAATAAATAAACCACCTTTCTCATCATCATCTCAGCCCGTAACCCGTCATGGGTCGTAGGGGTGCCATGGTGGAAGCATCAGCAGACAGGGTCCTCCACTGCTCTCTATCCTCAGCAATGCGTACAAGTGTGGAAAAACCGTGTCCTGCCCATTCTTTGATGTTATCAGCCCAGGATTTTCTCTGCCTTCCTCTTCTCCGTTTACCTTCGACTGTTCCCTGAAGGATCGTTTTCGAAAGGGAGTCATGACGAGTTACATGCCCAAACCAGGCAAGCTTTCGACGTTTCACTATTGACAAAAGTGGTTCTTGGTGGCCTGCATAGGTGTTTATCTTCTCTCTAACATAGACATTTGTTTTGTGCTCTTTATAGCAAATGCGCAAAATTCTTCTATAACATTTATGCTCGAAAGCCTGAATCCTTCGCTCCGTATCTGCAGTGAGTGTCCAGCCCTCACACCCATACAAGAGAATAGATAATACAAGTGATTTGTATAATTTGATCTTCACAGGAAAACTGATGTTACTTTTCCATATCACATTCAACCTTGTCATGGCAGCTGAGGCCATCTCAAGTCTTGTCTTGATTTCTTTAATTGATCTTCCATCACTACATATAGTGGACCCGAGATATTTAAAGGTGTTAACTTCTTCTAACGTTTGCCCATTTAACGTAATGTTGGTCGGAACATGTTTCTTATGGCTATTCACCAATATCTTGCTTTTTTCTATATTAATTTCCATCCCATATGTTCTTGTTACTTTCTCCAGTCTAGAGGTAAGGTCTTGAAGTTTCTCAAGTAATTACAAAACATGCATAAATATGTCCTTTTTTTTTTTTAAACTAGCAACATGCTTTGGATCTGCCCACTGGTAGCTCACATGTAAGGAAATAAAACTGGGCTTTCATACTAGCTTCACAGCAATGAAACCCATGATTCCAGTACATGTTGATATAATGCACTCTTCATAATGAAACATTCGCAAATCGATGTGTTAATTTTTTATTTTATTTTTTTTTTTTGGGGGGGGGATGGAGAAGAGATATATAAATCAGTTTTTTGTTTTTAACTAGTGACATGCTTTGGATCTGCCCACTGGTAGCTCACATGTAAGGGAAAGAACTGAGCTTTCATACTAGTTTCACAGCAACCCATGATTAGCAGTACAAGTTGATATAAAGCACTCTTCATAAGGATCCCGTTACACGCCTATTGAGGCATATTGGGAATATGGTGTTAGGCCCGTATTTTCTTGACCATCGGCACACTAGGGGTGATGTGGTCAGTATCACGCCAGCTTCATAATCATACATTTGCAAATCGATGTAATGAATTTTATTTGGGGGGAGGAGAGAATGAGTGGGAAGGGGGATGGAGAAGAGAAATATAAATCAGTTTCATTAAGACTATAAAATTAACCATCTATCCACGATCTGGGGCTTAGACTTTGTAAAATCAGTTTCATATTTAAAAGAAGGTAAATAGTTCCATTGCAGATACTGCAGCATCAGTGTGAAACATTGACAGACTCAGCTTTATGAGGTGGGCTGACACGTTCGCTTCACCCTAACACCAAGCATTCGGTTATATGCATCATGCTTATTTTGTCCACCAATACCCTATGACCGTCTATGGCTTGACCCAGAACTGTTTTTAGAAAGAAAAAATAAATTTGAACACATCACCTGTGACCTGATGAGAGATAATGTTTTTTTTCTTCAATACTAATAAAGTTGCAGTCACACTTAGAATCTACAGCTCAAACTTTCAAAGCTAGCAACATGATTCCTTGCTGAACATAAATTACATCTGGATGTGGGACATTCCCAAGGGGACAGCTTGCCATGAAGTAAAACGGATACTGAAATAATGCTAAAAATATTCTTTTACCTTGTATCTGACAATTGAGAATAAACACACAAAAACTAGTTATATATGTATTCTTTTAATAAATCAATTAAAAAGTAAATGCCACGTCCCTGAGTTGTTCAATAATAAAAATATTACACTGCCATGCAGTGTTCAACCCTCCAGGCAGGTCTGAATCTCAGTCAGAGTCTTCTGGTCTGAATGAGCCACCTTCTTGCACACCAAAGAGATTCAACAATCCAAATAAGTATATAATCCTGCTGTGTAAGAACTTAATAGTAACAAGCATGACCTACAGGTCAAATAACTTCTGAAAGCTATCATACATAGCACATGTACCCACAATGTTTACTGTCCCCAGTAGGAGATATACAGATCATCTGCTCAGATCTTAATTAAACTTAAATGTGAGTATCAACAGCTTCAAATTACAAATTATCAACATTCTGCTATAATCAATTACTCATATAGATGGGTTGTTAGTAATTCTTAACAAGAAGACTTAATTTTTTTTAAATCTCTACATATGTAAAATAAAGATGCAAACGTCAGTTTTGAATTTGAGAATTCTACACCTGATCACTACCAACTTCAACATTTCCCTACAAATATATTAAGTGTAGCTTTTATTTGCTACACTTGGAACAAACTTTGTCCAATTACTGATCCACTGATTTGCAATTAGAATACAGATTTTATGGAATCATATATATTCCCAGCTATTAGGACACATTTACTCTTCTGATGAAACTGAAGACACAGTGTACATATTTGTATCTTGCACATCTGTTAATGTTGATTAATTTTTTATTTATTTTAAGATCACTAAAATTAGGGCTGACCCCAACTATCTGGTTGGAACAGAGTCCTTGGCCCAGTTAAAAGGCTACTGGTATTACTCAGCCCAACTGAATACCGGACTCATTTTCTCGCACCCCCCACCACACCCCCCTCTCCCCCCCCCCCCCCCCCCCCCCCCCTTAGACACTGATTTGTTCTGCAGTCTTATCCATCTCTTAACATTAACGTACTGCGTTCTGATTTCTACTTTTGAGCTTGACATTAAAGGAGTGAAAATACAATATATTGTAACATGTGTTGTACTGATGCATGGTAAAGCCTGCTAAAGCATAATCAGTTTGCATTTTGCAGGCATTCAGTGCTCTTCCATCAATATTAATTGTTTTTCAGACGCAGCTACATGCCATTAAAATAATACTCTTCTCCCACTCAAATCATGTCTTCTTGAAAGATCTATGCTGAAACAAACAAGTCTGTTTCATTTGAATCATAATTTAAAAACATGAAAAAAAGCCAAAACAAATCTCACTGTCATACTTATCAAACTCTGTTTCACTCTATTCTGACATTTTCTCTGAGAACCATGCAAAACTAGGTGAAAAATAGATAGTGAATAATAATTTTTTTTTTTTGGTTTATAAATAGATCTTGCTTATAAAAAATAAAAAAATTACACATCCCCTGTGAACTTTAACTAATAAATTTCCAAGATTTTAACTCAAACTGCAAAAAGTGATCTGAAACGTCAACCTGAGGGGTAAGAGAGACCTCAAAGGAAAATTAAAATAATGTCACTTATACAATACATTCTGTGTTCCTAAAGACTACATTAAATGCATTTGCATTAGTTATTTTTATTTTTTTGCACTATCTCCAATCATATAAAAAAATACATCCATATCACTCTTTTTAGCTTCGTTATACTCAAATAAATAAAACATGAAAGCCCATTACTGACCTCAGACACATTTAATACTACAGTAGAACTCCATTTATCCGAACCCCATGGGACCGAGCATCGTTCGGATAATCAAATGTTCGGATAATTGGATTACATAATATATCGAGTACATGTACACATATTTCTAACAATAATTAACCATCACAAGGAAAATACACTATAAAACATATTTACTTGTACTGTAATAATAATACCCACACTGTATTAGATCACTGTATCACCAAAATCTTTTATTACACTGCAGTGCATGTACTACTTGTATTAATTATTTTTGTTAAGAAAGAGAAATGTTTTCAAAATAACATTACAAACGATTCAAAACCAGGCGCAACTTACGTATATATGTACTTGCACAGATGTAGCCCACTATTTAAAATAATGAGGAATCCTCTTTTGCACCAAACTGGATAGTCTCCTTTTGGCTGCTAAGTCCCGCATTCTCTTCAACAGCAGAAGCTGTGTAGGACAGCTGTCATCTTCTTGCTCGTACCAAGCCATCGCTGTTTCTAGTGCTATAAAGGCCTCTTCAGGACTTGGTCGACGTTTTGGTTTTTCTTCATAATCTACAAGTACATCATGTACTTCTGAGGAGTCTTCATCATCGGTCACTACATGTATTTGGTTTTCTTCTTGCACAAAAGACAAAATTTCTTCGTCATTCAAAAACTGAAAACCAGAATCATTATCATCTTCTAGCCACATGTGTGCATCATCTTTGTCACAGTCCGAAAATCCGGGCATTGCTTGAAACAGTTCCACAACTTCATTTATACAATCATCATTTGTGTCCACTGCAGTAGTTTCATTTCCTCCTTTTTTCCCAAGCAATCTACTCCAAGCCTTGTTGAGATTATCTTGTGACAGGGTGGTCCAAGCATCAGCTAACATATAGCAGCAGTCTTTGAGATTAAGCTTATTGGAAAACGCCACCACACTTTCTTCATCTTCAGCCAACAATAAACGACGCAGGACTTCCTTCTTGTACATCTTTTTAAGCTTTGCTATAACACAATGATCCATTGGTTGAATCAGTGCTGTTACATTGGGAGGCAGAAAAATTACTTTAAAATTTGCATCAACTGCATTCAATGTATCCGTCTCTGGATGAGATGGTGCATTGTCCAGTAGAAGAATTACTTTTCCAGTTTTCTTTTCTTGTTCTCTCAACCTCTTCACATTTGGGATGAACTGATTTGTATACCAATCAAGAAATATTTCACTATTCATCCAAGCACTCTTCTGTGCTTTGTAACACAATGGGAGACATGTCACATTCTTTAAACAACGTGGTTTTTTGGCTTTGCCGATCATTAGCACCGGTAAACGATGACTTCCACTGGCATTCGCGGCTACCAAAATTGTTACTCTCTCTTTGCACTTTTTAAACCCAGGGGCAGCTGCTTCGCGCTGAGATGCAAGTGATTTTTGAGGCAATGATTTCCAGTATAAGCCAGTCTCATCGGCATTATACACATCATCGAGTGAATAACCTTCTTCTTCCAAAAAAGCCAAGAATGTTTCTTTAAAATTTTTAGCGGCAGTTGCATCGCTAGATAAAGATTCCCCTTGAATCTCCAATTCTCGTATGCCATGACGAGATTTAAAATTTCTTAACCATCTCTGGCTAGCCTTAAAGTCAGGAGGACCGTCAAGTTGATTGTTGAACTGAAGTGCCTTTTCACACAACAGAGAACCAGAGATAGGTTCCCCTTTGCTTCTTCTTTGCACAAACCATATATACAAAGCCTCTTCCATTTTCACATCTTTCGCATTTCTCATGGTTTTATGTTTCTTCGACCCATTTTCACTATCAAATTTCGATGCAAAACTCATAATTTTATCCTTGTTACTTTTGATGTCAGAGACGGTAGCTTTCCCAACATTGAAAATCCTCGCAAGTGAAGACACAGTTTCACCTTGTCCTAGTCTCTTGATAATTTCTGTTTTCGTTTCAATTGACAAAACATTGCGGTTCCTTTTATATGCTTTAGGCCTACTGGAAGATGCCATATCGCACAGAGAAATACTTGTACACCAAAATTATTCTGCTGTAGTAGCAGACCCAATTATTTTAAGTTGAACTGTCTGTTTAGCCAGTGTTCTACCTAGAACGCACACGTACACTGGATTGGTAAACCAGATATTAACTGACTTTATGATCTAACTGACTTCCTGTACGTAAGCGACCGACCATTAGCCATCCCATTCTCTACAAATTGTTCGCACACATTTGAAGTTTGCCGCATCAAAAGATTCAGAATTTTAGACTAACGTGACTGTGGCATCTGATTTTTTTTTTTTTCTGGAAAAAGTGTTCGGATAATTGGATGTTCGGATAATTGGGGTTCGGATAAATGGAGTTCTACTGTACGTGTATCAGAAAGGTGATAATTGTGCAACGATATTTTAATTAGGTAAAGTAAGTTTTATTATCTAGATTGAGAATAAAGGTTACCAGTTAAAAATAAAACAATACATAATTATATATAATAAAACAACTTTTTTCCTTATACGGAATCATAAAAATAAACTTTAATGTTTTATAAAATCACTGGACACAAAGCAAGAATACTTAAAATAAATCACTAAAAAGACAAACAAACAAAACTACATATTAGATATGCTTCATAACGTTTCTTCTACTGGCTCAGCACATTAGTTCCGTAGATTAAGTAAACTTCTGGAATAATGAAAATTTATATCCTTGTCTATCCATATTACCAGCTCAGCAGAGGTGAACAGGTGGTGATCTTCAGACTTTGCACGGGTCATAACAGACTGAGATACCATCTATTCAAGAAATTAAAGATAGGAACTACTGATGAGTGTGACTGTGGCACCGATAAAATGACTGCCGAACATCTGCTTCAAAGGTGCCCAACATATGAGGAACAGAGAAAACGCATATGGCCATCACCAGTAGCATTCCTGGAGAAAATCTACGGAGATATCAACAGCCTCAGGCTGACCACTGCTTTCTTTGAACTTATTCAAGTAGACATCTGAGGGTGAACGAAGAAGAAGATATCCTTGTCTAATTCAAAATACCAAAATGTGGTGACATAGTAGCGAGTTTACAGAGCATGTCAGAAGAACAAGTTTTTATTGTACTCACTAAATCTTGCTATTTCCCACTGCCAACCTCTATCCAAATAACACACTCAACTGTACTACTGCTCTATACTTCCTTACAACACAGGTTGTTGTACTCCATTAAAAATTATAAATGAAAACTAAGTTAATAACAAATGGATTTGATATTTAAAACAAAAGGGATGATTGTTACAATATTAATAGTGATTTACAGAATAATGACTGCAACACAGAACATGACTCATACCAGCAATAAATGCTAAAATAATATTAAGTTATGCCTCATCATCGTCACAAAATATTTAACACATTAACTACCGAATTGAAAAACACACTGTGGGCGAATTAAATTTTTTTCCCATTTTCATCCTGTAGGTGTTTGCACAAAGTAAGCTGTAGTTTTTGTAATTGTTTACAGATTTTTATGAATTACACGTCATTTTAAAGATAAATGAATGTACTATTACAATAAGCACCGATTGTAACTCTAATAGAGGTTGTTGCTATTTAACGGCCCTCCGATGGCCGCGAACTTGCAATATTTTCACAATTATAACTGCTGGCGCCCCATCTCTATCAAAATCACAGTTTCAATCAATGTGCACACCGTTTTCACTCTTGTCCTCGTCGCTAGATCTATCAGTCAATTGTTGAAACACGCTTCAATCCTATTCAGCCGTTAGACGAGATGTACACACATTATTTGTAGTCCTATCACTAGTATCCACGGTAAACAGTTTTGCACGATTTGGTAACTAACCCAAAACGCTGAAAAATATGAACATAATATCAATTTTCCAGTATTCTACAACAACCATGCTTTGGGAATTTGTTTTCCGGTGGCAACTTAAAATCTCGAACCAGATCAGAAAGTGTTTCAGTACATTTTTCATTCGTTTTATTACTAAAATTAGATTGGCGCTCTGAGCGGCTTGCGGTCCAAATGTGTTTATTTTGTGAGCCGCTGACAGCGGCTTGCGGTAGTTAATGTGTTAAAATTCTAAAGGTGCTGGAAAAAAAAACCCAGATCATTTCAAAATCTGCCAAATAAGTTCTCTGGTATATTATACTACCATAAGTAATATGCATTTCATTTTCACTGTACAGATAAAACACATCATGTGACAGCACACATCCCTGACTAACTCCCTTTTTTACCTGCTGAAATATTCCTACAATAGTGGTTTCATACCTAATGATCCATGCCAATGAAACATGCGAGGAACAAGCACAATTAGCCCCATGATTCGGGTGGCCAGAATATTATTAAGAAGTATTATGAGAAGAGTGAGAAGTAGAAGAAAACCAGAAAATTGGGTAGGAACGTTTCAGTGGGCTAAAAAAGGGGCTAGACAGGGATGTGTGCTGTTACCTGATCTGTTCAATATGTACAGAGAAAATATGAGATTCATAGAGGATATGTCAGGAATATCAGTTGGTGACCATAATAAAAACAACTTGATATACATTGCAGATACAGTCTTAATAGCAGAAAGTGAGCAGTAACAAAATATTGATACAATAGTGACAAAGTGAAAATAGAGGATCTGGCAATAGCAAAATGGGAGGAGTGATCGTCATCTCGGAGAAAATTACTTCTCCAGAATGCACAATCAAATATAAATACCTCAGCCCATTAATAACATTAGATAGAAGATGCATCTCAGAGGTGAAGAGTAGAATAGGATAGTAGGATCCGTCACACACCCATTGAGGCACATTGGGAATATGGTGTTAGGCCCATATTTTCTTGACCATCGGCACACTAGGGGTGATGTGGTCAGCATCACGCCAAGCAGAGTAGAATAGCCCTGCCATAAGCAGCATTCTCTGTCTTGAAATGTATTTTATGCAACAACTATGTGTCAATGGAAGTAAGTAAGACAGTTCTTCAGTATTACATAGAACCATTTCTGAGATATGGAGATGAGTCACAAACTATCAGTAAACAAGCAAGAAAAGCACCAAAGGCCACAGATGTGTTGTTAATTTTAAAAATGTTAACAATACTATGGCTAGCTAAAATGTGTAATGAGGATGTCCTGAGAGAGGCCAATGCACAAAGGAAGCATTCCTCATGTTAGAAGGCGATCCAGTTTCTTCTGGCAAGTTATGAGAAGAAAGTTGGAATATATTGTGACAACAGGAAAAATTTAAGGAAAAAAGAGATAGAGGGGATAAAGACAGAAGTTAATGGATACTCTGATATCACGGAATGGAAAGAGGTCAAACAATAAACAATACCGTAGACCAGAAGGTCAGCCATGGTCGCCTACACTACCAGGCACAGTACTTGAAGAAGAAGAATATAAGAATCTTCTAGTAAGAAAAATGCTAAAATAAACAGGAGAAACTTAAAGTGGCTTGGATATTGATTAACAGGATGCTTTCAGAAGAGCAACTACTACGGAAAAGCATTTACTAATACTGTTAGAATTGTACCTCTCATTCCTCATCAGTATTTACAAATTGCAGAAATATTAATGCATTTATTTTTTACTTCAACTGGCACTGGAAGTAAAGCTAATGCACGCGAGTGTAGTTCATTATATAGTCTGTGTCAAAAAATACCACTGTGATGGTGATGTCATCCCGATAGTAACGCACCAGTTTTTCAGGCAAGGTCAACTGGGCAGAAAGCTGACCATGCTCTTGACCAAGTGCATGACGAATTAAGTGAGTGGCCACAAATAAAATCCAAAGAATACACATTTTCATTTCAAAAGCAACACTATTTCTCTCCTCTAAAAAGTGCCTTATCTATCTAAACCCTATTTTCTCTGCATTCCCAGAAAAGTTTAACTACAAGTGTATCCAGAACAGCAACACCTTCAGCAGTGAGAAAGGACCTAGAAAACTGGAAAGACACAGGTGACAGATTGTCACATACAAAAACATGATCATGAAGAGAGAATACAGAAAGCTTGTGTTTACTGATTTGGAATGCTTCGCTGACCAGAAGTAACACTACAATATTCTTCCCATTTATGTAGTATTTCTTAAAAGCCAACACTTTTCAAAATAATAAACTAGTAATCTGAAAACCTGCTGGCAGCATGTGAGTTGCCAGATGATGACCTTATCTTTGCTTTTGACAAGTAAGACAACAGAAGCTTTACGGCTGGATTGGACATACAGAGATGAGAAAATGCTGGAGATGGGTAGGATACACATTGACAGCATTACCAGGCAGTCTTGTTCTGGAAACTCCAGGGTAAGAAAGCACAGGCAGACCCAAAAACGCATGGAGAAGAGAACTGGCAGAAATGAAAATGATGGGGAGGATATGGAAAGACCTTGAGGTGATGGCATGCGACAGGAGGACGTGTTGAAGGCCTACGCTTCTTGAAGGACTAAAGGGTGATGAATGAATAAATGAAGGAGTCAGAGGTGAAGACCAAGGAACACAATGAGAAACACTATCATAGATATGAAGGGCGGAACTTAAATCTTGCGAGGCAGAGAGATGATAGGAATGGAAGCATATGGCCTCTTATTTCCTGCGTAGCAAAGCCATTCAACAAGATCTCTCCATACCTGGCCAGTCTACTGTGATTCCAAGTCCCACCTCTTAATTTGATCTCTTGTCTCATATTCTCATCTCCATTTGTTCTGACATCATCTGCTATTTCTTCTTCCCCGATGTGTCCAGAACAAGGAGACATATATTTTTTACTTTAGCTGTAAACTTGACATCAAATTTCAAATACATAATCTGTACTAACAAATTGAGACAGCAGAAGAAAAAAATGAAATTCTGAAATGGGACAAGAAAGCTGATGACTATTATGTTACTGTAACCTAGCACAAGTCTTCTAGTTTCCCAACCAGAAAAATCACAGCATAGTTGGTGAAAGCTCAAAAAGATAAATCACATCATAGTTGGTGAAGGCTAAATAAAATAAATCACAGCATAGTTGGTGAAGGCTATGTATTACATGCTGTGTTTTCTTAAGACATCTGTCACCCCCCCAACCCATCATCTTCTGAGTGTTAATGTAGTTCTGGCCTCGTTTTTATTGCGCTGCTATTGAATAACTGCTTATTTAAATTAAGTATACATTAATAATCAACAAAAGCTTTAAATAATGATTCACGACACGCAACAAGATTTTTCTTCTCTGAAGGGAATCAACAACAACAAAAATACTCACATTGGTATCAAAACTGTACATGTCCATGGAATCTTGGATAAACTGCAGCATGCTCTGCCAGTGTATGCCTGCAAGGTCAGGGCTTACTTCATCCTTAGTTGAAGTTGGTAGGTATTCAATCAGATTCTCAGCAGCTGCCATTCCTCCACGGTATAACTGGTTTAGCTTCTCTGAATCAGCCATAGAGACTGCAGTGTATTGAAACAGCCTGTCTTTCAGAGCCTGAGCACAGGCACAACCAGAGTGCCCATCATACACTCCAAACAGATATTTATCTGTGCCTTTCAGTTTAGCTTCTACGCGTCGGTCTTCAATGGGCTTGTTTGCCTGGAACAAGGAATTAGAAATAAGCTTTCATACAATGACAGAAATACTAAGCAACATAATGATCTTATCATGTCACCTCATCATGTAGCATGTCCTTTGCAGAACGTCGCTCTCATCACAGCCCGCCTGAAAGACTCTCGATCTCTAGCCAGCCCTCCTGCCTCCTCCATTGTCATGTTCAAGGTATCTTCAATGTCCTGTGCCCCACCGCCGTCTTGGTCGGCCCCTGATTCGCCTTCCAGGTACCATACCCTCCATCACTGCTCTCTCTAAGCCCCTATGACGTTTAATGTGGCCAAAATATTTCAGTTTCCGGGACATGATATTGTTTATGAGCCAGTTTTCCTCGATGTTCAGGTCATGTAGGATGTCTATATTTTTCTTCTTCTTGGTCCAAGATATTCTTAGAATTTTTCTGTAACACTTTGCTTCGAAAGATTCGATTTTTTTCTTTAATGTTTGAGTAATGGTCCATGATTCACATCCATATGTTGCTACCGGAAAGATGCACGTTCTCAGAAGTTTTACTTTTATTAATTTGCTGGTGTTATGCCATAGGTTCTTCATTTTATTTAATCTCTGCATTGCTATGGCCAGTCTCCTTCTGACCTCTTTTGAGCAGTCTCATTGATGTTAATTATGGAGCCAAGATATTCAAAATTTGTGACATTTTCAATTTCCTCATCATTGATGGTAATTTTTGGTTGGCATCTTGTTTTGTCTGTGGACATTATCTTTGTTTTTTTTTTTTGTGTGTTCAGAAAAAGGTTCTGATCCTCACTGTGTCTTTTGATAGACAGGATTAACTGTTCTAGTCCCTTGGCACTGTTTGAAAGAATAACTGTCATCTGCGTACCTGATCATGTCACCACAATGAGAAATACTGAGCCAGCATTATGATCTTACCATGCAATAACAGAAATGCTGAGCATTACGATCTTTCCATGTCACAACTATGAGAAATATTGAGCCAGTACTATGATTTTTCCATGGAATTATAAGAAATATCAAGCAATATTATGATCTTTCCATGTCAAAACAATGAGAAATACTGAGCCATCTATATTACGTCCACGCTAGGATATTGAAAAAAAAACTTAATCAGCAACAAGACCTTTCCATATTATGAATTAGAAAAGAAGATACTTGGCTTAATACAGAGGATGGCACACTAATTAAAAGTTAAAAAACATCTATTAAAAAAGGAGATCAACTAGGGGGAAGCACATCGTATACATCTATCTGGTACCAATAACCTCTTCCGAAGATGGAACGTGGTTATGGGGTTTATCAAATGAACCTCTTTAAAATGAAAAGACTTTCAACAGATGCAACTAAAGCTGCAAAAGAAAAAGATTGAATGAAAATAAGTGTTTTAGCACACTCCCAAGAACGTCAGAAGCTTAGAAAAATAACAGACCTCAGTTGGAACTAAAACGGAAAAAGGCTCATTATTTTAGAGAGACAAAGCTAAAAAAAACCAAGACAAAGAAACGGCAAAACCTTAGGGCAGAAACTTAGACTCTACATGAAGATTGTTCCTCACCAAGGCAGACTAATCACAATTCTGAAGGTCCTAACTTTTCAGAGGAAAAAGCTGCAGAACTTGTTTGCTAGAAGAATTACGTTGAAAGCAACTTACCCGTTTACAAGACCATCAGAGAGAGATAAGCGAAATACATGTGCAACCATGATGCAGCCTGATTCCTGCCCCAGAGGGACCCCACCACATGGAGGTGGAAGCGTATTTCCAAGCTTGGTTCAGCTACCGGTTCCAGCTGAAATCTGACCGAAAATAAAATGCAGTCAATCTATGGGTCACTGACTGCATTCATCACTTTTGCTGCATTTTCGGTCCCTAAATAAACATACTACCACTATGAAAACTCAAGGAAGTCCTTGTTATGGAATCAACACGGTAAGAGACGTGAAGGTAGACCAAAAAACACAAGAAGGGAACTGGAGACAGACATGGATATATCTTAAATTGATGGCACAGGACAGGAAGATTTGACATGCATTTGTTGAAGGCCTATGCTCCTCAGGAAGCTGAAGGCAATGAATGAATGAATAATTAAAGTAGACTACATGCTCTGTGATTAAATGACATTATTATTATTATTAGCTTAAAATTACTTTTCAATTTAAAATTAAGAAGCATACACCTTAAAATTATAAACATTTGAAAATCTAATTCTTCACAGTTTCCAAACATCTCACACTGGTGCCGCTGATGAAAATGTCACACAGCAAATCTGTTAGTATAAACACAGATCAAAACTCCACAACAGCTGTTCCCCTCGCCCCCAAGGACAAATCAGCTAACATACATCTAGGGACAACAACCGTTATCAAGGAACGCTACCCGCACCTATCAGGGGGTGACTTCATTGTCCGTACATCACATCTGTTAGTATCTTCACAGTGTCCGTACATCACATCTGTTAGTATCTTCACAGTGTCCTTACACCACATCTGTTAGTACCTTCATTGTCCGTACATTACATCTGTTAGTATCTTCACAGTGTCCTTACATCACATCTGTTAGTATCTTCACAGTGTCCTTACATCACATCTGTTAGTATCTTCACAGTGTCCATACATCACATCTGTTAGTATCTTCACAGTGTCCTTACATCACATCTGTTAGTATCTTCACAGTGTCCTTACATAACATCTGTTGATATCTTCAAAGTGCCCATACATCACATCCGTTAGTTTCTTCATTGTCAGTACATCTCAAGTTAATATCTTCACAGCGTCTGTACATCACATCTGTATCTTCACAGTGTCCGTACATCACATCTGTTAGTATCTTCACAGTGTCTGTACATCACATATGTTATTATCTTCATAGTGTCTGTACATCACATCTGTTAGTATCTTCACAGTGTCAGTACATCATGCTGTTAGTATCTTCACAGTCCGTACATCACATCTGTAAGTATCTTCACAATGTCCGTACATCCCATCTGTTAGTATCTTCACAGCGTCCGTACATCACATCTGTTAGTACCTTCATAGTGTCCGTACATCACATCCATTAGTACCTTCACAGCGTCCGTACATCACATCTGTTAGTACCTTCACAGTGTCCGTACATCACATCTGTTAGTATCTTCACAGTGTCCGTACATCACATCTGGTAGTATCTTCACAGTGTCCGTACATCCCATCTGTTAGTATCTTCACAGCGTCCGTACATCACATCCATTAGCACCTTCACAGTGTCCGTACATCCCATCCATTAGTACCTTCACAGCATTTGTACATCACATCTGTTAGTACCTTCACAGCGTCCATACATCCCATCCGTTAGTACCTTCACAGCGTCCGTACATCCCATCCGTCAGTATCTTCACAGCGTCCATACATCCCATCCATTTGTACCTTCACAGCATCCGTACATCCCATCCGTTAGTACCTTCACAGCATCCGTACATCCCATCCGTTAGTACCTACACAGCGTCCGTACATCCCATCCGTTAGTACCTTCACAGCATCCGTACATCCCATCCATTAGTACCTTCACAGCATCTGTACATGACATCCGTTAGTACCTTCAGTGTCCGTACATCACATCTGTTTGTACCTTCCCAGTGTCCATACATAACATCTGTTAGTATCTTCACCTAAAAAAAAAAACTTTAGAACTACTAGACTGAAATGTTAAATTAGTCATGTTATTTAATAAGTAAGCCAGTTGAAATGAAGCACAGTGTGTTGCGTGTTTGATATGGTTTGATGAGGAATCCTCATCCCGAACCGTAATTCAGTTGAAATGAAGATTAGTTAAATCGTGTTCCTTAATGTCATCCTAGTAAGTCCCCAATGGCGTTAGTGTTAGGATTAAAGTTAGGGTTTGGTTTAGGATATCTAAACCTAACTATAACCCTTACCACTTTTTACTGCATCTTTGAACTTTTGAAGGCAGTATTGATCAGATGGCCCACTATTCTTCATTTCGACCCCTTAACTCTTTGACTCCATAACAATGCTCAAAGATTTGCAAAATTGTAACTGCCGTGCCACCATAACGCTCATAGCATTGTTTTTAGTTTATCACGAATAAACCTAAAGTGAAGTTAAGCCCAACGTGTGCTGTTTTGAAAATAGTTGGTGTGTGAACGAATTACGTCCTTATTGCTAACGAAATAAGTCACGTTTAACATGCTAGTTCAAGCTAAATAATTTTTCAAACTCATAGAATGACTTCTGCTACTATTCAAACAACTAATTTGAGTGAAGTTAAGCAGCACGTGTGCATGTTTTGATGGTATTATCACAATTTGTGTGACGATTCGTATGTTTGCGTTTTTCGTTCTTATTGCTACCGAAATATGTCACGCTTTATATTTACATTTTCTAAGTCTCCTAAGCGAATAATTGTGTCAAACTACTAAGAAACATTGCTGACATTGACGATGATTGTTCTGTTGTCACAGTTTGTTGTCAAATAACGGAATCTGTGCAGAAAAGCTAAACACAAATGAAATGCTACAGAAGGATTTAGTTGAGAAAAAAAAGGGCATAGCACCTCCCTATTCGCTGGAAAGCGATTTTTCAAAAAAACGTAACAAAAAACTAGAAGGCCTACAAAAGGGGAAGGGGTCAAGACATCTCACATCACTAGTCCAGGTCGACTTGCCCAGAAGATGAGGAGCAGGCAGTTATGGAGATACTATCTGAAAACATTAAACAAATGTAAAGAGTTTTTATATGATGTTATTCTTCTTTATTTGTTTGAAAATTACATAATGCAATATTGCATAATTTATTTTTTTCTTATTAGGGACCACAGTAAAAACTGGTGGGAATAACAGTAATTGTGGCCATTAGCAATGTTTATTTACTTTGTAAATGGATTACCTTGATGTTTGAAGACTAAAAAGAAAGTTTCATTGTTTACAACAGTAATTTGTCTTTGGTAAGCTCGTATTCTACAGTTAACTTTTTAGCATTTTTCAATTTTACACGCAAAATGTTTTAAGTAAATCCGAATGTACTTGTGTTAATACTACCAAAGACACTATATATTTCTATTCTCTATCTATTTCCCTACAATTTGGTATATAATAGGTAGGCCTATATGTTCACAGAAAAGATTAGCCTATAAAATTTACACTAAGATCGAACACTTCACCGTTTAGAATTCTTCAAAAAATAACTATGGCACAGGGTGGAAAATAATTACAGAGTCAAGAGTTAATCCTAACCAAAACCCAGTGGGAGACATCTGGATGGCATCAAAGAACATGTCCCACTAATTTTCATGTAAACTGAAATGAATAACAGTGGAGCATGTGTTCGATGTGGACAAAAAAAAAAGACACATTAATAAGAGGAAAGGGTTAGGGTTATTAATCATAAACTTAACACTATTCCTAACCTTAACGACGTAGGCTACTTATTAGGATGACAATGATGATCACTTCCCACTGTTCTTCATTTCAACCAGTAGGCCTTGCACTAACACACAATTAAGTTTCATTTTTAATTTATGTTTTCTTTATGACAATAATAGCAGAGATACTGAGAACATATTTTTGGTCAACTGTTATCTTAATAACCGACAATGTTTTTCAAGATGCACAAGGAAAACAAGAATAAATACTGCCAAGGTTTTGCAATGAGAATGTCCCTACTTGCAGCTGGTTGCACTGGACTCCCTTCACTACCCCTCCGCTGCGGCTTGTACCGTTTTCATTCATCCTCAAAATGGATGTGACCATTTGAGGTGTGAGTCGAGGTGATTCCACAGGATCTGGTCCGTGGGCAGGCCTGAGTTTATGAAATAACTTCATGAAGGAATAACGCCGACCGTATCCCGGGATAGCAAACAGGCTTTCTAAGTAGTTCTTGCACGGTGCCGGTTGTAGTGCGTTTCGAACACTTTTGACTTTGATGGGCACTAATGAAGTGGTTAATCTGGCAGATGTTAGCATTTTGAAAAATGTTTATGCCTCCTTCATGATAACTACTTCTCGACAAGTATTTTACATCCTCGTTCTATTCCAAATGGAATAAAAATAAACATGTTCAAATAAATATCCGAGTGTCCAATCACGACACTATAAACCGTGTTTCCAGCACTTTCCTATGTGGCCAGATTTTGTTTAGGATCGATACTTAAATAATCTATGATGATAGGAAACTCTTTACAGAGCGATACAACAGGAAGCAATCTGATCATCAGAAATAGTCCCCCCGTCCGACAAGTGTTTCGTATTGCAACGCTTTGTGGTTAAGATTATTTTACTTACTGTCATTAACCCGTCAAACTTGACGGGTTTTTAATTATAGTGTGTTGTTTCCGTTCCCAGATGAGCAGATAAAAGTACATTCTTAGAGTGTTTTGGGTTTCTTTCCATTATACAGTGTAATCAAACTGTTCATGAACACCGTCATTTGAACGCTTTTCTTTGTTGATTGTAATTATTTTAGGGAGAGTATATATACTGCTCAAAAAAAGTTAAAGGCCACTTTCAATTTTTAGGTCATTTCAACTAAGCTGTTTTTTTTAAAACCTGAACACTCAGTCAAAAAAGTTTTGCTGCATTTTGTTGCATGCTTAAACAATGTTTGTTGGGAGCCGCGCTGGTGTAATGGCTTCGGCGTTGTACTGGCGACCAGGTGTTCATGGTTCAAACCCGGGCGTCGGCGTTTGAAGAAATGTTTACGGCCGGAAATTTGACTGAATAGCCTGAACGGCTCCTGTGATAAACCCTCTGTGGATGGGAAGGAGCGAAGCTCCTGACCGGGTTGGAAGGAAAGTCCTCAGGTTCCCCAGCCTCGCAATGACATGTCATTGGGCCGAAGGGCTGAAAGCCTAAGTGCCGCTGGTTAAAAAAAAAAAAAAACAATGTTTGTTAATCTGACAATAAATCAAATCTGTGTTACGTGTGTGTACCTCCAAGGTCAATCAAATGTACGTGGTGGAAAGGGAAATAATGCATGTTTGAAAATGCTTCCTATGGCAAAGCCTATTGATAACATTGCTGAAATTTGCTTTTCACGTGCAAGTCGTGACTATGGTGAACACATTTCACCCACTTTTCGGAAGGAACGGGCAATGGGTATGTTTGTAACATTTACCATTTTAGCCATGGCTCAGCTAAGACGCTTGACCAATGTTGACAGATGGAGAGCGATGTCATGGCTGCAGGATGATGTAGGGCTGCGAGAAGTTGCTAGGAGATTAGGAGTTGCCCACTCTGTCATACAAACTCTGCGTGATCGTTATAATGTAACTGGCAGTGTCACAGAACAACGCAGGTCAGGACGTCCAAGGTCTACCACAAGACGGCAAGACACGCTGAGCCATGGCTAAAATGGTAAATGTTACAAACATTCCCATTGACCGTTCCTTCCGAAAAGTGGGTGAAATGTGTTCACCATAGTCACGACTTGCACGTGAAAAGCAAATTTCAGCAATGTTATCAACAGGCTTTGCCATAGGAAGCATTTTCAAACATGCATTATTTCCCTTTCCACCACGTGCAATTGATTGACCATGGAGGTACACATACGTAACACATATTTGATTTATTGTCAGATTAACAAACATTGTTTAAGCATGCAACAAAATGCAGCAAAACTTTTTTGACTGAGTGTTCAGGTTTTAAAAAAAAACAGCTTAGTTGAAATGACCTAAAAATTGAAAGTGGCCTTTAACTTTTTTTGAGCAGTATATAATGAAAACAGTATAATTTTTCAACACGGTTGCATTCCTCAGCTGTGACCAACGTACACACGGCGAGAATTATGTTATTTTAGATTCAATTTAAAACTTATTTGATGACAACATTTCGTGTGAAAGTGCGTGGATTGTTTTCAAAGAGTGTTCCCTGATAATAAGTGGTTTTAACAAAAACTTTCAAGTTTTCATGATTTGTACATCGGGTGAGGGCGACATAGAGCTGGCCGTGTCCGAAAACATGTTCAGGAAGGAAAACTCCTACATTTCGTGAAAGAATATAAAAAAATTAATTAATAAAACCAAAGTATTTGTTTTATATAACACCCACACCGCGCAAGTTGCACACATTGCGTTGCGCACTTTTTTTTCTGGCGTGAGTTACTATTTTAGGTGAGACCGACCGACGTAACATACATCGGTAATTATGTTAATTGGGATGGGATTTTTTCTTCTCCTTCAAATACCTTGCTAAATGGCGTATGCGATCATATATGTCTGTAAGTTCATTTTCCTGGTGCTGTTTATCAGTTCTATACATTACACTGGTATACACACATTTTGGTGCCTTAAATTTTATAGCTGTTCTTGGGTAATTTTGGGTTGCTGATTCCAAAAATGTAATCAGATTTTTTCTATCAGCTCTAGTTTTTGAGATAACTAAGAATGACCATATTAGTAGGGCAATTGTTATGTACAATTCTAGAGTTAGGTGCTGTCAGTGGCATTTTGACTTTAGTCTGCATTCATATTATATGTAATTACTGTAAATATATATCCAAAAATGTAATAAAACTTTATCACTAGCACTTGTTTAGTCAACACGCAAAAAGGATCTTTTCGATGACTTCCTGGAATGTGATATGCCCGGACAGTCACGCTTAATGGTCCAACAGTAATCTGCCATCATGTGGGCATCCCAAAGTCCCTGGTATCTCTCTTCCATTGTTTTTATATCTTGGTGAAATCTTTCACCTTGCTCCTCACTAAAGTCGCCAAGATTCTTCGGAAATAAATGTAATGGTTATGGAGGTAGTGCAATTTTATGCTCATGTTGCATCCAAGTTCACAAAAACTCGACAGCATGTTTCCAACTAATTGAGAATAATTGTCTGCTTTAAAGTTACCCAGAAAGTTTTGCACAACTAAAACAAATGATGACCAGGCTGTGGACTCTGTTTTGTTCATGGAATCAATAAAATTTGGATCGTTTATTAACTTTCTAATTTGAGGTCCATCAAAAATTCCAGCTTTAAGTTTGTCTATGCTCAATTCTGGAAACTTTCTGCATAAGTAATTAAAACAGGTACCATCTTTGTTCAGTGCCTTAACAAATTGCTTCATAAAGCCAAGCTTTATATGTAATGGTGGCAGTAGAACTCTTTTTCGATCAATGAGAGGCTTATTGACAATATTTTTTTCTCCAACTTTAAATTCATCCCTCAACGGCCACTGTTTCTTTGTCCAGTGCATATCTTTTGCCCTACTATCCCACAAACATATAGGGACAGTTTATGGAAAATACTGAGAGCTTATGGAATTCCAAGCTGCAAAGTGTCAGTCATAAAAAGCCTTTATGCCAACTTTACGTGCAGCATTGGGCAGAGCAACCTAACCTTTGAAGTGAAGACAGGAGTACGACAGGGATGCCCCTTATCAACCACTCTATTTTTAACAGTCATAGACTGGGTGATGCGCCAGACAACAGAGGGCAATCCAAGAGGAATAAGATGGACTACATTTTCTACATTGGAAGATCTGGAATATGCAGATGACATTGCACTGCTAGCACATTCACATCAACACATCCAGGAAAAAACGGATAGACTTAATAAGTATAGTCAGCAGGTGGGCTTGAACATCAACCTAAAGAAGACAGAGGTCATGACGCTCAATGTGAGCAACCCTGAGCCCATATCAGTAAGGAATCAGCAACTGGAACAGACAGATGCCTTCATATACCTAGGATGCTGTCGTGAAATATTCTAATCCACATATATAAATTATCACGTAAATGTAAAGCCTAACAAATAACTTCAATAAAAGGAAAGAAGAATGGTAAAGAACAGTGCTGTCACAATGACTGTACTCGAAATCCCCCTTGTTTTCTACTTCGTCTACAAATTGTAACGTTTCACGTTGATAGTAAAAGCCTACTGCTTCAATACCCGCCTTCTACGATAAAAAGTGTACTGCCTTTCTAAGAAAAACCATGGGATACGCAGCTGACCTAGATTTAAAATTCCATTCATGTCATTTTATACACTACGTTACCAAAAAAAACGAAAGACAGATGGACTAAAGATAGAAAGAAAGGGAGAGGCTGAAAGCCGGAACGCAGACAATACTACCACAGTCGCGCGATACACAATTGCTGCCATCACGCGTGTAAGGCCACAAGCACTAGCTTTTTTTTCAAATCGACAGTGATAAAACGAGAGTTAGGTTTTAAAAAACTTACAAAACGCTTATTAGGAAACATGACATTCTACTGTTTTATGTCTGAAATCCTGACATTAGTATGACAGTACAGCAGACACCCTAAAGTTTGGAAGTGAGGAGGTGGCAACAGCACGACTATCCTAGAAGAAAATACATATTTTGAACGCCGCCACTTAGCTCCTTTAAATTTGTATATTTGGGTTCCTTAGGACTTGCTGACAAAGAATATGTTAAACGTTACGCAAGTAGTCTAGGAATTAACAAATTATAGCCAAAAGAAATAGTGAGGGATGTCAGACAACACCCAAATCAGAATCGCTCAGTGGCAGATTTTCACCCCACCATTGTACGGAAAATGGGTCTCCATGTTAAATCCGATTTGATTGGAGCGCAATAAATGTAAGGCTAAACACGATTAGTCGGACTATAAATACTACTTCTTTGTTGTTAGGGGAAACGTGAGTAGGAGTACTTTTTTGAAAAGCTGTGTAAACATGGCATGATTGGTTAGACCTGCCAATATAGTCAATTAGAGGCGTCAGGTCAGCACCACATTTGCAAATAAAGGGACAGTTTATGGAAAATACTGAGAGCTTATGGAATTCCAAGCTGCATAGTGTCAGTCATAAAAAGCCTTTATGCCAACTTTACGTGCAGCATTGTGCAGAGCAACCTAACCTTTGAAGTGAAGACAGGAGTACGACAGGGATGCCCCTTATCAACCACTCTATTTTTAACAGTCATAGACTGGGTGATGCGCCAGACAACAGAGGGCAATCCAAGAGGAATAAGATGGACTACATTTTCTACATTGGAAGATCTGGAATATGCAGATGACATTGCACTGCTAGCACATTCACATCAACACATCCAGGAAAAAACGGATAGACTTAATAAGTATAGTCAGCAGGTGGGCTTGAACATCAACCTAAAGAAGACAGAGGTCATGACGCTCAATGTGAGCAACCCTGAGCCCATATCAGTAAGGAATCAGCAACTGGAACAGACAGATGCCTTCATATACCTAGGATGCTGTCGTGAAATATTCTAATCCACATATATAAATTATCACGTAAATGTAAAGCCTAACAAATAACTTCAATAAAAGGAAAGAAGAATGGTAAAGAACAGTGCTGTCACAATGACTGTACTCGAAATCCCCCTTGTTTTCTACTTCGTCTACAAATTGTAACGTTTCACGTTGATAGTAAAAGCCTACTGCTTCAATACCCGCCTTCTACGATAAAAAGTGTACTGCCTTTCTAAGAAAAACCTTGAGATACGCAGCTGACCTAGATTTAAAATTCCATTCATGTCATTTTATACACTACGTTACCAAAAAAAACGAAAGACAGATGGACTAAAGATAGAAAGAAAGGGAGAGGCTGAAAGCCGGAACGCAGACAATACTACCACAGTCGCGCGATACACAATTGCTGCCATCACGCGTGTAAGGCCACAAGCACTAGCTTTTTTTTCAAATCGACAGTGATAAAACGAGAGTTAGGTTTTAAAAAACTTACAAAACGCTTATTAGGAAACATGACATTCTACTGTTTTATGTCTGAAATCCTGACATTAGTATGACAGTACAGCAGACACCCTAAAGTTTGGAAGTGAGGAGGTGGCAACAGCACGACTATCCTAGAAGAAAATACATATTTTGAACGCCGCCACTTAGCTCCTTTAAATTTGTATATTTGGGTTCCTTAGGACTTGCTGACAAAGAATATGTTAAACGTTACGCAAGTAGTCTAGGAATTAACAAATTATAGCCAAAAGAAATAGTGAGGGATGTCAGACAACACCCAAATCAGAATCGCTCAGTGGCAGATTTTCACCCCACCATTGTACGGAAAATGGGTCTCCATGTTAAATCCGATTTGATTGGAGCGCAATAAATGTAAGGCTAAACACGATTAGTCGGACTATAAATACTACTTCTTTGTTGTTAGGGGAAACGTGAGTAGGAGTACTTTTTTGAAAAGCTGTGTAAACATGGCATGATTGGTTAGACCTGCCAATATAGTCAATTAGAGGCGTCAGGTCAGCACCACATTTGCAAATAAACTTACTACAGAACCAGTGCGTTGAGCGCCAGTGCATATTTTTTCTAAATAAAAGCCTGGGACATCGGCAGATCGAAATTGTGCTATATTCATTGCCAGTCAACGTAATTCTGTATTATTTCCATGAATTGTGGTAAGCTTGAAATATTTGATATCTTTTTAATGAAAATTGAATGTAAATTGATAATTTATGTCTGTATATATGTGTGGTTCAGTAGTGAACATGAGGTAAAGCCTATATAGTGCTCCAGCCTGAACAGAAGGTGTCGGAGGAAAGTAAAACTACATGGAATTGCCAAACAGTACACTGACACCTATATTATTGACTAGAAAGAAATAATGCTGGAATTGCAGAGGCGTAATAACCATTAGGGAGGAATATACTGGTGAAAATTGTTTCAGATGAAGATAGCAGTTGGCCTACCGCTCTGAACTCAGTGTTTGTTATGTATTGTGCTCAGTGTAGAAATAGAGTATAAATTAGTTCTGAAGTAGGAGGTACAACCTTCTTGTTTCAGGGACTGTGGTCCTAAAGTTATTGAGCAGCACCTGGTCAGAGCTTTGCTGAATCCAGAGGGGACAGCATACTCCTTGGTCCATATAGCAAACAGTGAGGTGTCTCCAGAACACAGGGGAGCAATCGAGCAGAGGAGTCTTTCCCTGCCGCCATCACGAAAGATAAGCCTATGTGGCCAGCGGAGCTCAACATTATGTAACCCCATCTTAAACTGACATTGTATAAAAATAAGAGGGGAAATTAATTGTTTTAATGAACGGAACTGAGAACATCTCCAATACTAGTTCCAACAGAAACAAACACTTGAAGTCATGATGACAAATAACAACATAGCTTGAAAAAAACAAAACCAGTATTACCTCATATTACTACTACACAACTGACACACATAGGATAATATTAATAAAATATGTCACTACAAGATTCATATTGATAAATTCTGTACATATAACTTGTAATTAAAATTGATTGTGATTCCTGGTTTACTTTGTATTTGAATCAGGACACATATATATTAGTGACAGTAATTAATACATATTTATATTTGAAAATTTACCAGTGCCTCATTTAAGAATAGTCTTATAGAGTGTTAAATGTGTGTGAGTGTCAAAGTGTTGTCACGTGTGGTGGAATAAATTAAATTGTTTATCTGTCTGTTGTTGTTGTGACTTACACTTCATCATATACATACCCTAGACATTCAACGTAGTCATCACAATATTCCAGAATAATTCTGACTGAGGTATAAATATGTGGTAGCAAGTAAGGTCATCTGTAATACACTACCCTTATTAGATACAGATACCTTCACAGCTGATCTCAGTCAGTACACTAAGTCCCCTATAAATATTTATAATATCCCACTTTACCACATATATTGGGGTCTCGCTCCAGGGATATTGAACTTTCTCCTGTTATAGATATTGGGAATAATAAGAATTAAAAGGTATCCTTGGGTGGAAATAAATAAGGTTGAGCTCTCAGTGCCTGTAGTGTCCTTAGATAATTATTGATAGATTGAATTGTTACAATTGCATGTTAGACAATGGCCGACTTGGCAAAATTTCGATCTGCTGCTGTACAGACTGCGAAAGAGTTAGGAATGGACGGACAAATTATGATTGCTTATGTCACGGCTGAATGTGACAAATATATTGAACGGGAAGAAAGAAGATTAGAAAAAGAGGCCGAAAGAAAGTTAGAGGCTGAGACTAAGAGGCTGCAATTTGAGGCTGAGGCTGAGGCTAAGAGGTTGCAGATTGAGGCTGAGGCTAAGAGGTTGCAGATTGAGGCTGACAAAGAGGCTAAAGCATTGGAAGCCGAGGAAAGAAGACAGGCTGCAGAAAGAGAAGAGAAGAAATTAGCTGCAGAAAGGGAAGACAAGAGATTAGCTGCAGAAAGGGAAGCAGAAGATAAGAGATTACAAAGGGAACATGAGTTACGACTAAGGGAGTTTGAGTTTCAAGGCCATGCTCCTGAAAATGGTGCCAGTCCCTTTACCTCTGATGCCACTGCTAGTCAGGGAGCCTCAACCTCAGCTATGAATTTTCATTTAGATCATTTTGTTGAGAAAGACGATGATATTGAGAGCTATCTAAATAGATATGAACTATTGGCTACCACATATGGGTTAGAGAGAGAAAGGTGGAGCTTAAAGTTATCTCAAGGTCTTCGTGGGGCAGCTTATGAAGTTTTTGCCAAAATGAGCAGAGGTGATCAGGAAAATTATGACATGCTAAAGCAGGCTCTTTTGTTAAGATATGAAAAGAACGCAGAATTTTATAGGAAAAAATTTAGGAATGCTAAACTACTGTCAGGTGAAACCTACCACCAGTTCTCTGCACGAATAGAGACATACTTGGAGAAATGGACTTCTCTGGGGAAAACCCAAGATCTTAAGGAAATGGTCCTTATAGAACAACTAAGAGAGTCCATGGCTCCAGACCTGAGAAAGTTTCTCATGGAACAAGGTGCAGAGAGGCTGGGTGAGTTGCTAAATGTTGCTGAAAGGTATCAAGCAGCTCAGGCAGAGGTATCAGGTAACAAAAAGAAACAGTTGGAAAATTTTAGGGCACCACAGAACTTTAATAAATTTGATCCTAGGGATCAAAATAAAGGTAAGCACCAGTTTGATAGGCCACGGTATGACAATAAAAATAAAACCCCACAATTCGATGAAAGGAAATATGATGAAAGAAAATCTTTCAACCAAGGAAAAAGGTGGTGTAAAAATTGTAAGATGAACAATCATGACACTGACCATTGTAGAAGGAAACCTCCTCATTGTGCTGCTATGACATCTAGGAAAAAGGAAAAAAGGTCAAACCTGCAGAACTACAGGAACCATACCATCCCCCAGTGTGTGAAGATGTCATCTGTAATGGTGTCACTATAAGGTGTTTATATGATACCGGTTTAGATTACGATTCCGTTGTGAGTTCTCACCTGGTGCAGGCAGATCAATACACCACAGAAACAGTGGAGATTCAAACTGCAACCAAGGATGTAGCTACCATGACACTTCCCGTCGCCCGGATAAAGGTGAAAACGCGATATGTCGAAGGAATCATAAAAGCAGCAGTGATAAATGAGCCAATCTACCCTCTGATATTGGGGTGTAGATATGTCTTCTTGGGGAATCCCAAGAGACCTGTGATACTGGCAACAGTGCAGACCAGAACGACCTCAAGAAAGGAGGAGGATATTATGTTGGATACCACTCCAGAAGAGATGAGGAAGGCACAGGCTGGGGATAAGACCCTCAAGCCTTGTTTCAGGAAATTGTCAACTTGTCATACAACTCCAGGCAAGGGAGATTTTTACATGAAAAACAAATTGATGTATAGGAAGACTGGAGCTAGATCCAAAGGTCAGGGACAGCTGGTACTTCCAAAAAGATATAGGGCAGACTTAATAAGGAGCCTACATGTGAAACCAGATGGGGACCATGAGAAAATAGGTACCATCATCCAAAAGGTGGCTCACAATTATTATTGGCCCAAGGCAAGGTGGGACATTGAGAATTTTGTAGAAAGGTGTAGCATAGCACATGAGGGAACACCCACAAGTGGGAACATTGATCAGGATCTGGACGCGCCACGGGGCAACCGTAGGCCTGACAATAGAAAGAAAAATAAATTTGATAAAGTGGACCAAATGGAATGGGAAGCCCCTTTTCACGGACAAGCTTCACTTAACTGTTTTACAATGGCCACTATGCAGAGAGTGCAAAAAGATGTCTTACCCCAGGATAAGCCGAAAATCCCTCAATCGGACTTAAACAAACTGGAGGAAGAGGATGTAGAGAGGAAATCTCTCATCAAGAATTTTAAGTGGGGAGAAAGCCCCAAGAGGAAAATTGGTAGCGGTCATTTTGTGCATGATAATTCTGGGAAGAAAAATCATCACTACAGAGCTTCGGGTGGAAAGGACCTGGCATGTGCCAGGAGAAATAAGTTTCCGAATTTAAAAATCCATATGTAACGCTGTTAAGAACGTGGACTGATGAAAAAGCAGAGGAAAATATTACATCCTCATACCAATATGTGAATGAGCTGACCACTCGTTTAAAAACTGGCTGGAAACTTGCCAATGAAAATTTGAAACAAGCCAGGAAGAAACATGCTGCCTATTATAACAGGAAAGCTAAAGACAGAGATTTGGTTGTGGGAGAGAAGGTACTGCTTCTTCTACCCGGTAGTCAGAATAAGTTACAGATTGGATGGCAAGGTCCATATACAGTTCTAGAGAAGGTGTCTAGAACAAATTATAAGATAGATAAGAAGGGGAAAGAAAAAATCTATCATGTGAATCTCCTGAAGAAATATTTGGAAAGAGAACATCAGGAAGAGACACACTTGTTGACCTTGTCCATTGCCATGGAGATGAAAAAGGAACCACTTTCATCATTTGAATATCCATTACACCCCTGTGAGACAGCGGCACAGGTGAAAATCAGTACACATTTAACGAAAACTCAGAAAGAGAGAGTGCAACAGGTTCTAGATAATCATGCAGAGGTGTTAACAGACCGACCAGGACATACAAACTTATTGGAATATGATATGAAGCTGATAGACCCCACACCTGTCTGTATGAAACCATATTCGATTCCTTTTGCTAAGGAGAAAGCTTTGAAGGAAGAGATAGACTATTTGTTGAAGGAAGGAATTATTTCGCACAGTGAATCTTCATATAGTTCCGGTGTTGTACTCTTAAGGAAGCCCTCTGGAGAACATAGACTCTGTATAGATTACAGGAGACTGAATGCTATTACAGAAGGACAGGTGGATCCATTGCCGGATACAAATCAGCTGTTTGCCAGGCTAAATAAAGCTAAATATTTCTCAAGGGTGGATCTGAGTAAAAGCTACTAGCAGATTCCAGTAAAACCTGAGATCAGACAAAATTATTGGATGTAAACATTTCGGAGGAACGTAATGAATCCCTGAGTTGCCTCTTTGATTGAGGATATTCCGAATGTTTCATACAGGCTAATAAGAAGATTATGGGATCCACTACGAAAACTCTGCTATCACCAGGTATATGTTATCTCCTCATAACGTACATTTTGGGGAAAATCTAATGTTCTCTGGACATGTCATTGCGCAGACTCAGAGAAGAGAAATGGTGAATACGGGTTGTGAAGCAGCATTAAGACAAGCAGTCACACTTGCGGCTGTTCAGTAACATAACCGAAAAATATTATTGGTTGTAGAGGTCTGAGGCAGATTTCATGAGTAGTGCCTACTCTGAATGGACCCAACTACATAAAACCATGATAGCACAACAGCAGAGTAAAGTCAAGTTGACTTACATTTATCTATGTGTATATAGAATAAAGGACTGACATAAGATGTCTGTTTTAAGAGGGGAGATGTCGTGAAATATTCTAATCCACATATATAAATTATCACGTAAATGTAAAGCCTAACAAATAACTTCAATAAAAGGAAAGAAGAATGGTAAAGAACAGTGCTGTCACAATGACTGTACTCGAAATCCCCCTTGTTTTCTACTTCGTCTACAAATTGTAACGTTTCACGTTGATAGTAAAAGCCTACTGCTTCAATACCCGCCTTCTACGATAAAAAGTGTACTGCCTTTTTAAGAAAAACCTTGAGATACGCAGCTGACCTAGATTTAAAATTCCATTCATGTCATTTTATACACTACGTTACCAAAAAAAAAACGAAAGACAGATGGACTAAAGATAGAAAGAAAGGGAGAGGCTGAAAGCCGGAACGCAGACAATACTACCACAGTCGCGCGATACACAATTGCTGCCATCACGCGTGTAAGGCCACAAGCACTAGCTTTTTTTTTCAAATCGACAGTGATAAAACGAGAGTTAGGTTTTAAAAAACTTACAAAACGCTTATTAGGAAACATGACATTCTACTGTTTTATGTCTGAAATCCTGACATTAGTATGACAGTACAGCAGACACCCTAAAGTTTGGAAGTGAGGAGGTGGCAACAGCACGACTATCCTAGAAGAAAATACATATTTTGAACGCCGCCACTTAGCTCCTTTAAATTTGTATATTTGGGTTCCTTAGGACTTGCTGAAAAAGAATATGTTAAACGTTACGCAAATAGTCTAGGAATTAACAAATTATAGCCAAAAGAAATAGTGAGGGATGTCAGACAACACCCAAATCAGAATCGCTCAGTGGCAGATTTTCACCCCACCATTGTACGGAAAATGGGTCTCCATGTTAAATCCGATTTGATTGGAGCGCAATAAATGTAAGGCTAAACACGATTAGTCGGACTATAAATACTACTTCTTTGTTGTTAGGGGAAACGTGAGTAGGAGTACTTTTTTGAAAAGCTGTGTAAACATGGCATGATTGGTTAGACCTGCCAATATAGTCAATTAGAGGCGTCAGGTCAGCACCACATTTGCAAATAAACTTACTACAGAACCAGTGCGTTGAGCGCCAGTGCATATTTTTCTAAATAAAAGCCTGGGACATCGGCAGATCGAAATTGTGCTATATTCATTGCCAGTCAACGTAATTCTGTATTATTTCCATGAATTGTGGTAAGCTTGAAATATTTGATATCTTTTTAATGAAAATTGAATGTAAATTGATAATTTATGTCTGTATATATGTGTGGTTCAGTAGTGAACATGAGGTAAAGCCTATATAGTGCTCCAGCCTGAACAGAAGGTGTCGGAGGAAAGTAAAACTACATGGAATTGCCAAACAGTACACTGACACCTATATTATTGACTAGAAAGAAATAATGCTGGAATTGCAGAGGCGTAATAACCATTAGGGAGGAATATACTGGTGAAAATTGTTTCAGATGAAGATAGCAGTTGGCCTACCGCTCTGAACTCAGTGTTTGTTATGTATTGTGCTCAGTGTAGAAATAGAGTATAAATTAGTTCTGAAGTAGGAGGTACAACCTTCTTGTTTCAGGGACTGTGGTCCTAAAGTTATTGAGCAGCACCTGGTCAGAGCTTTGCTGAATCCAGAGGGGACAGCATACTCCTTGGTCCATATAGCAAACAGTGAGGTGTCTCCAGAACACAGGGGAGCAATCGAGCAGAGGAGTCTTTTCCTGCCGCCATCACGAAAGATAAGCCTATGTGGCCAGCGGAGCTCAACATTATGTAACCCCATCTTAAACTGACATTGTATAAAAATAAGAGGGGAAATTAATTGTTTTAATGAACGGAACTGAGAACATCTCCAATACTAGTTCCAACAGAAACAAACACTTGAAGTCATGATGACAAATAACAACATAGCTTGAAAAAACAAAACCAGTATTACCTCATATTACTACTACACAACTGACACACATAGGATAATATTAATAAAATATGTCACTACAAGATTCATATTGATAAATTCTGTACATATAACTTGTAATTAAAATTGATTGTGATTCCTGGTTTACTTTGTATTTGAATCAGGACACATATATATTAGTGACAGTAATTAATACATATTTATATTTGAAAATTTACCAGTGCCTCATTTAAGAATAGTCTTATAGAGTGTTAAATGTGTGTGAGTGTCACAGTGTTGTCACGTGTGGTGGAATAAATTAAATTGTTTATCTGTCTGTTGTTGTTGTGACTTACACTTCATCATATACATACCCTAGACATTCAACGTAGTCATCACAATATTCCAGAATAATTCTGACTGAGGTATAAATATGTGGTAGCAAGTAAGGTCATCTGTAATACACTACCCTTATTAGATACAGATACCTTCACAGCTGATCTCAGTCAGTACACTAAGTCCCCTATAAATATTTATAATATCCCACTTTACCACAGATGCATAGTAACACCAGACGGCGGAGCAAGCAAAGACATCAACAACAGAATGAAAAAAGCAAGAACAGCCTTTTTTAGTCTAAACAACATCTGGAAGTCCTCTCAGTACAGCACAAGCACAAAATTAGGATTATATCAGAGCTGTGTGCTTTCTGTGCTTCTCTATGGCGCGGAGAGCTGGAGAGTCACAGAGAAGGAAATGTCGAAATTGTCCTCTTTTCACACAACATGCCTAAGAAAAATTCTCCGAATCTTTTGGCCGAATATCATCACCAACCAAGATCTGCTTACTCGGAGCAAGCAAGAGGACATGCACACCATCATAGCTGGCAGACGCTGGAGCTGGGTTGGCCATGTCCTCAGAAGAGACCCCGATGCCATCACAAGAACAGCTATGCTATGGACCCCTGAAGGAAAACGAAAGAGAGGCCGACCAAAAACAACTTGGCGGAGGACTGCGGGGCTGAGATGCAAAGAATGAACCAGAGTTGGGGCACTGTACGAAGGATGGCCGCCGACCGAGCAAAGTGGAATCAATTTGTTGTTGCCCTACAAGACGCCACCAGGCGTAATGGCCACTGACTGCTTTGACGGTCGGCGGCTAAGGATCAAAGAAGAAGAAGAATCCCACAAACATATAAAGCATGGATATTTGGTGAATTCCATTAAAAATGGTTCTTGGGCTCTCTCCAAACCATTGGAATTCCAAATTTTAAACATTTTCTTTTCCCACAAGTCCACTGTCGCATTTGTTCAACACATGTTTTGCAAACAATATGAGGAGCCCAAGACTTGTCCTGGTCACCTAGTTTTACTTTAAAGTAAGCAAAGTATGCCTTTTTCACAAAAACAGTACCGTAATATGCTTCCTATGTTCTTCTTTGAAAGTGTACTCTCCACAAATATAACAAAATAAATGCGGTGAAAGAAAACATGCTCTTCTTGAAGATGATGCCATTCTCTGTTAGAAGTGTAATAAAATAAGTAGCATACTGTTAAAGTCATATTTTAATGAAGGGGCGTTAAACGTTAAAAGACTTGTATGTACAGGTCAGTTTTTTGTAATCACCCTTGTAAACACGCTTTGGGTGATGATGATGTCTTTTCTTAGTTGGGAGCTGTAGGCAGTAAATTGTTGAACACAGCTCAACTGACTAGTTGTTAGTGTTTTTTTTAAAATATGTTAAAAAACTGTTCTAGTCCCTAGTGAGATTTTTGGGTAGGGACGGTTTGAGCTGAGTTGAGTTCTCACGCGGTGAGTCCGCGCATGTAGTTTTGTTACTGAGTTGTACTGCGTAGCTATTTTCGTGATAGTGTGTTTCTGGCAGAGGTACGAAATGGATGTTTGAGCATTTCGTGTGTGTGTACCGGCCATGATTATTATTATGCATATTTCCTATGATGCAGGGGATAAGATATTTGGTGTGAAGGGAATGTTTGATACTTTCTAATGTATTTTCTAAAAGCCATGGATATGCGGCTTATTTATGTACGTTATTGAAGATTTTCAAGCCATGGATTACGTATTATTTCAGGCCTTGGAGTATATTGATTCAGGCCATACACATATTATTGTAAACTGCGACATATGCAGTTCCCCTTTCTTGAATGGATATTTTTTGGCCATGATGTTGATGATTTGTGAATGGATATTTTTGTACCAGTGACTGTATCTCTAAGGATTTACTTACTGATGATCGATGATCCGTTAATGAGCAATTGTTGAAGATTATATATCTTTGGATTGTACGCTCAATTACCTTGGATTAGTGCTCACTTGATATACCAAGATTTGCCGTGACTTGTAACCTGTGACAGTGTATTATTTATGATGTCATCGTTTGCTGTGGTGTTAATAAACAGTGTAGAACGTTACAGCTTGTTCCACCACTTCCTGGCTCCTGCGTTTGCAGTGATGTGTGATTACCGTCTGTTTAGATGAAAGAACATATACACATTCGCGTAGATATATTTACACATCGGTCGGCCATCTGTAAGCCCGACCATAAGCTGATTGCCTTCATCAGCGAAAGATATTAACATTTGGCTTCCTCCACTTACTTACCTAAATAACTACACACTGCAACACATACTAACATGCATGCAGTGGCTTAAAATCTAAAAAAGGCAATTCTGGGAAGATTCTTGGAAAACTGAAACTGAGAGTAAACAAGCAGTTTTCTTTTTAAAGGACTAGACAGCAATAGTTTTTTTTTTTACATAGCCTTATAAAGAAAATATTGTAATAATACAGGGTGACCCCCCAAAAAAAACAGGCCCGCGCGCGCACTTTTTGTGCGCGCGCGGGCCCGTTTTTTTTGGGTCACCCTGTATTAATGAAATACAAAAATGTCTGTATCTCAAAAACTAGAGCTGCTACAGACAAGTAAATGTGATATTTGGATTGAGCAGGCCTCATTTATGTACAATCAAGAGTAAAATGTTTGGCACCAAAATTTTTTTGTTTGTAGGGCTGTGTTATCAAACTCCATAACTCTCGCCGTTTGTACGTCGGTCACATCTAAGAAGTGCAACTGTTGTTGAAAGTTATACATTAATTGTATTGTTTCCGTTATATGTACTATACCGAAAATAGAAACACTCAACGAAGAAAAGTCGGTGAATTGTGCAACACAAAGTGAGTGACAGTGATATATGAATAAAATGTAAGTTTTTGATTGTAGAACCCAGTTTCATTCCAAAAACGGATTTAACTCATCATTTTGTTAAAAATAACCTTAAAATGTAAGTTTTTGATTGTTTCTTCAAGACAAACTTTTAATTTAAAGTATTGCAGACTTAATTGTTGGAGCTACTAGCTGGAAATTCAACGGTTTATTGATCCCAACGACGCAGTTGATGTCCCAACCGAGTTCCTTAACGAGCAGTGCCCATCAGGAATGTCACCGCATTTGCTGAAATTAAAGGTTGCTGCATGTATCCCTGAACCTGTTTTCGGACACGGCCATCTCTATTTCACCCTCACACGAGGAACAAATCATGAAAACTTGAAAGTTTTTGTTAAAAACACTTTTTATCAGGGAACATTCTTTGAAACAAATCCACGCACTTTCACAAAAAATGTTGTCATCAAATAACTTTTATATTGAATTAAAAAATACTTTAAAAATATATTACAGTTTTTGATTTACTTCCGTCATTATTGACGGGTTATTGCTAGTTACATCCGGGTTTCTCAACCGGGGTTCCACGGAACCCTGGGGTTCCGCGAGAGGTCGCTAGGGGCCCCGCGAGAGATCGTGATTGAAAAAAAAAATCATAAACGTATTTTTTTTTGTAACTTTGCGCGCCAGGGGTGCTAGCGCTCGCAGTGTTGGCCAGTGACCGAGCAGCCCCGTATCGCAGTGTGTAATAGGACGGTGTTCAATCTTGCTCATACCATAATTCATTAGTGTCTTGTAGAGTAGAAATTTGCGATGACTTTTAGGCCTACTTGGATATGGGTTTTTTTTTAAACAAAAATTTTTAAAAATAAAGTATCCCGTTCATCCCTTAATGGGTTATAATTAGGACATATGGTGTACTAATTCAAGAAAATAAAGTTAAATTTCCAACACCCAAATATAGTACCTTCTTCCCACCAATCAGTCCAAATAGAGTAAAAAGAGGCGCAACATTATTACCTCCCCCCCCCCTCCCCCCCCTCTCCCCTCCAGAGAAAACTGAAAGTTTTCTAAAGAAAAACGGCCAACAGTGCACCTCGGAAATAACGCGCGACAGTCAGAATCCCATCAAGGTCCGACAAATATCTCCAACAATCAGTATCGTAGTCAAAGCATTTTAGTCATAAATACTAAGTAAAATATATTCAATAATATCACTGTTTATTTGATTAACTAAATAAATATCCAGTTGGAGAAGAAATACATTCAATAGGAACATATCCTTATAGAAATGTCATTGTTTCAATGAGCATGTTATGATTAAAATTAATAACAGGTTATAGCGTAGCTCAGCGACGGCTCCGTGTTTGTTTATTTGTACACGGGTCACTGGGAAAGACCTGTGAGCTACGTTAAGCTGTCATGCTTGGCTGGGTCTCGTGAGACAGGTGACTGGTTTAGAGAGAAGGGGAGAGAGCGATGTATGTTTAATGGCCGGTGGACGTGTATTTTTCAGCTCCTGAGATTTATGCTGTTTTGATTAATTCCTACCTGATACCAATTTCTGTACTTCAAGATCTTGTGTGAGGGGTACTAGAGATGCATGTGAAAGGAAGTCTGTATTTCTTTGAACTGATTAAATAAATATGAGGAAAAGCTGTCAGGGATAGTCTACTAGCTACTGAACTTTACATGACGATACATATTATGCCATACGCTGTAATGGCTTTCAAATGTTTATCTATGGAGCTGTGTGTACGTCAATAAATGGTGTTGAACAGTTCACTCGGCTTTGGTAGTGAACAAGTTATTTTTGGTGTATTGCTGTGTGCGGTGTTATGCTGTATGTCCCTACACCAACTTGGTCAGTGTAACTCCAGAAGTTACAGATAAATTATAATCTAAGAACATCGCTACAGAGCACTTGTAGCTAGCAATGCCAATAACAATAAAGATCTATAAATGCATACACAGAGCAGCTAACACTCCCAGTCGGATTTAGCATCAAAGTTCGTATCGGTCTCATGGCTGGATACACCTCGACAGAGTGTCGGCCAGCACATTCTTATCACCATCAATGGGCCGAATGTCATAATCGTAAGCTTATAGGTTTATGGCATAATGAGCCACCCGTGGATTTGTCAAATTTGCTTTTTGTAAATAAGTGAGAGCTCGTTGATCAGTTTGTATTGTAAAGTGAGCCCCAAGTAAGAATCTCTGCAATTTGATCACACTCCAAGCAACTGATAGGAGCTCTCGTTCAATGATTGGGTATCTTGATTCGGTACTGCTCAACTTGCGACTTACATACAAGACTGGATAAGGAACTCCGTCCACACGCTGCATCAAGGAACCGCCGACGCCCTCCTGTGATGTGTCAGTCCTGAGAACGAATGGTAAACGTGTGTCAGGTAATTTCAAAACAGGTGCAGTAGAAAAACGTGATTTAATATGATTTAATGCTTCTTCACAGTCTGAATCCCAGTGGATTTTACTAGGCGAGCCCTTCTTGGTTAACGAAGACAGAACTGAAGTGATGGAAGAAAATTCTGGTATGAATTTATGATAAAAGTTAATTAGTCCTAGAAGACTCCGAACTTGTCTCTTAGTTGTGGGTACAGAAAGATTCAGGATACGAGACACAGTGGTATCCTCATGTTTAAGACAACCGTGACCGACTCTTTGTCCCAAGAATGAAATCTCCTGAAATCATATCTGAATTTTTGAAGGTCTAAAGGAAGTAGTATTAGACAGATGAGATAAGCAAGACCTAAAATATAGAAGACAATGGAAAAAACGCACCCTGAGAACGCACTAAGATTTGCGTAGTGCTGAATTGTGTTTCAATCTCACATCTAGACAATGGTTCCAAAAATAAGATCCATTTTCAAGACTGACAACTCTGCGTGCATCATTATTGTTATAGAAGCGAGCAAAGGCTTCTTTATGAGGAAAATTGTTAAGAGAAACGAGACGCACAAATTTGACATCAGCAGTGGACTGAAAAAATTCTCCCAGTGCGCGCCAGGTTGTAATAATAAATTCTTTAAGCACGAAACACGGCGCATAAGGCAGAAACCAGTGCTCTCCAGGTTGTACGTTGTGACGCCACTCCTCTTAGCTCTTGCACATTGTTTAATCCCAACGTTCTTCCTTCTCTTATTATTGTTCTTCTGAGTGTTTCTTTTGGTCTTCCTTTTTTCCTCTTACCCTCAGGAACCCAAGTGAGTGCCTGCAATGGTATTCTGTTGTTTTGCATTCGTAGGACATGACCGATATATGACCATCGTCTTTTCCTTATATAGTTGGAGACATATTTCTGCCTAGAGTCTTCTCTTATTTGTCGATTAGTCTTGAATTCTTTCCAACTGATGTTCATGAGTTTTCTAAGACATTTGTTCTCGAATGTATTCAGCTTGTTCTCCAATGATTTTGTTATTTTCCAACTCTCACAGTCGTATGTTAACACTGAGATAACATTTGAATTAAACAGACGAAGCTTGGTATGTATATTCAATGATCGTAATTTCCAAATGTTAGATAATCTATTGAAGGCGCTAGTTGCCAAAGCAATTCTAGTATGGATTTCTCTTGTTGTGTCACCATCCTGAGTCATTTTACTGCCTAAATAATTGAAACTTTCAACTTTCTGTAGTTTTTCCCCGTTCAGGATGATATTAAAGGTCTCGTTAGAAAAATTCATAACTTTAGTTTTAGAGGCATTTATTTGGAGACCTATTTTAACCGAAAGATGGCACAAATTATTTACTGCTTCTTGGGATTGTCTGGGTGTTGAACTTAAGAATGCTAAATCATCTGCGAAATCCAGGTTGTGCATGGTGGTAAATTTCGCACTTGTACGGTGCGGGTGTGTGCACTTTAACCACCAAAAGAAACTCGACTAGAGTGAAATTGTGTACAAGAATTATGTGCAACTCTAGTTGAATGGGAAGTACTGACATCAGTCTCTGTAGTACATGTCCTATCATACTGATTATAATGAGTATTATTATCATGGCTCTTAGTCGTCCTTGAGCATGTCGTAACCAACTGCTCAAAATGGGGGGCTTGACTTTCATCTTTAACATATGTATATACACCACTCTTATCATTTAAGTTTGTGTCACCCTTGTCATCATGAGAGGATAGTGCTGGAAAGGATGACCGAACAAAAGTCCCGATAACACATTTGACTGATAAAGAGAGCCACATTCAGAACATTTCGATTCATTGGATAAATCAACACTGCATGCATTAGTGTGACGAAAGTACTGAGATTCTGTCTTTCAAATGGCCCATGTCTTTTTCTCCTTGCATTTTGTTCAATTTTCTAGAAGGGATTACAGGTAATCCTTCTTCGTGTTTCTTCTCCTTCTATTATTTACGTTTTTTCAAGATGAGATCACGATGGAGTTTGATCTCATCGGCTTTATGGTTCTTCTTTATGTGTTTAGAGTGTGTGTGTAGGAAGAATGGTTGCAGCATTTTTCTAGATTAAGATTATTGATTCTAGATCAGGATTGGCACCAGATTGTCTTTTTTTAAAGATATGGCATGTGGCCATAGACGCATTTTTCGGGAGTTAAATTAATTGCGGCCATTTTTGCTTCATTGCCAGTATAGGGCTAGGACTAATTCCCGTTTCTTTGTCTAAATGGGGGATGGGGGTCAGTGACCTTTTACCACGTGTTAGCAGTAACTGATTGCATCAGAATTGTTTTCGATGATTGATTGGCCGAGAGTTTTGAAACCATTGGGTTAGAATTAAAGCCACGCATATGACGTCAAGAGGTCAGCGTGCTGTTCTGAGATGATAAATAGGGCCGAAATTTAATTCTCGTTCTCTTTTAATGTAAATTGCCAAGCCGGGTGCCAGAAACAAGTCGGTTCGCCTTCAGTGGGAATTCGAATTTGGGTAAGCAATGTAGCGGGATACTCTATTTAATTTTTCTAGTCTAGGCGTAGCAGTAAGTTTCTTGGGAAGTTGAGTTTAATTAAATTCGTAACTTCAGAGCCATCAAATACTATCTTAGTGATAGACTTGAGAAACTTTAGAGGTTCATAATAATTCCTTAATTCAGGAATAGCGGTATGGTTAAAAAGTTGAGATGCCACGGACGTGCTTTGTATTTATTGCAAAGTGGGTCGGGAGAGAAACCCGCATCTCTGTCGTAGGTAAATGTACAGAATAGCGGGAGTCTGTGTATTTGTGATTTTATTGAGAATGTAATGCTACAAGTTATTTATATTATATAGTTACCCATCTATCTGTAAGCACGGGAGTGATAGAGGTATTAATTGGAGCACGTGGGTGCGTTCATTACTGTATATTTATTTGATACGATGTTTAGAGGGGAGAGAGAGAGTGAAGCACGTGGGTGCTGTCATTAATGTATACTTATGCAGGAACACGTGGTTGGAAAAGAATTGGAAGCAAGTGGGTGCGTTCATTACGGTATATTTATTTGATACGATGTTCAGAGGGACGAGGGGGAGAGAAGTACGTGGTCATAAAAATGGTAACCACGTGTTTGTAACTACTGAGATTTAATTGATAACCATTATGGATAACTTCTAGGCATGTATATGCTAGCATCTAAAAGGGTTATATGTTATTGATTGTGCATTATTGTTCTGTGAATTCAGAAGATGGGAGAAGTCATTTTAAAAGGGAATTATTTTGTATTACATTTTGAATGTGATTACTATTATTGACGGGAAGAGTTTAGGAATTCTTTAATAATTTTGCTGCAGTGTAGGGTCAGCGTAAGAAAGTAGGCCACAGTACGACTGCCCAGACCGGGCCAGTGAAAATATTGTTGTTGCTCGGAGTTGATAGTCCTAGGCAGAACAGGCGATCTGGGTTAGCCAATGTTTACCTTGTGGGACTCAGGTACAGGAGAGGAGTTGTAGGCGTGATTTTTTGTATGGAGGTGCCATAACGAGAAGAGTCAGGGAGGTAATGTTATACTTACTTACTTACTTAGCTCGTTCCCCTTCTACCGTGAGGTGTAGAGGTTTGGAAGAGAGAGCGCCAGACCATTCTATCAGCTGTCTTCTTCCTGGCCTGGTTCCATTCTAGTCCTCGGTCCTTCAAAGATTGTCTAATGTTGTCCTCCCAGCGAACTCTGGGTCGTCCTGGAGGTCTGGATCCCTGGCTCTTTGTTTCCCATGCTTGTCGTGGTAGCCGATCTTCTCCCATTCTGCAGACATGGCCAAACCATCTTAGTTGGGACTGTTCTATTTGGGTCTGCAGCGGATGGGATTTCAGGCCTTGACGTATCGTCTGGTTGCGGACCATGTCTCTTCTTGTTACTTCAACCACTTTCCTCAGATACCTCATTTCTGAGGTTTGGATCTGGCTTTTGTGGGTTGTAGTCATTGCCCACGACTCGCATCCATATGTCAAAACTGGGACATAGGTGGAGCGGTATACAGCCATCTTCGTTTTCTTACCAACCTCTTTCTTGCTGAGGAATCCACGATTTATGGCCTGAAAAAGTCTCCCAGCCGCTGCTTTTCGAGTGGCCAACTCTTCTTTGATACCTCCCTTTCGGTCTATAATAGCTCCGAGATATTTAAAGTGGTCGACCTGCTCCAGGACCTGTTCTCCCAACTTAATCTGATGTTTTCTTTCTTCTCGTGATATCACCATGGATTTTGTTTTAGAGCTGCTTATGACCATCCCTCTCTTCTCCAGCTCTTCCTTCCAGACTTGCGGTTGGATTGGAGATGTGCCTCTGATTTAGCAATCAGGGCAACATCATCAGCAAATGCCAGCTCCGAAATATAGACCTGTCTCATCTTCCAGTACCCCACTGAATACTTTCTTGTTCTCTCCTTACATGCCTTGATGACATCGTCCATGAGGAGTATGAAAAGATAGGTAGTGTTATTAGAAATGTATTATTACGGTTTGTTTAGCTGTTGTTTTGTTTTGTCTAAACAGCAGGTACCGGCTTTTGTGGGGAAGAGCAGAATTTTTGATACCACAAAATTTCTCCCACGGCACAATTGTGGCATTCGCAGACACGCAAAGTCGTGCGTTAATTGCCAGGGGCGGAAGGAGAGAAAGAAAATACGTTTTCCCAGGCAGGGGAAGACATTGTTCCAGGGAATAGGATTTTGGTGGATAAATCCTGAGCTCTGACGCTCGTTCTGTTATACACGCAGATTTGGCATGCTGCCAGCGTTGCTGTAATTTTATTGTCGCTTCGTCACGGCCATAATAAAGCCGAAAGCCCATCGCCCAGTCATAGGTAATCGGGCAGGTAAATTCGGAGTGTTAGGAGAAGCCAACTACAGTTCCAGTCCAGAATCCAGTGGGGTTCTGTTAAACCTTAGTCATCAATTCCAGAGTTCGTGGAGAGAGACAGGGTGAACATTCTCTCTACAGAAGTCAGCACAGAAAGACAGAAAAGAGACATAGTTTTGTTGAAGATCATAGCAGAAGACAGCTGCTGAAGTTTAGAGGTGCAGTTAGTTGTGTTCGGGAGATTTCATGATAGGCGGTGTAGAACCGAAGTCTGTGCAGAGATTGTGTAGACACTTCGTAGTCGTTCCAGCTATCAGTGGACTTAGAGTTAGAGTTAGAATTTAGACCAGCTAGTTTGGAGTGTAGGTAAAGGGAAAGGTAAAGGAACCCGTTACACGCCCATTGAGGCATATTGGGAATATGGTGTTAGGCCCATATTATCTTGACCGTCGGCACACGAGGGGTGATGTGGTCGGCATCACGCCGGCCGCCTTAACCTTCCCAGAGTAGCTCTGGTACCCATTTGGGGCTGGGTCAACCCAGGAGCCGTTTGTGGCCTAAAAATTTTCCGCCTCATCTGGGGATCGAACCATAGACCACTGCGCTAGGAAGCCAGTGCACTTAACCACTATGCTACCGCGGCTCCCCAAGTTTGGAGTGTAGGCTCGACATCAAGTGCAGTGTGGTTCATGTCATTTAATCTTACCTTCTTTCTCCATACAGGTGAAACTTGTGGGTGAAGGGTGGGGTTGTTTTTTATGATACATCATTTGTCATTTTTTCTTCCTGAATTTGTTTGTTTCAGGAGGGCTTACACTGCAATTTTATGTATTTGACATGTATATGAGTTTTGTTTATAGGTGTAAATAAAACTTGAACCTTTATAGTCTGGACCAGTCACCTTTATTTACGTACAGTAGCTATCTGTTGTCTGTATCGTGGTGTATGTGAATCTAAATTGAACCTTATCCCCTCTCCACATGTAAGCCTACCTTGCCGTGGTTGGAGAGCTTGAGCGCCTCAATGATCCCGGGAGCTATGCCGGCGGGAGTTTTACTCCTGGCAGGGTCACCCAAGCCGGACAGGTCCTGGGTGAGGGGCCAGACTAAATGGGCTGAGGAGTGGGTGGAACCCTATAGGTGTAGATGCAGAACCCACCGGCGAGTGGTACATGCTCTGGTCTGCACCAATCCACCCCCACTTCATGGGTTAAATGCTTTCTTGCCTCATTCTTCACTGTTTGTCGTCTATCACGCCCATGGCGACCGTTGCCTCAATTGGCTGTGTGTGGTGTACCCGGAAACGGGGCCTCCCAGTACTGAGGCAAAGTTAAGTCCCCGATGTCACTTATCGGTGCAGAATTGAGAGAGATGGCTGAGCATCACAATCCCTCCTGTGTTGCAGCATGATGAGAACCCAGCATTGCACACTGAGCTTGGGGGGATCACTTGGGCACCAGACTTAATACTGGCTCTTGACTGGATGGCCGCATGCAGGAGATTTCTACAATGGAGGGTTGGCAGGTGGTGGGTATCGGGAAGTGGCTCTGTGCAGGACGTGAGGATTCCTTGGGAGAGCTCCGAACCAGAGCACAGCATTGTGCAAGCTCTGCATAGTTGGAGAGCCCCCTGGATGACGGGGAATGCACAGTGTGCTACCCCACCTATCCCCAACTGCTAACTTAGAACCAGAAGTGGGGTCCTCTGTATGCGTGCCAGGCCAGGATAAAATGCCTGGGAAAGAGACTGGAGCTCAGAACTCCCTAACTCAAAGTTGCAGGATGGCAGAAAAGCCACGGGAAAGACAGGGCTATTTTGAAGATAACGCAACCATATTTTCACCATACGAGCTCGGACGCCGCCTCGGTAAACAAGGTCCGCGCAGAGCAGTGACACCCCCAGGCTGCTTGCGAATAGTCTACTACTGGGAACATAAACAGATTAGGGATGAGCCCACTCTCCCGTTGAACAGGTGCTAAAGTCGTAGATACTGGGCCAGAAGGCGCACCGGAAACCACAGTATCATGCAACTCGCTTTTTTTTTTCTATGGAGAGTACACCGTCAAATAAATCTCGTTCTGGTGCTCGCCCTGTGGAGCTCCACCAGGCAGGTGCAGTGCCGGGCTCTGAGCCTCGACAGAGCCCACCCTCAGCTACTGGAGGACCCTCTAGACCGTCTTGTGGAGTCAACAGACGGTGGAGGAGAACTACTGACCAAAACAAAACAGAAAAAGAGAAACCCAGAGTGCCACTTGTCATGATGCACTGGAATGCAGAGGGAGTGAACAGCAAGCAGGCTGGATACAGCAAAAAGACAGAGCTGGAAAACATCTTGTATGAGAAGCAAGTCAGTGTTTGCTGTATCCAAGAGACTCACTTGAAAGCAGATCAAACCTTTAAAATAAGGGGATATCAATGCTTCAGATCCGACAGACAAGATAGACGAAAAGGAGGAGTACTTACTCTTGTAAGGAATAACATTCCTGCACACGAAAGGAAAACCTTCATGGATGGAGCAGAATATCAGCTGCTGCAGATAAAGGTAGACAAGATGGAAATAGAACTCCTGAACTATTACTGTCCGAACAACAAACCCCTGAGTCTCAGCTCTATACAGGTACCAGCCACCAACTTTATAGCAGTTGGAGACTTTAATAGCCACTCCCAGAGCTGGGGCTATAACCATCTGGATCACAGAGGTGAAGAGGTTGAAACTTGGCAAGATGATCACTCCCTAATCCTAGTCAATAATGCCACAGATACTCCTACCTTCTACTCCAGAGGATGGCACACAACCTCAACACCAGATCTTGCCTTCTCCACACCAGATATAGCTGGATCTATTAGTAGAGAAGTAGGAGACCAACTAGGGGGAAGCGACCATCGCCCAATCTTCCTTACTGTCCAGAGTGCAACTCTCAGTACAGGCCCAGCCATTACAAGATGGAACTACAAAAAAGCCAACTGGGGTTTATTCAGGCATCAGGTGAACACGCTGCTGTCTACCCTCAAGGTACAGAACAGAGACATTAATGAAGTGGTAAAAGACTTCAACAGATGCATACTACAAGCTGCAAAAGAAACCATTCCCAAAGGATGCCGGCGTAACTACATACCATACTGGTCCAGCACACTCCAAGAACGTCAGGAAGCTATGGACAAGGCTAGAAAGGACGCAGAGTCTCAGCCTTCACTTGAAACTCACAACAAATGGAAAAAGGCTGTAGCAGAGTTTCAGAGAACAAAGCTAGAAGAAAAGCGGAAAAGCTGGAGAACTAAAACGGCATCGCTGAACCTTGAGAAAGACGGCAGGAAACTTTGGAGATTAGTCAAGTCTCTAAATGAAGAGCATTCCTCACCAAGGCAGACTATCACATTGGATGAAGGTGGCAAACTTTTCAGAGGAAAACAAGCTGCAGACTTGTTTGCTAGAAGATACAGTTCAGAAAGCAACTTACCCATTAACATAGACCATCAGAGAGAGATAAGAAAAGAAATACTGGCAACCATGGGACAGACAGATACTCCTGCCCCAATGAGGGAACCCATCACACTAGGAGAACTACAGAAGGCTATTTCCAAGCTTAAGTTTCAAAAGTCACCCGGCCCAGACAAAATCAGCAACGAAATGCTAGTAAATCTGAGCTCAGCAGCAAAGACAAAACTGCTTGAGATATTCAACCACAGCTGGTTGAAAGGAACGGTACCCCAAGTATGGAGAGAAGCCATCACAATACCCATACTAAAGAAAGGGAAATGTAAGACCGAGGCTGCAAGTTACCGGCCAATCAGTCTCACAAGCTGTGTTGGGAAGACTATGGAGCGAATAGTCAACCACAGATTGAAATGGTATTTAGAGTCTGAGCAGATCCTGTGCCGGAACAAGCTGGATTTAGAGAATGCTACAGTATAGAAGACCAAGTTACTTACTTGTCTCAAGCAATAGAAGATGCCTTCCAGGAGAAGAAAAAGGTCCTAACGATCTGGGTCGACTTCAAGCAGGCCTTTGACAAGGTGTGCAAAGATGGCCTCATTGCAAAACTTAGGAGAAGTGGAATCCAAGGCAACATGATGAAATGGATCCAGTCATACTTGCATAACAGGAGAACTAGAGTCACTCTTGACGGTCTGCAGAGCAGAAAAGTGTTGCTCCATCAGGGGGTACCTCAAGGAGGAGTAATTTCCCCAACACTCTTCCTTGTTTACATCAATGACCTGGTGAAAGATCTCCCTGCAGGAGTTAAAGCTGCCTTATATGCAGATGACCTAGTACTCTGGTGCGCTGATGAAAATGTCACCACAGCAAATTATAGAATGCAGCGGGCAGCAGACATGCTAGTGTCATGGGCAGAGAAATGGCTTATCACAATAAACACAGACAAAACCTCCACAACACTGTTCTCCCTCGCCCCCAAGGACAAATCAGCTAACATACACCTAGGGACAACCGTGATCAAGGAAGAAAGCTACCCCACCTATCTTGGGGTGACATTTGACCAAAGGCTTACATGGAATAAGCATATTGAAAATGCAGAAGGAAAGGCCCGAAGACGACTAGGCATACTCAGAAAATTAGCAGGTACCAACTGGGGAGCAAATGAACGAAATCTAAAGAAGATTTATAATGGAGTAATAAGACCACACTTGGAGTTTGGCTCAGCAGCATGGTCATCAGCTGCTAACTCACATCTGCAGTCTTTGGACAAGGTGCAAAATCAAGCTCTCAGGCTCATTACAGGAGCCATGAAAACTACACCAATAACAGAGATGCAGGAGGTTGCTGGATTACAGACATTGTCCCATAGAAGAGACACAAAAACCATGATCCAGATGGAAAAGTACAACAGTATGCCAATGCACCCAATGAAGGCAAGACTAGATGATCTGGCATTGGGACGTCTAAAGCGTAGCAGCTTTGTGCATCGGGGGAAAAGACTTATAAGACAGCATCAAGAAGACCTATCCATGAAGACAACACCACTGAAGCCCACCCTATACCCTGTACCATGGGAGCAGGCCAGCAGTGCCCTCCAAATTAATACAACAGTCAGTGGTCTCACAAGTGGATGTGAGTATAATGATCTGCAAAAACGAACTGCTACATTGAGTATGATCCAAGAAAGCTATCCCGATCAATCATGGATACATGCCTATACAGATGGATCAGCAACTAATGCTGTTAGGAATGGAGGTGCCGGTATCTTTATCTCATATCCTGACAACCACTATGAGACTAGGCACATTCCCACTGGTAAATTCTGTTCCAACTATACAGCTGAGGTTCAAGCTCTAGAGCAAGCTGCAAATATGATTTATAACACCAACTCTGACTGCCACCAGGTAGTCATCCTCACAGATGCACTGTCTGTCCTGCAAGCTCTCAAGGGTGGTAAACTCCCGCATCTGAGAAATGAACTAAACAAGGTAGCTGCCAAAAAGAGAACCATACTTCAGTGGGTACCATCTCATTGTGGTGTACCCGGAAATGAAAAGGCAGATAAACTTGCAAAAAAGGGAGGAGAATGTGAACAAGAAGATAATGAAGTCACATACTTTGAGAAAAAGAGAGCTATCCAGACTATCAGAAGAGAACAGAACCAACCCAAAGACGACTATCACACTCTCGACCGGCAGGGACAGACAACTATTTTTCGACTCAGGACAGGGCATAACAAACTGAATAAACACATGCACAAGCTACGATTGTCTGCTTCACCACTGTGCACATGTGGATTAAACGAACAAACTGCTGAGCATGTTCTACAGGACTGTCCTCTGTATGACCAGTTAAGAAAGATATACTGGCCCAATGACTCAACACTAAACTCAAAGCTATATGGAGTTAAAGAGGAACTTCAAACAACAGTCGAATTCATCATGAGAACTCGTCTGACGGTGTAATCATCAAAGATGCGATCGCAAGAAGAAGAAGAAGAAGAACCTTATCCCCTTAGGGTAGTTAGAGGTGGTTCGAGGCCATAGCAATTTAGACGTCCGAAGTGGCGAGGAAAGAACCAACCTCGGTTCTCAACCTCGGAGCCAATGGTCTCAACTTTCACATTTTTTGCACTATATTTCTATCTGAATCTATCATTTCAGTCTTTCTTCTCTCTAGGGTATTGTCATTATAAGTAGACAGTCTCTAGTCTAAAACCATTTCGTGACAATTAGCATGAGTAGTATCATTACTTTGGTTTACCATACCTTCATTACCACTCTGACAAGAGTTTGCATTTGTACGATCAACACTACGAGAACAATCAAGATTATCATTACCGGGTAATTTCTCTTATTGCTTCTTCCATTTTGTGGGTTATTTGAATTCCCATAAATTATAGAACTCGAGGCGAACGCCATACCTCTTAGCCACTCCGACCTCCAAAGATTATCACTATACATGAACCTAATGAACACATGGAGAAGAGAGCTGGATACAGACATTGTGACGGTATTTCCTCCCCTGCTTTGCAGTAGTGGTCCAACAGTGGCCAAAACTCAAGAGTATCTAATATGGGTTTCAAGGGTATCTACCTTCGCACAAAATTATTCTTGGCAGAGATGTAGATAGGAGGGTGATGACACTTCTATTACAAAGGGAGTCTTCACAAGATATTCAGAATAAGCGAGAACAATACTGCTTTGGCTGAGTATGTTAACTCTGTAATTCTGCCGACGCTTTTGTGAAAAATGTAAGCACTTCTTAAGTTCAGCTCGTTTAAGCTCCCACCCCTGATTTACTCAGTGGAATTATATTATTCTAGTATAGCTCTGTTTAGAGTGTGTGTAGTAATTTGACTGAGACAAACATGCAGTAACTTTTAAATTATTAAATCGAAGTTAAATTTGTAACATTACTAATAACAAAATTTAATAATCACTTTAGATTTTAACAGTTGGAAATAATTTGAATAGTTATGGATCAAGAAAAGCTATCCTCACAGTCTTTAGGGAATGTGAGATATTACAAGAAGTTCAAGTAGCAGCATATATTTGAACTTAGCTGCCAATGATGGTTCTGCTCCTTCTTATGGGTTGGTTCTTTTCACTCTGCTCCCGCTCGTCTCTGATCAAGGTTGTCGGGGGTAGCTCATTTCCCAGAAACGTCAAGGAGAGTCTACCACGTGCGTCCTTCGTCTTAAAGCTTAGGCCACGGTTCCCTTCTTGTTCCAGAGATAGTACTTTCTGCTGGTACCACCAATAACTATGGTAAAGAATAGAACGACACGCTCTTCTGAGTATGGCTTTTTCCACTCCATAGTTATGGGTTCCTATCTTCCCATACCACCATCCCAATTACTCAGACTTTACCCTCGATGAGAATTAAATTTGATGCCTAGGGATAAAGCTTTCTTTACATTTAAATAGAATAGCTTTCATAGTTACTTTATATTCAAATGACAATGTTAATAATACAGATAGAGTCTGTTTACATATGCATCTGTTTACATTTGATTGAAAAGTGTTCACAATATAAATTGACAATGTTTTCATTTATGGTTTACGCTGATTGAAAAGTTTGAAACTTCCGTTACTTTAAAATTAATATTTTCACATAGACATTTACTCTGGTTTAAAGCTTGAAAACTTACATTAATTTTAAAGTGATTATGTTTATAGGGACATTTACACTGCTTTGAAAATGTAAATATTATATTTAGAATGTACATCATTTCTTTCATCTTTCCCTCTGTGACGTACGTCTAGTTTGACAAGTGAATTTTCCCTGATATGATGGATGATTTAAAGGGACCTTTAACTTTTCATAACATTAGAACCCCTGAACATTTGTTGTAACTTTTCGTTTGCCAGAACGCATTCCACCGGGACTCATGTAGGATACAGCGACGAGATCAAAGAGACAGACCGAGGGATCTTAGGGGAGACTATCGGCGCTATCAAAGACAGTAGTTTTCCCTGATACGAGACGCAGTTGCTTGCCGCTAATTTCGCGTCTCGGTGTCAATCGAGGAACCGAGCGAACGGGGGAAAGCGAAACGGGCAGCAGCGAGCGGATACGAAGACCAGGGGGCGGCTTCATCTCTTGATTTGGCGGTCAGATCCCCAAAAGTTCGTGAGATCAAATAAGTTGTCAAGTTTATCATGTCCCACTCAACTTACATTTCATTTTAGCTAAATAGACCATGAAGAACTAGACACGTTATCACTCGCTGGCCAGACCTTTACAGAAGCACTAGCTTCATTGAAATCTGGTTATAGATTTTCCCCCTGGATTTTATATATATTTGCAGTGATTTCTAATTCTGTGCAAAGCGGTAAAATATATATTGTGTAAAGTGATCAGTGGTCTAGTCATTCTATTTCAAGGGATTTTGTGTTAATTTAAATCAATTTAATTAAACCGTCTCAAGAGTTCCAGTTTTAAATATAATGATCTATCTATTATATTATTTCAAAAGATAATAGATGCTTAAATTAACTTTTAAAGTCGCGAAGGAATTTATAATTAATAAATTCAGTTTAGTCCTAGTTTTATAGATGTGGGTTTTTAACCACTAGAATTCGCGCAGTGTTTATTAAATACATAATTAAATACTCGAGTGTATTATAGGCTTAACGGGAAATTCATCGCGCTTTAGAAGGTTATTTGTTTTCGGTATATTACATGTCTTTTTTTTTCTTTCATACAGAGTGATCGTAACCTGTGCGATCCCAGCATTAAGAAAGCAATAAAGAAATCAATCTAAGCAAAGCAAAGCATAAACAGTGTGTAGAGTTCCCCTGACGCAGAACTTGTTGAGACTGTGTAAATTTTTAATCTTTGAGGCGATTCTATGTTTGGAATTCCGCTATCTAACTTATAGCAAAGAAAGCACACCCAAAGACAAATTTAACGCACCATCAAACAACTTAAGTCGTAACGGGAAGAAGAACACTGGCCCGAGCTTTGTTAGTTTACTGACACAGAGAGATAATTCATAATTTCCTGAACAGTGATGTGACTAGTTTTCTCACTGGACTTAAACCATACCTCACGGATAAAGTGTACCAGCACGCGTAAGAATTTTATTATCAGCTGCATAGTCAAATAGACCACACCATCCTCACCCCGGTATCAGAGACCGTGCCCTCCCATAGAAACTGTTATTAAGAAAAGAGACACAACTACAGATTCATTTTCCAGCGATTACGGGACCCTTTTATGTGCTGACCGCCTACCCGATAATCTGGGGCTAGAACTTGAACAAACACTCATACATTTAGTTGAGGTGTAACTGCTGTTGTGTTATTCTATGGAGTGCAAGATTTTTTCACAATCGGTAAGTGAGAGCAAGATGAGTGAAGGCCTTTGCTAGCGCGTGTATGAATGACAGGAAATTAATTCTTTTGTGTGACCATTTTGTTAACTTGCTTACCTGGTAACATATATCTTTTCTGTATACCCTACATTGTTCCTTTAAGTGGGATAGTTGATAATTTGTTAACTCTGTTTAAAACCACCTCCTTTCCATTTGCTTAGTAAAGGGAAGAACAGCTGGGAAGAACAGTTTTTTTTTTCTATCACCTATACCTAACTTGGTAACACCTCTTTCAGAGTAATTAACTTTACTGTTAGGTTAACGTACCCGTGTTCCTGATATTATCTATCTCTGGACTGGGTTTGTCTTTGTCTAATGAGCGGGAAGGGCTTAGTCGATACCAATCTTCTTCACCCCCTCCCAAACTTGTTATTTGCATTTGTGTACTTATGATAATTTATGTAATATCTGATATTTTTAGTGATTGATGTTTAAAGTGAATAAAATCACCTAAACTCATTTAGTTCTGTGTGTTGGATATACCCAAAGCCCAACATTTCCCCTATTCGTTTAATATAGTTTGTATCAACGTCGTGTGTGTGTTTGAAAACACCGAATCGGTGTGCGCGCAGATGCGAGTCTGGAAAACTGGCAAATAATTGTTTGACCAGGAGAGTGAAAGAGAAGATGAGAGACACGATTTGTCGTAAATAAGTCTGTCTTTACTCTCCTCCAGCACGCTGTGAAGTAACTATTAAATCTCTACATTTTCTATCACTGAGCTTTCCATCATCATTTTCCACTCTAAACCGGACCACTATTTCTACGACTCTTTTCTCTCAAAATAAATTTACGACAATATTTGGGGGCCAAGCCGGGATAATTTTGAGATACATTTGATGCACACATATTGGTGGGCTGGTTCTGGGATCTTGAGCTACATTTGAGGCAATTGCATAGCCGGGTTAAAGATATTTTGAGTCTGATTTAGTTTGGGTCTAACTAGGTAGAGTGTGAATGATTTGTCTTTGTGAATTAGGGAAATAAATAAATAATTACACCCCTAGACAAACGTTCTTTAAGTATTTGGGTTGTCCACACAGCATATTTACAGGTTGTTTTCTCTCCACAGCAGTAGAAAGTACAGATAAACAAATATATGTGCTATTTTATTATCCTCTGGCGGAGATAATTATATTTCTTTCTTTATAAAAGTTGCTGGGATTGCGTGATTGTTTTACAGTCACTAAGGTTTTTGAAGTCAAAAAGAGTTGAGCTTAGCTAAAGACGGATTGTTCTGATTTTTTAAAAATTAAGTTAACAACGTCTCATCTCAATAATTGACTTTAGGGACGGAGTTTGTTGTCAGAGATTTAAAATTTAGGGGAAATTTTTTTTTCCTTTTAAATTGTTTTAATATAAATTTTTCTCTACTGTTAGTAAAAGTAGATTCTTTTCCAGTGTAACTTACCATTTAGTGGCATAGTCGCTTGCGTTTAGAGCCTTAATTGCCAGATAATAGCAGCGATAAGTTTGCACAGTACAGGTAGGAGGTAACACAGGTAAATTTGTACTTGTGTTTTTTTTTTCTCGTAGCGGTTCAGAGTTCCTCCCTTTCGCGTTTCTTCTTACTAGTTCTCTAAGCATACTTCATCTTATTCTTTAACAATGGCAGAGAGGATAAAGATGAGGTCCATCTTGAGGCTGGAAGCGAAAGAGGCAGGATTAGATGCAGAAGCTGCAAACGCGTTTATTAACCAGGAATTGGAAATATATGACGCGGAGCAACAGAGAGCCGAAGCTGAGAGGAAGGCGAAGCAACAGAGAGCCGAAGCTGAGAGGAAGGAAGAGAAAGAAAGAACAGAGAGGAGAGAAGCCCAGGAGAGGGCAGATAAGAAAGAAGCGGAAGAACGTCTTTTGGAACAGAAGAAAATTGAAGCAGAGATGGAAACTCGCAGAGAGAGAGAGAGAGAGACAAGGAAAGACAGCATCAACTGGCGCTTAAGGCTCTAGAGAGTCGGGGCGCCTCTACTTCGACTAACGGAGAGCCGTCTTCGCCCCAGTCTCAATCAATGGACCTCTCCAGTACTCAATCTGCCCAATTAACTGCTATGTCGTTTTCTTTAGAATCTTTTCCTAGCCCTAACGAAAAAATTGACAGCTACCTAGAAAAATTCGAGAGACTCGCGAATCTTTATGGGTTAGAGAGTACCCGCTGGGCGCTCAAACTTTCAACGTCACTGAAAGGCAATGCTTATGACGTGTACACAAAGCTGGGACCGAATCAACATGATTACGACATGTTGAAAAAGGCCTTACTACAGCAGTTTGAGATGACTGCCCGAAAGTTTCTGCAGTTGTTCAGAAACAGCCGAAAAGAGAGCACGGAAACATTTCCCCAGTTCTCTTCACGTCTCACGGGTTATCTGACAAAGTGCATTGAATTATCTGACCTACCTCTTTCATATGAGGGACTCCTCGAACTTGTTCTTGTGGAGCAGATAAAATCCACTTTGTCGAATGAAACACGTAGATTTTTGGTGAACAGGGGGCAGTCAGGCTTGAAGACATACTCAATAAAGCCGAACGCTATAGCAATGCAATGGCCGAACTTCCCAGCACTAAACGTAAACCCACCGATGAGCCATCTCGAAAACAGAATCTAGAGCAGGCATCCTATTCTTCCACTTCCTCTCAACATTATAACCAACGAGATAACAATACCCAGAAACCTCCCCAGGAAAAATCGAAATTCTACAAAACCCGATACCCCCCCAACAAAAATTCTGATCAACCCAACAAGCCTACGTGGCAGCGCGGCCACCAAGGTCAAGGAAAAGGGAAGACCCCTACACCAGGAACGTCTGATCAGGGCAAACAAACCGGTGCAAACCGCATTGGATGTTTGCATACAGCTCGAAAGGTAGAGTCAATGTCAGTGATTCTCAACCTGAGGGGGACCGACCCTCAACTCGAGGAACTGTAATTTTGAACGGTACCTCCACTACTTGTCTTTTTGACACTGGATTAAGTTTTGATTGTATTGTCGCTAGGCACCTAGTCAAACCCGGTCAGGAGACAGAGGAAACCGTCAAATTTAGTGGAGTTTTCAGGAGTGATGCACCCAGGACGCTTCCTATCGCACTGGTAGAAATACACTCTGACTTTGTCAGAGGAGTTATTAAAGCGGCCATAATGGATGATCCGATCTACCCAGTTATCCTGGGATGTAGATATGTGTTCATTGGGAGACCTAAGGAGCCGATTGTGGCAGCGGTAACCACAAGAGGGCAAGCCAAGAAGGAGAGGGAGCCTGCGCCAAACTTGTTGCCGAATGAACTGAAGGAGGCGCAACAAAAGGACCCTACTCTGGCGCCCTACTTAAAAAAACTGCCCATGGCTAAGGACCCCAGACACAACGGAGACATCTTTTCTAAGGATGGTGTATTGTATCGTAGAACGGGCAACCCGGACACGGGGAATAACCAGCTCCTAGTACCGACGCAGTACAGAAACCAGATCTTAGAAATGGGGCACTCTCTTCCCTTTAGCGGACATATGAGACAAAACGCCACTATTCAGCGAATAAAAAACCACTATTGGTGGCCAGGAATGAACTCTGACATTGTCAGGTACGTGAAATCCTGCGCCCAGTGCCAACGGGTAGCACCCAAGCACTTGACACCCCCAGTACCTATGGGGCAAATGCCAATAGTAGGGACTCCATTTGAACGGGTTGCTGTCGACATTATTGGTCCTCTGGAAAAGACCAAAAGAAGGAACAGGTTCATCCTGACCTTAGTTGACACTTGCACTATGTGGGCCGAAGCCGTACCGCTACCATGCACTAATTCCAAGCATGTCGCAGAAGCCCTTGTGCAAATTTTTACACGGTTGGGATTCCCTCAACAAGTTTTGACGGACAATGGATCCCAATTCCGTAGCCTGTTAATGGAGGAGATCTTTAAGATCTTGAGGGCCAAACATATCCACACAAGTCCCTACCATCCGGCCGGAAATGGGCTCGTGGAACGTTTTTAACGGTACCCTCACCATGATGTTACGTAAGCTGGGTCAGGAGAAACCGGAAGACTGGGACCAATATATATCGGCTGCCTTATTCGCCTACCGAGAGGTACCCCAAGCGTCTACGGGTTTTGCGCCAGCTACACTTTTATTTGGCAGACCTATTAAGGGGCCACTAGAAGCCTTACTTCGGTCCCTGACAGACCAGAAGGCTGACGAGACAGTCGTCTCTGCAAGCAAGTATGTATCTGAGCTTAAGGAAAGGCTAAAGCTAGGATGGGATCTAGCTACTACCAACCTTAAGAAAGCCCGCGCTAAAATTACTAAAAGATACAACAAAGCTGCAAAAGAGAGAGAACTACAACCAGGGGAGAAAGTCCTATTGCTACTTCCAACCGGAAGCAATAAACTTCGCATCGGATGGCAAGGACCGTTTACCGTCCTTAAAAAGATCTCACGTACCAACTACAAGATCTCCATCAAAGGAAAGGAGAAGGTCTTCCACATAAATCTGCTAAAGAAATATTTGGAAAGACCGGTGCCATCCTCCGAGCATCTCCTGGCTGTCGCCATAGCAACGGAAGACGAGGAAGATGATGATGGTTGCATGGAGTATCCACTGCAACCCACAGAATCCTTTAAAGATGTCAAGTTCGGCGACAATCTCTCACCAGAACAACAAACAGAAACTAGGGCTCTACTAAAACAGTACAGTGCAGTTTTAACGGATGTACCTGGTCGAACAAATCTCATTGAATTTGATATGAAATTAACAAACGAGACCCCTGTTCAAACCAGAGTTTACCCCATCCCGTACGCTAAAGCTGATGCACTTCGCGGAGAAATAGACAAGCTGCGTCAGGCAGGAATTATCAGTGAGTCTACATCTCCTTACAGCTCGAGCGTAGTGCTGTTGCAGAAGCCCAATAAGGAAGTTCGGCTGTGCATTGATTACAGGTTGCTAAACGCTGTAACGGAATTCCAGCCCGAACCTCTCCAAACTGTTTCTGAGTTGTTCACAAAGCTCAGCAAAGCAAAGATCTTCTCCAAGATTGACCTCAGCAAAGGTTATTATCAAATACCAGTCAAGGAGGAAATTAAACCTTTGTTAGCTTTCAGCACTAGTGAAGGACATTACACATTTAACGTGATGCCGTTCGGTTTGCATAACGCACCAGGAGTGTTCACCAGGATGATGAGGAAGCTTCTAGAACCTTTGCAAAGTCCCCATATCCATAATTTCATGGATGACATCTTAATTGCATCGGAAACCTATGAAGAACATATTGCTACGGTTGCTATGCTCCTCAGGAGACTACAGGAAACGGGTCTCACAGCCAGACCTAGCAAATGTCTCATCGGGTTTGAACAGTTAGACTTCCTGGGGCACACTATTTCTCACGGATGCAGTTGGCCTATTAAGAAGAACGTGGAGAAAATAGTGGCAGCAAAAAGACCCCGAACGAAGAAAGACGTACGTTCCTTCATATCGCTATGTGCATACTATCAGAAGTACATCCAGAACTTCCGCTAGGATCATGCGTTGGGCCCTCCTTCTAAGCGTCTATTCTTTCAAAGTGGAATATATTCCGGGAAGACAGAATGTCGGGGCTGATTTTCTGAGTAGAAACTGGTCTACAGAGGAAGAAGAGCAAACTGAAGATACCACTCATCCTAAAATCACCAATCAGGTCACCTCCATTGTCAAAAAATGAAACATGAAAAATGGTTTCATGTCTAAAAGTGGGGACGATTGTGACGTACGTCTAGTTTGACAAGTGAATTTTCCCTGATATGATGGATGATTTAAAGGGACCTTTAACTTTTCATAACATTAGAACCCCTGAACATTTGTTGTAACTTTTCGTTTGCCAGAACGCATTCCACCGGGACTCATTTAGTAGGATACAGCGACGAGATCAAAGAGACAGACCGAGGGATCTTAGGGGAGACTATCGGCGCTATCAAAGACAGTAGTTTTCCCTGATACGAGACGCAGTTGCTTGCCGCTAATTTCGCGTCTCGGTGTCAATCGAGGAACCGAGCGAACGGGGGAAAGCGAAACGGGCAGCAGCGAGCGGATACGAAGACCAGGGGGCGGCTTCATCTCTTGATTTGGCGGTCAGATCCCCAAAAGTTCGTGAGATCAAATAAGTTGTCAGGTTTATCATGTCCCACTCAACTTACATTTCATTTTAGCTAAATAGACCATGTAGAACTAGACACGTTATCACTCGCTGGCCAGACCTTTACAGAAGCACTAGCTTTATTGAAATCTTGTTATAGATTTTCCCCTGGATTTTATATATATTTGCAGTGATTTCTAATTCTGTGCAAAGCGGTAAAATATATATTGTGTAAAGTGATCAGTGGTCTAGTCATTCTATTTCAAGGGATTTTGTGTTAATTTAAATCTATTTAATTAAACCATCTCAAGAGTTCCAGTTTTAAATATAATGATCTATCTATTATATTATTTCAAAAGATAATAGATGCTTAAATTAACTTTTAAAGTCGCGAAGGAATTTATAATTAATAAATTCAGTTTAGTCCTAGTTTTATAGATGTGGGTTTTTAACCACTAGAATTCGCGCAGTGTTTATTAAATACATAATTAAATACTCGAGTGTATTATAGGCTTAACGGGAAATTCATCGCGCTTTAGAAGGTTATTTGTTTTCGGTATATTACATGTCTTTTTTTTCTTTCATACAGAGTGATCGTAACCTGTGCGATCCCAGCATTAAGAAAGCAATAAAGAAATCAATCTAAGCAAAGCAAAGCATAAACAGTGTGTAGAGTTCCCCTGACGCAGAACTTGTTGAGACTGTGTAAATTTTTAATCTTTGAGGCGATTCTATGTTTGGAATTCCGCTATCTAACTTATAGCAAAGAAAGCACACCCAAAGACAAATTTAACGCACCATCAAACAACTTAAGTCGTAACGGGAAGAAGAACACTGGCCCGAGCTTTGTTAGTTTACTGACACAGAGAGATAATTCATAATTTCCTGAACAGTGATGTGACTAGTTTTCTCACTGGACTTAAACCATACCTCACGGATAAAGTGTACCAGCACGCGTAAGAATTTTATTATCAGCTGCATAGTCAAATAGACCACACCATCCTCACCCCGGTATCAGAGACCGTGCCCTCCCATAGAAACTGTTATTAAGAAAAGAGACACAACTACAGATTCATTTTCCAGCGATTACGGGACCCTTTTATGTGCTGACCGCCTACCCGATAATCTGGGGCTAGAACTTGAACAAACACTCATACATTTAGTTGAGGTGTAACTGCTGTTGTGTTATTCTATGGAGTGCAAGATTTTTTCACAATCGGTAAGTGAGAGCAAGATGAGTGAAGGCCTTTGCTAGCGCGTGTATGAATGACAGGAAATTAATTCTTTTGTGTGACCATTTTGTTAACTTGCTTACCTGGTAACATATATCTTTTCTGTATACCCTACATTGTTCCTTTAAGTGGGATAGTTGATAATTTGTTAACTCTGTTTAAAACCACCTCCTTTCCATTTGCTTAGTAAAGGGAAGAACAGCTGGGAAGAACAGTTTTTTTTTTTCTATCACCTATACCTAACTTGGTAACACCTCTTTCAGAGTAATTAACTTTACTGTTAGGTTAACGTACCCGTGTTCCTGATATTATCTATCTCTGGACTGGGTTTGTCTTTGTCTAATGAGCGGGAAGGGCTTAGTCGATACCAATCTTCTTCACCCCCTCCCAAACTTGTTATTTGCATTTGTGTACTTATGATAATTTATGTAATATCTGATATTTTTAGTGATTGATGTTTCTTCTTCTTCTTCTTCCGTCCTTAATTTCCCCTATTCGTTTAATATAGTTTGTATCAACGTCGTGTGTGTGTTTGAAAACACCGAATCGGTGTGCGCGCAGATGCGAGTCTGGAAAACTGGCAAATAATTGTTTGACCAGGAGAGTGAAAGAGAAGAATGAGAGACACGATTTGTCGTAAATAAGTCTGTCTTTACTCTCCTCCAGCACGCTGTGAAGTAACTATTAAATCTCTACATTTTCTATCACTGAGCTTTCCATCATCATTTTCCACTCTAAACCGGACCACTATTTCTACGACTCTTTTCTCTCAAAATAAATTTACGATACCCTCCCTGCTCCATAGGGAACCAGGAACTACTTTTTTCTTTACGAAACTATCAATAAAGCAATCACCAGCCCGTGCAGAGGTGGTTCATGGATCATCATTCTATACGCTGAGGTTGCCAGCCAATAACGAGTTTCACCCATTAACTTCACATGATAATATATACATATACAAGGGGATTGACATAAGTCTTGGGCCTGACCATGAAGGACATGTCACAGAGAGCTGAAATTTTGTATAGTGTTTATTCCTTTTCAATGTAGCCACCGTCTGAATTGACACACTTCTGCCATCTCTGCTTGCCCTTGAAAAGACCTTGGGAGTAGAACACCCTATTTTTAAAACTAAACCAGTCATCACATGCCAGTATAACCTCTTCATCGCTGTCAAAATGATTTCCTTTTAGCTGTTTTTTAAGATTTGGGAATAGAAAAAAGTCTGATGGAGCCAAATCTGGAGAATATGGTGGGTGTGGAAGAATTTCAATATTCAAATCGTTGGCTGCTAGCTGCACAAGCCGTGCTTTGTGAGAGGGCGAGTTGTCTTGAAACAAAGGAAGATTTTGAGTGCGCGTTATCCCTCGTTTCCTGGTCACAACCTTTCTTAGTTTGGTGAGAAGATCTGCATAGTAATGTCCATTAACTGTGTTGCCACGAGGCAGATAATCTTTCAAAAGGACACCTTTGCCATCCCAAAAAACAGTCAGCATAACTTTTCCTGCAGTTTTCTGCGCTCTCGGCTTGACAGGTGTTGGGGAGCCCGGGGTTTTCCATTGCATGCTGGCAATTTTGGTTTCGGGGTCATAATGGTGTACCCAAGTCTCATCTACTGTCACCATGGTCTCCAAAAAAATTTTTGACTGACACTTTTTGAGCAACTGTTGACAGCAATTTACCCTCGTTTGCTTCTGTTCACGTGTCAACAGTCGCGGAACCAAGCGTGCACACACTTTTCTCATGTTCAGTCTGTTGTGTAAAATTCTATAAACTGTTCTTTCGTTTAGTTTTACTCTACTAGCTATCTCCACAATTGTCATTTTTCGATCCTGGTCAGTAATTTTCTTCACTCTTGTTGCATTTTCATCGTTGCACTCTGAGGCTGGTCTACCAGATCTTGGCAGATCAGCAACATTTGAGCGGCCGCACTTAAACTGTTGACACCAGTTTTTTACCGAAGTATATGAAGGACAAGAATCACGAAACACTGGTTCCATCTCCCTGTGTATTTCTGTAGGTGTTTTTCCCTGAAACATCAGAAATTTTATCACAGCTCTGGCCTCCTTCTTTTCCATTGTTTTGTCAAATCTTTGGAGCAGCAGATCCGGTCAATAGGGTACATTGCGCCGAGAACCGTAGCGGGAAAACCCATTGAAGAAACAAACGCGTACTTCACACATTCAGTGCAAATATAATGAACTTTAAATGTGCCAAGTTTCATCTTCCTCCTGTGACTCCTTCATGGTCAGGCCCAAGACTTATGTCAATCCCCTTGTATATGTTAGTTCACATGTTAGAGCCGCGGTAGCATAGTGGTTAGTGCACTGGCTTCCTAGCGCAGTGGTCTATGGTTCGATCCCCAGAAGAGGCTGAAATTTTTTAGGCCACAAACGGCTCCTGGGTCGACCCAGTCCCAAATGGGTACCAGAGCAACTCTGGGAAGGTTAAGGCGACCGGCGTGATGCCGACCACATCACCCCTCATGTGCCGACGGTCAAGATAATATGGGCCTAACACCATTTTCCCAATATGCCTCAATGGGCGTGTAACGGGTTCCTTTTTTTTTTTTTTTTAACCTTTTTCACATGTTAGTAATAAAATATGAAATGTAAATCACAACTTACGCCAATCCTGACTCACAGACTTGTTGCTCAGATGAATAAAATAGACAAGTCGGTCTCTTACACGCGTCTGGAGTGTATTTAATTTGACAATAGATTCCCTCTCTGACTCCGTGTGTTTCTTCAGTTTCCTAGTCCAGGTGTTCCTTATTAAAATGTAGAGATTTCCTGTGCTTTATAAGTCTTGTTTGGTTCTCCAATAAAAGGTCCGGTTAAAAAAAGGAACTATGAATCTAGTCTTCACTCTGGCGAAGTCGGATGTTGTCTTGGCGAGCGTGAAATTCACAGTGAAATAAAACTGCGAAATGGTCAGAATATATTCCTATCTTCCCACGCATTGTTGTTATGAATCTAATCAGAAAGATCCAATCATTTCAAATCATGCAGATAGGGTGTGATGACTTCAAAAATATGCCGACAACGGATAATTTTGAACGTAAGGCAGAGGTCCACTCTCCCTTACAGACAGATCGGGGAACTCACATGACAACATGTGTAAGCTGTAATGTTTATTACTTTATTAGAAAGTAACGTTGTCATAACAAGTCTGCCCGGAAGCGAGTATGTCACACTTGTCTGCCCACATGTGTCACACAGACAGAAATCTCGTTATCTGTCGAATGAGTACGCAAAAACTCCGTGTCTGCCCATTTGGGTTACCAAACGAGTCGTCATATCAGCGGTTCAATCTAAACACGCCGGCGACTATCTTATCTCAGTTGCTCACCGCAAGCCAGGATGACCGGGTAACGAGCAGGTGACATCACAGAGAGGAGTGTCGAGTGATTTGATAAAATCAAATATCTGCTACTTAGCAGAAGAATAACGACGAAAGAAAGAAAGAAAGAAAGAAAGAAAGAAAGAAAGAAAGAAAGAAAGAAAGAAAGAAAGAAAGAAAGAGAGAAAGAAAGAAAGAAAGAAAGAAAGAAACAAGAAAGAAAGAAAGAAAGAAAGAAAGAAAGAAAGAAAGAAAGAAAGAAAGAAACAAGAAAGAAAGAAAGAAAGAAAGAAACAAGAAAGAAAGAAAGAGAGAAAGAAAGAAAGAAAGAAAGAAAGAAAGAAAGAAAGAAAGAAAGAAAGAAAGAAAGAAAGAAAGAAAGAAAGAAAGAAAGAAAGAAAGAAAGAAAGAAAGAACGAAAGAAAGAAAGAAAGAAAAAGAAGTGCGCTACTTGAGAGCCATAATAAAAATCAGTACCACCAATGTACCGATACTGCCGGAGAGAAACAAAGATCGATAGGGGCCGCCCGTTTTGTCACAGACATGAAGGTTTGTTTTTGATGTTTGTATTATCTCTCTTTGTTTATGTTTGTCTGCTTGGTTGTATTTATTTATTTTGACATGCACGCAAATTTGGTCATTTTGATTTGCTCTATTTTTAACGACTGGACAGGGAATGGGATGCCACTTTCACGTATCGCTAGTTATACGTATTATTTGGAATTGAAAACAATATATATCATAATTATAACCCATCAGAGGTTGAACGGGATATTTCTTATCATCAATCTTTTTTTTAAATGCTTCAAGTCCTGAGGATAGCACCATTTCATTTGTATTCAGTTTTTTTTCCTTTCTATTCCCTTTCACATTCAACTGATGGTTGTACTCAATAACTGTCTGGATGCATTGGCTTTAAAGCGACGGAGCAACCTGTCACAAATGGCCGTAGGAGAAGCGATAAAAATGGCACTGCATGTAATTTAACGTATTACTGAACAGCTCTTTTATCACAACCGTTATGTGTAAATGCATGGTGGCTTCCATCCATACCCCTTCCTCCACCTTAGTTGCATATTTCTGAATATATACTTTAACACTTAAAGGATGGGAGGTCAGTATTCTGAGTCACTTTTTTCAGGCTGTCATGACAGGAAGTTAATTTTTGGGAACGATATATTTGAATACCAGTACTGTTTTTGTTTTATGTTTTTAGAATTGTAGTTGTATTGATCCTTATTCAATGGCCTTTATAATTATGTATAATATTACCATACTTAAAAAAAAAACATAAATAAAAAATAAAAACTTGAAAAGAACCGACCATTAAACTTTAACAATAAATGAAAATTCGAAGTGATAAAAAAAAATTCCTGTCGTCTAACATGAGAACACCACCACGCCCTCAAAGAGTTAATATTGTCTGGGTTCCTTCCTTGCGTGCGCGCTATCTAAAGTCGACCAAGAGCAAAGATCGCTTCTATTAGACACTCCAGATGGGCATTGAGAATTCAAAAACTCAGCTGGGAAATCAATAGTATTTTTTTTTCTTAACCAGCGGCACTTGGGCTTTCAGCCTTTCGGCCCAAAATGATATGTCATTGCGAGGCTGGGGAGCCTGTGGACTTTCCTTCCAACCCGGGCAGGAGCTTCGCTCCCCATTCACAGAGGGTTTATCTCAGGAGCCGTTCAGGTTAGTCAGTCAAAATCCCGGTCGATGACACAATCCTTCAAATGCCCACGCTCGGGCTTGAACCTTGAAGATCTGATCGCCAGCGCAATGTGGTAACCATTACACCAGCGCGGCTCCCAAAAGTCAATGGTATAATTGGGGTCTTCATTAACCATCGAATCAAGCGTCAAAGTAAAATATATATATTAAGAAATAAAACGGTATTGAATCAGTTTTACAAATTAACGGTACGGTACACAGGAAACACGGATTTAGTTATTGTTTAGTCAAAATAAAATAACAAACTGAACACAGAAGAAACTGACACGTTGACGTAATTGCACACCACCGTGTTTCCCCTATTTCGTTCATCGGATTAGGTACGAACATATTTTTGTATTATAATATTTAAAAAGAATGGAGCTCTCTGCTTTTAGAGGTAATATAATAATAATATTAACAATAATAGCTCCTTCAGTCATAATTGGTAATGGGAATACGGCATCGCCATTGGTGCGATCGGCAGCTTCATCCTCCTTGGTTGCTGAATTTATGACCAGTGCTCTCATGTCTCTATTGCACACATCTTTGAATCTCAGCTGCGGTCGTCCAGCTGTTCTTTTGTCATATCCCAGTTGTCCGTAGAAGATATCTTTCGGGATACGACCATCTTCCATGCGGCGGACATGGCCAAGCCAGCGTAGTCTGCGCTGTCTAAGCAGTGTATACATGCTTCGAAGGCCAGCACGTGACAACACCTCAACATTTGTAACTTCATCCTTCCATATAGTTTTCATTAATTCTAATCGGAATCGACGTCATTCCACTCCGGACAAACCCATAGGTGCTCAATTTCCCTCAGCAAATATCGAAGGGTATGAATGCTAATTGTTCCTGTTGCGCACTGGTTGTAGCCTATTCACATCGTATGCGTCCTCTCAGACGTCCATCCCTGCCGGTCTTACGTTTGATGCCAAATTCCAGCAGTCTTAGCCATGATGATTCATCGATTGCAGTGTCATTCTCTAATAGGCGATCATGAATTGCCTTCAGTATTTCTCTCTTATCCATGTCCATGGGTGCTCTTGAAGCTAGTCTGTCAGCTCTTTCATTGCCGCGTACCCCTGCATGGCCAGGACAGTAGATCCGTATCAGTTCTTGAAGATTTGATGCTTCTATGGAGGTTTTCCATTCATGGAGCCATCCACTTTGGACCTTTCGAAGCATGGATTGTGAGTCTGATACAATAACTGCCATTGTTAATAAAGTCTCAGACAGCCATCTTAAGGCAGCAGTAACTGCCTCTACCTCCATTCTCATGCTAGAGGTTGTTATCATGTAAACCCCGCTATTGACCCTGGTGACACATTTTTCGCCAGTTAAAATAAATAAATAAAATAATCGAGTACATAAAATGTCCACCAAGAATATCGTGTGCATTAAATAAGGAATCGAATAAAATCAACCATTGGTTGATATGATTGGGAACTGGACACAGATTTTAAATGAAACAAATAAAAAATTGTAGGGACTATTAACCAGCGGTGGCATTTGTTGCACAGGTGTGGCGTAGTATGCATGAAATTTATTGGGGTTTATAATAATAATTCGGCTTGGTATGTAGAAATAGATGTAGGCCTATAGGTTCTGTATGTATTTAATACTTCGATGTCAATACATTACAAGCCTGTTTCGTATTCTTCTATTTTATTCTTCTTCGACGTTCGCTCTCAAATAACCACATCTATCTCTCTTATAAAGCTAGCAGTCCCTCTCAAGCTTACACATCTAACTCTCTTATAAAGCTAGCAGTCCCTCAAGCTTACACATCTATCTCTCATAAAGCTAGCAGTCCCTCTCAAGCTTACACATCTATCTCTCTTATAAAGCTAGCAGTCCTGCCACCCCGCACCTCTCGAGGAACCGATAGTTTTGGAGTAGGCCTACGTGTTCTACAGTTTGTTTATCCTGACTCCTCCCCACATGGGCGCCTATCTGTCTATCCGAATTTCAGTTTGTTGTAACCTTCAGATGGTATTTGAATCTGCAGTGGCAGGTGGTAAAGGGGAAGGATAGGCTAGTAGAACAAGGAAGGAAAAGAAAAGGATCCCGTTACACGCCCATTGAGGCATATTGGAAATATGGTGTTAGGCCCGTATTTTCTTGACCGTGGGCACACTAGGGGTGATGTGGGCAGCATCACGCCGGCCGCCTTAACCTTCCCAGAGTTGCTCTGGTACCCAATTCATGAGGCTGGGTCGACCCCGGAGCCGTTTGCGGTTTTAAAAATCCCACCTCAACTGGGGATCGAACCATGGCCCACCAGTGCACTAACCGCTGTGCTACTGCGGCTCCATAGTAGAACAAAGTCTGCTATTTTGCCCAAACGATATCTATACGGATAAGTAACCGTATCACTTCGACACATTGCAAAACCCCCACTATTAAACTAAACAAAATCCAACTAAAATGAACAAAAAATATCCATTTCAACATCTTATAGGTTACAATTATAATATATAACGCCGCAAATTTCTAATTCCATAATAAATCATGCTCACGAAATTTATGTTACGTTCAAACACACCACACAACATGCAAACACACCACACGGAGTCACAGTATGGCAGCGCCCAGTTCACCGTCCTTTCCCTCGGCCATGGCCGGTTCTTAGTCTGAAAATTATCACTTGATCTCTTCTTGGTAATTGTATAGTATGGTTCTGCAGTATCGGACTCTGGGCATTCCTTATGCCATTTTTCTCTATAGTTATTTCTGATTATTGCTTTTATCTTCCCTTCCTCCTTCTTTGGCAAGTTTGTTTATCTGCCTTTTTCATTTCCATCCATACATATATTGCTGTGGGCAGGGATCCACTGTACTTTTACTTGTTTGAATTCATAGCTGGCTTTCATTAGTACTTCTGCCAGGCTGCCTAATTCATTGTTTTTATTGTTTCTGAGAGCAGTGATGACTGATAGTGGGTCTGTGAGGATCACTATCTTATCTCTAGCAAGATCTTTATTTTCCATGATGCTACAAGACGGTTTGACAATTGGGAAAGCGGCACCGATTTGGACTTAACAAACAAGTAATGGTTATAACAACAGAATTAACTCTTAGTATACGAGCGGCCTCTTAGAGAGGCCGATGATCGATCCCCGTCAATAGCGAAAATTTATAGGTGAATGCATGTTTAAAACCACTGAACAATTTAGTTATGTGCATGATATAGGGGTTTCATTTCTTCACATTTTGATATATAACACTTATGTTATCTTTATAAATAAATTGTTTATTGCAAAATCTGTAAAGGTAGTCATGAAATTAGCTCGTATACTAAGAGGTAACAATAGCCTGGGAGAAAAATCTAAAAGGAAGACATGCATTTATGCTAATTAGAGCTCTAACAAAAACCAAGTATACCATGTCAAGTATTTACATAATTCAAAATTAGTTGAATTCCCAACAATAAGAAACTTCTCAGACTACAACTAAGAACAGGCTATTTTAAGATAGAAGAACCTTACTGGGCAGAATGTATACATGGCAGTAAAACAGAGCACTTCCTGCTTAAATGTTGGAGATATGAACAACAGAGAATCTCAGTATTAGAATATTTACAGACATACAAGTGACCCTTAACTGTAAAAAAAGTTTTGAGAATAGTCAGACCTCGGAAAGTGCACAGTATAGTTATAAAACAAAAATTAATATATCATAGTAAAAGTATAATAATATAAGGTCTAATAAAAATGAAGTAATACATATTACTAATGTCAGCTTAAGAGTAAATTAAATATAAACCCACATGCCCTGGCATTCACTCACCCCCCCCCCCTTTTTTTTAAAAAAGCGCTTGGCATATGCAACACAGCAGGTTTGAAGATTCTGCTTTTTTAGGTTTAAATAAAAACACAATTGAAAATTGTCATTTATCCTATATACAATAACTGACCAACAGGGTAATGCTATTAGCAAATGGCAGAAAGTGAACATACCAGGGATTAAACGGAATATTTTTCGCTAATTTGAAAAAAAAAAAAAAGTGATGGTTGCCTTAGATAGAAGGACACATCTTACAAATTCATATGTGGTTGACCTATGCACATGTGTTCAACCGTTTCAAAAACCTATGATTTGACATGAAGTATATGTACATAGCTTGTCCATTGTGGCTTCCATGTTGGTCAGCAGTATGGTATTCTAAATTGATAATTGCCTAGATTTGCGATCTTAATTCTTCTCCAGTTTATCATTAGACTCCCCAATATCCTCTTTCCCTGTGGGTTATATACAGGGTATCCATAAAAGATTGTACCCTTTTCAAAATTTTATTCTCGGCCCCATGATGTGGTACGAGGATGCTTTCTATCACAAAAGGAAGATAATCTCTGCAAGTTTTTAAGCAACTTATCTGAAGCTTATCTAAAGACTGTCTTTGTGTATTCATGCATGTGGTATTTTAGTATTTGCATCTATACAACTGTCTTAAAGTACCTCTCTGGGAAAATGGTTTTCTTTCCCTCTAAGTTTTCATTCATTCAGGACCTGCATGCCTATAATCCATGGCATCTGCAAGGATCTACTAGGAGCTGATTTTTCCAGGATAGCCCTTGACTTGTCAACAGATATTTTTCTGTGCAGCTATCTTTTCTAGTCTTCATCTGTTCTGTTTACCTTGTGGAATTCATCTGACTGCTGTTTATAGCTATTGCACGTTTCACTAGCTTTGCCCAACTTCAAAATGCTATATCTCAGTGAATATATGACGCATATAAGTGAAATTGTGTGTGGGAATTTGAAATGGCATAGACCCTATGAATTAAATTTTTCATTAAAATGCGGCCATTGGTTTCAATTTTTGTTTCTTTGCGATATAATATAAAATCCTACTTGCCAGCACACATCACACACACACATGTTGAAATGTCTACAGTAAATTATACGACCTGATTTGCACATTTTTGGTTTATCAAGCAATTGGCATGATTTTTGCGTGAAATTGCACTTCTTGAACATAAAACAGTTTATTTCCGGTTTTACGCACACATTGTCAATCAGTGGCGTATCTACAAAAAGTATTGTGTGGCTAAGTAGGAAAAATGAGTCTGCGAGTACATGTTATGACATTACAGCAAATCACAAATAGGATTTTTAAGTATTTCTGCAATGAAGCTACTCGAGGAAAACTATATCATTCTATTTCAAACCCACAAAAGAGGACTATTCATGCCTTGGGGATAAGCAAACGATCATTCTACAGCTGGATATCGACATCTGAAATGTGTAATTCCAGTGTTTTACACACGAAAAATAGGCCAAGAGTGGTGGATAATTTTGACAAAGAATTGATCCGCAGAGAAATTTGCAATATGTTTCTCAATAATGAGGCAGTGACTTTAAGGAAATTGAAAATTTGATTAAGAAAGAATAATGACATTGATATTTCCAAATCTACGCTATGGAGGACTATTAGGAGTTTGGGATTCACTTTTGGAAAATATGTTGGTGGTAGAAACCTTATTTGTGAGAAGCCTCATATAGTTGCAATGAGAAGCAAATATTTACGCGAGGTCAGAGACATGAGAAGAGATTGTTATGATTTTGTGTATTTAGATGAAACTTGGATCAATGCGCACCACAGTAATGAACGAGAATGGCAATCATCTGATGGGACAACTAAGAGACTAGTACCAAGCAGCAAAGGACAGCGACTAATAATTGCACATGCAGGAAGCAGCCATCATGGGCTTCTAAATAATACTGAACTCACATGTGTTTCAAAATCCACAGATAATAGGGATTATCATACAGAGATGAATGGCAAGATATTTCAAGATTGGATTGTGAATCATGTACTTCCTTCCTTGGATGGACCGTCGTGTTTGATAATGGACAATGCTTCATATCACAACGTTGTGGCACCAAAAGATAAAGTTCCTAATTCATCAAGTACTAAAGATGTAATAAAGATTTGGCTGACCAAAAACGACATTCCATTCAACGAAATGTCCATGAAGCCTGAATTAATTGGAATTGTAAAAAAGACACAGCATACAAAGATATTTCTCATAGACAAGGCAATCCATGAACATGGTCACAGATGTTTAAGATTGCCTCCTTACCATTCTCACTTAAACCCAATAGAATTAGTCTGGGCTAAAATTAAGGAACAGGTAGCAACAGAAAATAGAACGTTCAAATTAAAAGATGTTGAAATACTTACAAAAGCCGCCATCTCCAATATAGCCAGGGATTATTGGAAGAAATGTGAGAACCATGTGTTACAAGAGGAAGGGGAATATTGGAAGAATGATGGTTTGTCCTTCATTCAGCCGAGATTGATTATCAATTTCTCAGAGACATCTGATTATGATTCGGATGAAGTTTAATTTCTTTAAAGATGACCTTACCGTTATTTACAAGCACATTAGAGGAGCAACGTTCCATTATGATATTTATGAACCGCAAAGAGGTGATACCTATTGAAATAATTAGATCAGTGAAGGTCCAGTTTGATAGCGCATTAAATGTCAATGACAAACAATGTCACGAGTATCTCCCATGCAGATCATTTAAGAAATCATCTTCAACAGGTATTCATATGCAAACGTGATGGCCACATTATTGTAATAGTAGACACGCCTTTGCCTATTCAATTCACAGAATCTGTGACTGAAGTGGTAAAATTTCTTTTCTCGATACACAATAATTAGTATGCCGACAAAGATCAAAGGATTTCATCCGTTTATGGGAACTGGACAAGATGCACAGATATAAAGTATATATTTGTTGGGTCTAACCCAATATAACGTCGTATGCGAAAAATGGCATTAATACGTTCGACGGTTAATCAGATAATTACATTTGAAGTGGGCAAAGCTAGTGAAACGTGCTATAGTAGTGTCCTGACTTTAGTAGAAACATGTACCTGTTGCCATCTTCTCCTTTCGGCAGCCGTAGTTAGTAGCTTTATGTTATTCTACCAATAAGTTTTTTTTTAGTCATTTTTGTTCAGGAGATTAATTTAGTCCTCCTAATAATTGGTTTGAAAGTTTATTGCAGTGATGTTAGTAATTCTCCAGCAGTCACTTCAAACAGTAATACACTTAGGACATTATTCAGATGTCTTGAGTTAGTTTTAAGACACTGGGTTCACTTGATTTCAGACTATATGGTTCCTTCGTTGTTAGTATTTCTCATTTGTTGCTGGACACATCTTTTCAATTTAGCATATACTAGTAAGAAGATGTCATTAATATTCAAGAATAATTAATATATACCATTTATATTTGTATCCATTTCAGCCTGCTGTTTTGATAAAACAGTCATGAAAGTATGGCAGCTGATCATCGCTGGCGTTTCTGTGCACTTAGTGCTGTTCTACTCAATTTTTGACATTTACTTTACTTCACCTCTTGTCCATGGAATGACTCCAGTTAAATTGCCAGTTCCTGCCCCATCTCGGCGATTGGTCCTTTTTGTAGCAGATGGTTTAAGGGCAGACAAGTTTTATGAAAATGGCCACACCAGGGCTCCATTTCTGAGGTTCTGTGCTGCTTTTACTATTTTTGTTGATTTATTGAAATAATCTTTACAGGCTTCAAAATACAGACTTTTAAATTTGGGTACATTATCACAAAGAGCCTTTTACAATTACGTTCTTCGTTTAGGTGGTTGATAATTTTTTACAGTACCTTAACTAAAAGTTGTTAGCTTATACAATAGATTACGATATGCTTATTATGAACTGCTAATGTTGATTGTGAAATACCTTTGAAATTTGTATTGAAACATAGGCAAGATTGTAGTGAATAAAGTTACTGAAGTTAATTTCTTTAATGTGGAGTACAAATTTATTTTCCCTGTGTATTTTCAGGCCCACTTGTTGTGACCTCTTGCATCTGATTATGGTTATGGGACAGAAGAGCCAAGTCATCTGCAAAATCCAGATCATCAAGCTGTTTAGTCAGATTCCACTGGATTCCATTTCTGTTGTGTGATGTCGATGTTTTCATAACCCAATCTATTGCTAGTAAGAAAAGAAATGGAGACAAGAGGCCTCCCTCCCGTTCTAATCCTAAATGGTTCTGTAAGTTGTCCTTCATGAAGAACTCTGCATGTCAGGTCTTCATAGGTCTTCTTTATTAAGTTAATGATCTTCATGGGAACTCCATAATGCCTCATCAATTTCCAAAGTGATTCTCTGTCTACACTGTCAAATGCCTTTTCATAGTCCACGAATCCGATGTATAGCGGTGAATTCCATTCCAGACAGGGAAAAGACAAAGATTATGAGAATAAATGCAAGAAATGATAACAAGGTTGAACTTGAAGAAACACCACTAAAAGATGTAGAATCGTACACATATCTTGGAAGTAATATAGACAAAGTTGGAGGGACAGACAGTGATATCAAAATAAGAATACAAAAAGCAAGAGGAGCTTTCATTGCATTGGGAAACATGGAGAACAAGAGAAATCAAGTCCAACACGAAAATAAGAATCTTCAACTCAAATGTGAAGTCAGTCCTATTGTATGGCTCTGAGACATGGAGAACAACAAAAACAACAACCAAAAAGCTACAGACTTTTATAAACGGGTGCTTGCGTCGAATAGTAGGACTGAAATGGTATGACAAAGTCACAAATGTGGGAATTGATGACAAGAACCAGACAAGTGCCAGTGGAACAAGAGTTGAGAAGAAGACACAGGCGATGAATAGGACACACATTGAGGAAACCTGTTGATAGCATTACAAGGCAGTCCTTGTTCTGGAATCCACAGGGAAAGAGAGGCAGAGGTAGACCAAAAAAACACATGGAGAAGAGAACTGGAAACAGAGGTGAAAATGATGAGGAAAACATGGAAAGAACTTGAGCAGATGGCACAGGACAGGAAGACTTGGCATGTGTTTGTTGAAGGCCTATGCTCCTTGGGGAGCTAAAGGGTATTGATTGATTGATTGACAAATGCATTTATGGCAAGATAATAGGGGGAAACCATCAGTGCACCTCTTCCACAGAAAACACTCATCTATATTCAAAATATTTGTTTCCCATGTTTATTAGTCATTCGTGAACAGAATTGCTCTAAAACTTTTAGAAAGCAATAGGTCTACACACAAAACAAAAGACAAAAAGAAATTAACAAGAAGCATTATAACAGTACCAGACTATGCAATGATATCTTTGAAACCCAGCTCCTGGAGACCTGAGTGAAACAGTCCCAGCTACAATGGTTTGGCCATGTCTGTAGAATGGGAGAAGATTGGCTACTATGACTAATATGGGAAATCAAGAGCCAGGGGTCCAGACCTCCAGGACGACCCAGTGTTTGCTGGGAAGACAACATCAGACAATCACTGAAGGACCAAGGAATGGAACCGAGCCACAAGGAAGCTGATAGGATAGTATGGCGCTCTCTTTGGCAAACCTCTACACCCAAAAGTAGAAGAGGAACAACTAAGTAAGTAAGTATTATAACAGTGCAGCACTATTCTCATTGCAGAACAGAATTTAGCTGATAAGGCAGAAGGCAGGCGTGCTGCAAGAAAGGTCAGAATGCACAGCAACACTACTATCGACTCTAACCATGTGTGCCCCATATGTGGCAGGGCCTGTAGGGCCAAAATAGGACTAATTAGCCACAAGAGATCACGGCACAGATGTATCACAACTCAAGTCTGAAGCTGTCGCCATCTTCTCTTGCGATGGGCAACTATTATTATTACTATTCTCAAACAGGTCAAATGTGGATTAGGTCACATAAACAAGACTGATTATTTACAATGATATATATTTGTTTTAATTTTCTACATTAAAATCGAAAATGAAATATAACAAGCGTTCCATAAGAATTGCTCCATAACACTGTTTTTGTCATATTATTGTTATTATTATTATAATCCTTTGTGCTCTTTATGGAGCATGAAGCCACCACTGTAGCTGATCGTCTGCACCAAGCATTACATGCTTCTACAGCAGTGGTTTCTGGGCAATTTTTTTGCATGATGAGTTTGCCTGTTTTGTGCACAACCTCATATTAGCCACCTTGTATGACATGCCTCTAGTAGTGCAGTAGTACTATGTACAGTAATACTGTTCTTTCTTTGTGTTGTGAGAGACCACCCCCCACGGGAACCACATGGGGCATTTATTTGTCATACAGCATTTCAAATTTATGCATTGATCATAACATTCTATTTTCAGAGAAGTAATAGAGGAGCATGGAGCATGGGGTCTGTCTCACACAAGGGTACCAACAGAATCCCGACCTGGACACGTTGCTCTGATTGCTGGCTTTTACGAAGATGTCAGTGCAGTTGCAAAAGGTATAAATTGTTGCACCTGGGTGCTTATTTGTTCTTGCTGGTATGTTCCAGGCATGTTTTCTTGTCTGGTTATGCCTGTTTTCAAATTGTGTCATTGCTGAAATCCTGTTTTTCCTGCTGTTACTTGGTACATGAGCAAATTATGGTGACTATGAATCCTTAGGGTTTTTTAAATTTTTATTTTGAGATAATGAATCTTGGGTGAGCATTATAATTAATGTAATTTAGCTTGTGGTGAATATTTTATTGTACATTTTACATAAGTAATATTTGTTGCTGTCTCTGTGTTTGTGTTTAGGCTGGAAAGAAAATCCTGTGGAATTTGACTCTGTTTTCAATGAAAGTCGCCACACATGGTCGTGGGGCAGTCCAGATATACTTCCAATGTTTGCTAAAGGTAATTTTGGTTTCATTTTTGAGATTTGGTACACCATTCATACTAACCCAAGGTGGGCACATCAGTTATAATTAGGATATATTATGTGAATATTACTAAAGGTAATAGTAGTTTATAAGGAAAAACTGCCTCACATTTTAAAATTAATTATTATGAACCAGAGCGTCAGGTGACTGTTCTTAAAGCATTTACGCCTTGAGGTAAAGTTACTGGGTTCAAAACTATGTAGTGTCTACCCAGCTGTAAAGGGGTACCTAGCTTTGCTCTTGAGTTAGGGAAGGCAATGGCAGTGAATACAGAGAACTGGTCACCTCACCTCCCCCCCATAAAGCTGATACCTAGTATAGTGAAGTCTCTAACACTTCACTCCCCTCTGGCAGTATATACTATCAGATTATTACCGTTACCATGAACCACTTTTCTGCATGTCCTTAGATATTTTATTACACATACAGTTGACATTCAAAAATCCGGCAACCTCCGGACATGAGGAGTGCCGGATTTTTGAAAATGCCGGATTTTAGAAGTTTTTCTTTATGTTTTTTAATATCATACACTGTTGAAGAGCCAATGTCGTATGTTTCACAATTGTTCGCACAGACACACTGCTATCAAGTTTTTTTAGCATTTCCACTTTATCTGCGATCGACAACGCACGATGTTTACGTTTTACACCACTTCTTTTATTTGCTGAATCCATAATGGGGCTATACAGCAGCAAATAAATGATAAGATGAGAAGGAATGAGCAGCAATGCCTGTTAACACGTGCAAGCAAGACCCAACAGCTGCATCAAAACATAAACTGCTCCAGAAAACAGTAGCGCGCCAACGCGGTAAATTTAAAAATACGCTCCGAAATCCATTCCGGATATCTGAAGGAACCGGATTATCAATGGCCGGATTTTTGAATGTCACCTGTACATGCATACTATTGTTTTATTGTTGTGCGTAAAGTAAATGTGAACATTTAATGTTTTTCTACAGGTGCAAGTGGTGACCACGTCACAATCAGTTGTTACCCTTCTGACCTAGAAGACTTTGCTGGTTCAGATATGACTTTCTTGGACACCTGGGTCTTTGATCAAGTGAAGGTACTAGCTCTTATTAAAGTCAGCATTATAAAAAAACCATTTACACATAGCATGACCGCACTACAATTGGCTAGTTTCCCCAGTTGGCACGAAACTTAGAATATTGCAAAAGTTACTGTTTGAAATTGTAAGTTTTGAGGTCTTGTCTCCTCTTTCTGAGAAAAAATCATTTAATTTACTTTCACATCATTTATTCCAAAAACTCGATTATGCTCATAAAGAGAGTCATGCAATTTCACTGGTTAGGAAAGAGATAAACTTTATAGAAAAGTATATTAATTTAAGTCTGAATAATATTTTTTCCCTAGAGTATTACTTTCCTTGAATAAAAATAAGAGTACAGAAGGCAACGGGAACGTTCATTGCATTGTGTGTTTTTCTGGCTTCTTCTATCTCTCAACACAAGGATCAGAATCTTCAACTCAAATGTCATGGCAGTCTTACTGTACAGCTCTGAAACATGGAGAACAACAACCAAGAAATTACAGTCTTTCATAAATGAGTGCTTGTGTAGAAAAGAAGGATTGAAATGGTATGACAAGATCACCAGTGTGGAACAAGAGATGAGAAGAAGATGCCGGCCATGGATAGAACACACATTAGGGAAACTTGGTAATAGCATTAAAAAGCAGTCCTTGTTCTGGAACCCCCAGGGTAAGAGTGATAGAGGGAAACCAAAAGACACAAAGATAAGATAACTGGAGACAGAAATAAAAAAAGGATGAGGACGACATCAGAAGATCTTGAGCTGACTTGGTATGAGGCTGTTGCAAGACCTATAGTTCGCAGGGAGCTGAAGGGTAGTGAATGAATTACTTTTAGGAACATTTTGTCCTCAAACAAATGCAACTTTTAAAAATCACATTGTAACGAGGGCTATTCCAAAATCAACCTCCGATTGGCTGGTAAAAATTAACGTTGCCATAGCAACACGGCGCATTGCCTGCAGCAGTCAGAATTGTGTTATCTCACTACACGCAAACCCACAGTCCCAATAGTTCAGTTGTTCACGAGTAGCGACCGATTAAACATGGACCCTGTCATCGCCACTCCAGCCAGGTGTGAGGCCCGTGGTGTGATTCGTTTTCTGCAAGCAGAAGGACACAGCGCCGCCGAGATTCATCGTCGATTGTGTCGTGTGTATAGTGATAACGTTATGAGTGACAGTTCTGTGAGGGATTGGTGCAGGAAATTCAGGGATGGGCGCACAGATGTGCATGACTAGGGGGGGACAAGGACGACACTCAATTGTGACTGATGAACTCGTTCAAAATGTCAACCAAGTCGTGGGTGAAAAGCGTCGTTTCACGATTTCAGATCTTTCTGCTGAATTTCCTCAAAATTCGAGGACTAGTCTGTTTCGAATTGTCACAGAGAAATTGGGTTACCACAAGTTCTGTGCACAGTGGGCACCAAAACAACTGACTGACATTCACAAAGCTCAAAGAATGGGCTCAGCTTTGACGTTCGTTCTGCACTACTTGGAAGAGGGGGACGAATTTCTCGACAGAATCGGGACGAGACATGGGTTCAGTTCATGAATGCAGAGATGAAGGAACAGTCCAAACAGTAGATGCACACTCATTCTCCAAACAAGCCCAAGAAATTCAAACAAACATTTTCGCACCGAAAAATGATGGCTACAGTATTCTTGAACCACAAGGGAATTTTGTTGATGGAATTCATGGCACCAGGGACCACAGTAACGTCAGAAGTTTATTGTGAAATGCTGAAGAAGCTTAGGATGTCTGTCCAAAACAAAAGGCACGGAATGCTCACCAAGGGCGTCGTTCTCCGGCAGAACAACGCGCAGCCCCACACTGCGGCTCGCACAAAGGCTTTACTCGAGTAGTTCAACAGGGAGATTTTCAACCACCCCCCCTTACAGCCCAGACTTGGCGCCAAGCGATTACCATCTCTTCGGCAAGGTGAAGGTCTGGCTGGCTACTCAGCGCTTCGAAACCAACGAGGAGCTCATGGATGGAGTCAACAACTGGTTGGGTACCCTGGTGGCGCCGTTTCTTGACGAGGGATTGCAAAAGCTGGTGCCACGGTACGACAAGTGCCTAAATTAGGGTGGCGACTATGTGGAAAAGTAATGCAGTTATGTATGTAAGTTTTGTATGTAATAAGATTTTTTTCTCTATTTTTTATTATTTTTACCAGCCAATCGGAGGTTGATTTTGGAATAGCCCTCGTATATCGTGATATTTTGTTTTCCACGATTGCCAATGCTCTAAATGAATTTTCTTGTCATCACATTTCTTCTCTTCTTTGGTCCTTGACCGCTGACAGACAAAGCAACCAGTGACCATCACGCCTGGCGGCGTCTTGTAGGACAGCAACAAACTGCTTCCACTTTGCTTGGTTGGCAGCCATCCTTTGTGTGGTGTCCCAGCTCTGGTTCTTGCTTTGCATCACTGCCTCCTCAGTTCTCTGCCAGGTAGCTTTTGGCCTGCTTCGCTTTCACTTTCATTCTGGAGTCCACAGCATGGCTGTTCTGGTGATGGTGTCAGGGTCTCTTCTGAGGATGTGGCCAACCCAATTCCAACATCTACCCGCTCATGCCATCATCATTATCATTAATCCCTTTAGTTCCCAGTGGAACGTAAGACTTCATTTGTTGTACACTACTGACTTCATTTGTTGTACACTACTGACTTCATTTGTTGTACACTACTGACTTCATTTGTTGTACACTACTGACTTCATTTGTTGTACACTACTGACTTCTATTTTGGGCATCTTATTAAGCTTAGTCTATGAGGTTCCAGTTGGTTCGACTTCTTCTGTTGTACTTCTCTGGGTTTTCTTTTGCCTCAACACTTACTTTTCTCTTCTCTTGTAGGTTCCATTTGAGGACCGTTTCATATCATTCTAGCATAATAATATCACCCAAATAAAATGAAGCCTAAGCTCTCATATCCCCCTTCCCCCAATTTTTTATGTAAATATTTCTCATTTGAAGCATTGTACTGAGCAGAAGCATTCAGTTAGGCTTCAGCAGATGGTCTGTCCTGAGTATTCTTGTCCCGTTCATTTCAAATTTTCTTGGTCCTGGTTAATTTCATTGTGTTCCCATGCTCATGTGCTTTGTCTGTCTTTCTGGTTGTTTTTTTTTGTTTTTTTAATTGTGTTAGTTTTTTAACCATAGGGCATAGGGAGCACAGATTGCCTTGTAGTCTGGCAGTGATTTCCTCTGTGTATACACATTCAGTGTTTTTTCTTCATCTTTTTTTTTCATCGACGTTTGTCTGGTTCTTGTCTTCAGCTAACACCAGCAGCCATTTTTAATTTTTCTGCTCTGCCCAGGCAACCATTTATAACTGTTAGTTACTTTTTTTATTTTACTCTAATGGTCATCATCTTTTCTTATAATGCATGTACTATTCTTCAATCATTTTAGGAAGGTTGTAGTAAAATGACAAGTTATTTCAACTTTCTGTAGCCAGTCAGCCCAAATGATAAAATATTTTGTTTATTATTATTTTCTAAGTGGCACAGTTTTATTATTATAACCACTATTCTGGGTTCAGGCATTTTTTGCATCAGCATCTACTAATTCAACATTGGAAAAAGCTTTGAAAGAAGACAGGCTTGTGTTCTTTCTTCATTTGCTTGGAATTGATACTCATGGACATTCAAACAAGCCTCATTCTTGGTAAGATATTGTAAACATTTAGCTCTTCACTTGACTTTCATTTGTCAGTTGATATGGAGAGTGCTACATTTTATGTTTTTTTGTTTGTTTAATTTCCACTTTCTTTTAAAGTGAGAGCTTTAAACTAATATTTGCTTCTTATGCTTTATTTTCATGAAATAACTCATGAGATTTTTCTAATAACTTCATAAGGAATTCTCTGAACGCAGCCAAAAAGGTAATTGAGATTAATGTTTACAAAGTGTCTAAAAATACATGAAAGAACTAAATCCTATAAGAAAATGTGAAATAGTCTAGCTAAGAGGAAAGACCAGAATATGAGTTTCAAACAGAGGAGCACTATTTGACTAAATGAGAACTGGGCCATCAGCATTAGCTGAAACTGTCAACACCACCTGTCACGAAATGGATTTAGGACTAGAGACTGTCTACCTATAGTGACAAGACACTAGTGAGAAGGAAGACTGGAAAATTAGATTCAGATAGAAATATAGTGCAAAATGTGAAAGTTGAGACCATTGGCTCCGAGGTTGAGAACCGAGGTTGATTCTTTCCTCGCCACTTCGGACGTTTAAATTGCTATGGCCTCGAACCACCTCTAACTACCCTACGGGGATAAGGTTAAATTAAGATTCACAAACACCAAGGTACAGACAACATATAGCTACTGTACTAAAGGAAATGACTGATGCCAGCTACAATTTATACAAGTTTATTATACACCTATAAACAAACTCATATACATGTCAAATACAAAAAATGCGAGGATGCACACCTGAAACAAAATCAAGCACAGTTAAAAATGCATCAACCCCAACCCTTCTCCCACAATTGCAACCTGTATGGAGAAAGAAGGTAAGGTTAACTGAAATGAACTACACTGCACTTGATGTCGCCTACACTCCAAACTAGCTGTTCTAAATTCTAACTCTAACTCTAAGTCCACTGATAGCTAGAACGACTGCGAAGTGACTACACAATCTCTGCACAGACTTCGGTTCTACACAGCCTATCCTGGAATCTCCTGAACACAACTAACTGCACCTCTAAACTTCAGCAGCTGTCCTCTGCTATGATTCACCAAAACTAACAGTTCTGCCTATCTGTGCTGACTTCAGTAGAGAGAATGTTTACCCTCTCTCTCTCCACTAACTTTGGAATTGATGACTGAGGTTTAACAGAACCCCACTGGATTCTGGACTGGAACTGTAGCTGACTTCTACCACTCTGAAATTACCTGCCCGAGTACCTATAACTGGGCCGTCGGCTTTATTATGGCCGTGAAGAAGCGAACATAAAATTACCACAACGCGGGCAGCATGCCAAATCTGCATGTGTAACCGAATGAGCGTCAGAGCTCAGGATTTATCCACAAAAAATCCTATTCGCTGGAAAATGTCTCCCCTGGCTGGGAAAACGTATTTTCTTCCTCTCCTTCCACCACTGGCAATTCATGCGAGACTTTGGGTGTCTGCGAACGCCACCACTGTGCCGTGGGAGAAATTTTGAGGTATCAAAAATTCTGCTCTTCCCCACAAAAAGCCGGTACCTGCAAATCTCGAATGTCCTACTGAAGGCAATCGACTTGACTCTGGCAACCGGCTTAGCAATTTTTCATTAAAAGAGAAAGAGGCTATGAAATATAGGCCTTTTTATAATCAAGACCCCCACGCGCCGACTTCATGACGTCATATGCGCGGCGTGGTTCTAAAGCCAATGGCAGCTCTGCATTTCAACTGCAGTTAGCTCTCAGCCAATCAGAACCTAGATCATGCTGATGCAACGTACCTGAGTTTTAGACAAAGAAACGGGAATAAGCTCAGCCCTCTAGTGGCAATGAACCAAAAATGGCCGCAAATAATTTAACTCCCGAAAAATGCGTATATGGCCACGCAATATCTTTAAAAAAAGGACACTGGTGCAAATCCTGATCTAGCCTCTATAATCTTCCTTCTAGAAAAATACTGTCGAATTTTCCTACACCCCCATTCTAAACACATAAAGAAGAACCATAAAACAGATGAGATCAAACTCCCTCGTGATCTCATCTTGAAAAAACGTAAATAATAGAAGGAGAAGAAACATGGAGAAGGATTACCTGTAATCCCTTCTAAAAATAGTGAACAAAATGCAAGGAGAAAAAGACATGGGCCATTTGAAAGACAGAATCTCAGTACTTTCGTCACATCACTCCCACCTTCGAAGATTGAGCATCGATCTCATTACTGAAATCTCTGTGTTTCACACTGGCCCTTAACTCTGTCTACAAGGCTGTCTGTCCTTACCCCTCCTATTCAGTGTTCTTCGACCTTCCTCTTTTGCATTTCCTCCTTCTTCCTCTCCTAGAATGAGCTCCTATGCTCCGTTGGGAGAGTTGATCTCTCTTCGGACCTGTGCCGTCTAATGGCGGGTCTGAACTTTCCCTTGCTATGACCGTCAAAAGGCTGTCCTGGTCAGCTGATGTGACCGGCGGGCGCTGTGGCGACCTGGCGATGACGACTTCCTCGCTGCGCGTCAGCAGGGTTGTGACTGCTGGTACCGTGCGAGAACGATGCAACGTCTCGGGTTCCTCTGGTGTAGAGCCTCCGATTTCTTGCTGGGTGTCTATTGGATCACGATCGACCTCAATAGCTTCTACCTTTGAAGAAAGGTAGGTAAGATCTGCCCCTGGCAGTGGTTCTGGACTCGCTCTTCCCCTACCAATCTGAAGCGGGACAGAGCTCTCCAAAATAGCTCCTTGCAAATGCGTAAGGTCGCTTTTCTCACTCTTTTCTGGCCTGAAAAGTTGGTGAGATGAAAATGTAGACCACGGGAGCTCTCCGTCTAACACCCTGGTTCTACCTTCAACCTTGCCCTCCCCTGTGAGAGTTACTGGCGTCAGTTGGAATGTGTCCTGCAGTGACACTTGACGGTTTAAGATCCCGTTAGATCGCGGAGAATCTGAGTTCAAGCTCTCAGTGACTGGTTCCAATGTTCCGTGAAACGAATTGGAAAAGATAGCCAATTTTCCAGGCTCCTCGTTACAAGAGTCGTTTCCTGTAAATGAGATACGAGAGTTGTGGGGCCCATCTCCGTCTATAGGCAAACGGATACTCAGATCACTGTCCTCCTCCGTTTGAGTAAAGTGCTGGTCGGATGGGGCTCCAGGGCTGGTTGGAACTATATGCTCGCTCATGTCACGAAATGGATTTAGGACTAGAGACTGTCTACCTATAGTGACAAGACACTAGTGAGAAGGAAGACTGGAAAATTAGATTCAGATAGAAATATAGTGCAAAATGTGAAAGTTGAGACCATTGGCTCCGAGGTTGAGAACCGAGGTTGATTCTTTCCTCGCCACTTCGGACGTTTAAATTGCTATGGCCTCGAACCACCTCTAACTACCCTATGGGATAAGGTTCAATTAAGATTCACAAACACCAAGGTACAGACAACATATAGCTACTGTACTTAAAGGAAATGACTGATGCCAGCTACAATTTATACAAGTTTATTATACACCTATAAACAAACTCAAATACATGTCAAATACATCAAGTGCGAGGATGCACACCTGAAACAAAATCAAGCACAGTTAAAAATGCATCAACCCCAACCCTTCTCCCACAATTGCAACCTGTATGGAGAAAGAAGGTAAGGTTAACTGAAATGAACTACACTGCACTTGATGTCGCCTACACTCCAAACTAGCTGTTCTAAATTCTAACTCTAACTCTAAGTCCACTGATAGCTGGAACGACTGCGAAGTGACTACACAATCTCTGCACAGACTTCGGTTCTACACAGCCTATCCTGGAATCTCCTGAACACAACTAACTGCACCTCTAAACTTCAGCAGCTGTCCTCTGCTATGATTCACCAAAACTAACAGTTCTGCCTATCTGTGCTGACTTCAGTAGAGAGAATGTTTACCCTCTCTCTCTCCACTAACTCTGGAATTGATGACTGAGGTTTAACAGAACCCCACTGGATTCTGGACTGGAACTGTAGCTGACTTCTACCACTCTGAAATTACCTGCCCGAGTACCTATAACTGGGCCGTCGGCTTTATTATGGCCGTGAAGAAGCGAACATAAAATTACCACAACGCTGGCAGCCTGCCAAATCTGCGTGTGTAACGAGCGTCAGAGCTCAGGATTTATCCACAAAAAATCCTATTCGCTGGAAAATGTCTTCCCCTGGCTGGGAAAACGTATTTTCTTCCTCTCCTTCCACTACTGGCAACTAACGTAAAACCCTTGCGGTTATGCGAATGCCCCAACTTTGCCGTGGGAGAAATTTTGTGGTCTCAAAATTCCGCTCTCATTCCCACAAAGCCGGTACCTGCTGTTTTAGACAAAACAAAACAACAGCTAAACAAACCATAATAATACATTTCAAATAACAGTTAACTTCCTTACTCTTCACCACGTAACTCCCCTCTCTACCTGAGCCTACAAAGTAAACATTGGCTAACCCAGATCGCTTGTTCTGCCTGACTAACTCCGAGCAACAACAATATTTTCACTGGCCCGTCTGGGCAGACGTACTGTGGCCTACTTCTTACGCTGACACTAATGCCGTAATGTTTAACACAACTAAAACTAGCCCTCTCTAGGAATTCCTAAAATTCCCGTCAATAATAGTAATCACATTCAAAATGTAATACAAAATAATTCCCTTTAAAATTACTTCTCCCATCTTCTGAATTCACAGAACAATAATGCACAATCAATAACATATAATCCTGTTTACGCTAGCATCTACCTGCCGTCAAAAGTTATACATAACCCCCGATTATTAAATTGAAAACCCCGTAGTTCAGCCACGTGGTGCCGCAGTTTTTTCAACCACGCGCTCCTGCATACATTCATTACTGATAGCACACATGTGCTCCAATTAATACCTCTATCACTTCCGTCCACAGATATATGCGTAACTATATAAATAGCGAGCATCAATACTCTCACTAAAATCACAAATAAAAATACACATTACACACGCTCCCGACTATTCTGTAAATAAATAAAATTCGCAGATGCGAGTTTCTCTCCCGACCGACTTTGCAATAATACAAAGCGTTGATATCTCAACTTTTAAACCATGCCGCTATTCTTTCAACAAGGAATTAAATGGACCTAAAAAGTTTCAAGTCTATCACTAAGATCGAATTGATGGCTCTGGAGTTAAGAATTAAATTAAACTAAAATTTCCCAAGAAACTTAAATGATCGGCTAGGACTGGAAAAATTAAATAAAGTCCTCACGCAAAAATTCATGCTTACCAAATCTCGAATGTCCAACTGAAGGCAATCGACAATATGCTTCTGGCACCCGGCTTTGGCAATTTTTCATTAAAAGAGAAAGAGGCTATGAAATATAGGCCTTTTATAATCAAGACCCCCACGCGCCGACTTCATGACGTCATATGCGCGGCGTGGTTCTAAAGCCAATCGGAGCTCGGCATTTCAACTGCAGTTGCCAATCAGAACCTTAGATCTTTCTGATGCAACCAGTTTCTGCTAGACAAAGAACCGGGAATTGGTCCTAGCCCTATACTGCGGAAATGAAGCAAAAATGGCCGCAAATAATTTAACTCCCGAAAAATGCGTATATGGCCACGCAATATCTTTAAAAAAAGGACACTGGTGCAAATCCTGATCTAGCCTCTATAATCTTCCTTCTAGAAAAATACTGTCCAATTCCCTTCACCCCCATTCTAAACACATAGATCAAACTCCATCCTGATCTCATCTTGAAAAAAACGTAAATAATAGAAGGAGAAGAAACATGGAGAAGGATTACCTGTAAACCCTCCTAGAAATAGTGTATAAATAATGTAAAGAGAAAGACATGGGGCCTTCTGAAAAAATAAATTACAGTATAGTATCACAGCTCAGACCGCCATCTTGTGCCCTATAAAGATGGCGCTGGTCGTTGACAAATGTAATACCGCTCTTGTCAGTATGTCCCTCACTTGAAGGAGCTAATACCATCGGGGGCCTAATTCCCGACAACAAAGAGTGTACTTCCTGAATCAGAGGCGTCGTCACAACTGTTTGGCCGGTTGGCTGAACAGGGCTGGCGGGCGAATTTGCCTCTGCAAATAACATATCACTGTCGTCAGAGGCGTTGCACCTCTCCTTGGCACGACAGCTATGTTTGAGCTCGCTCGGGGCTCCGTGAATTAGGGGTTCTCCTTTTTCACTTATCTGGCCTGCAGTAGGCCCCCTTGCATCAGCAAGGATCGGTGTGGGCGGGTTCCCCAAAACTAAATATGGGTTACCGAGAATGAAGTCGTAGGCCGGCTGAGCCGTTACAGCTGCCTTGATGGTGCCAGACACGAACCTACATTTCACCTCAATATTGGCTACCGGAAAGCACTGTGAAGTCCCTTTCCTTAAAACTCCACCAATATTCACTTTTTCCTTCGTAATCTGCCAGGGCTTCACCAGATGTCGGGCGACTATGCTGGGGTATGTAAGCCCGCTGTCAAATAAACATGTTGTCCCCGTCCCGTTCACTTCGGCTGGTCCGCTGTTGGAAAACAACTTCTCTGACTGGAAGGGTTTCCACTTCTTCCCTTGTTTCACCCTCACAGGCCTTAAACAAGCCACCTGATGAGCGGGTCGTTTGTTTGGGCACCGTGTTGTCCAATGAGAAGTAGTCCGACAGAACCTACAATATCTCTCATTATCTCCCTGGTTCCTGATGGGTTCATGAGAAGTCGGCCCCTGTGTTCTGTTAGGCGGCTGGGGGCGCATGTTATGACTGGGAGGGGGCTCCTTGCAAGACGGCCCTTGCTGTTGGTGAGCTGAAGAGGAAGGCGAATGCGATGAAGATGCTCCTTTGTCCGGGGCTGGCAGGTCAGGGTGTTTTCTTTTCTGGCCCAGTACTTCGGCCTGGGCCGTCTGGAACCTTTCTGCAAATAGAATTATCTGGTCCAGTTGCTGGGCGCCCTGCTCCGCCAGGTACTTCCTTAAGTCCGGAGACATGTTGGCCTTTATCTGTTCGCACAGGACTAATTCTTCCAATCCTTCAAAAGATTTAGCCAAACCCGACAACTCTGTCCAGCGAGTGAGGTAATTCCTCAGCCTCTCTGCGAACTGGGGAAAACTTTCTCCTTTCTCCAGTCGACTTTCCCTAAACATCGTTTGGCACTTCCGGGGAGTCCATTGGAATCACTGTAACAGGGCGTTCCGCAGTGCCTCAAAGTTATTCTGGTCATCCACTAGCATCTTGCTATAGACCTCATACCCATGTCCTCTTAGAGATTGAGATAATTTGAGACACCAAAGACTATCATCCAACCCGTATGCCTTTGCCATCCGTTCAAATTTTTCTAAAAATACCTCAATTTTCTCATTCCCGTTAGGAAAAGAGTCCATCGGAAAATTCATGGCTGCCATCTGGGGCCCTCTGTTTCCTGAGGTGTCTGTCGCCCCTGCTCCGGGAGAATCTCCATTAGCCGAACTGCCTTCCGAAGATCGGTACTGCAGTTCCAGAGAACGCATGGCAAGTTCATGCTGTCTCTCTGCTGCCTTCTCCCTCTCCTGTGCTTCCAATTTCCGAAGTTCCATCTCAGCCTGCCTCTCCTCTTTCTCCGCTTCCCTTTTCTCTCTCTCCGTCTGCCGGTCCTGTTCCCTCATAATGTAAGCCCTAGTCTCGGCCTCATCCATTCCCATGCTTTTAGCTGCATCCTTCCATGCAGTAAGTAGCTTGACCAATTCAGCCATCTTACCTGACAAATCAGCAGTAACTCACCACAAGGGGAAATGACAAAAAAGGAACAAGAAAATTTTACTGTTACCTACTAGGAATATGCTGTCGCAAAAACCCGCACTCAGACTAGCACCAAGTCTGACTAATAACTACCTGAAAAAAATTCAAGTTATCCAGCTACCCAAAACCCGAATTTACTTTCCTGTCAAGAAAAAAATTCGATTAGCCATCAATTACTTCTAAGTCATAAACAACCTTACTACCACTATCATCTATACTAACTGGAACCTGTGGAAAAAAACTTATAGCTGGATCAGTCTTAATATAGCTCAAGTCTAGGGGATTTTTAAGAAATCTATTTCCAGAACTTTCTTCAGAGACAATTTAGGAATCTAGAATTGATCCCAACAAAGATGATCCCAAGGACGACGCCACCCACTTTGTCACGAAATGGATTTAGGACTAGAGACTGTCTACCTATAGTGACAAGACACTAGTGAGAAGGAAGACTGGAAAATTAGATTCAGATAGAAATATAGTGCAAAATGTGAAAGTTGAGACCATTGGCTCCGAGGTTGAGAACCGAGGTTGATTCTTTCCTCGCCACTTCGGACGTTTAAATTGCTATGGCCTCGAACCACCTCTAACTACCCTACGGGGATAAGGTTAAATTAAGATTCACAAACACCAAGGTACAGACAACATATAGCTACTGTACTAAAGGAAATGACTGATGCCAGCTACAATTTATACAAGTTTATTATACACCTATAAACAAACTCATATACATGTCAAATACAAAAAATGCGAGGATGCACACCTGAAACAAAATCAAGCACAGTTAAAAATGCATCAACCCCAACCCTTCTCCCACAATTGCAACCTGTATGGAGAAAGAAGGTAAGGTTAACTGAAATGAACTACACTGCACTTGATGTCGCCTACACTCCAAACTAGCTGTTCTAAATTCTAACTCTAACTCTAAGTTCACAGATAGCTGGAACGACTGCGAAGTGACTACACAATCTCTGCACAGACTTCGGTTCTACACAGCCTATCCTGGAATCTCCTGAACACAACTAACTGCACCTCTAAACTTCAGCAGCTGTCCTCTGCTATGATTCACCAAAACTAACAGTTCTGCCTATCTGTGCTGACTTCAGTAGAGAGAATGTTTACCCTCTCTCTCTCCACTAACTTTGGAATTGATGACTGAGGTTTAACAGAACCCCACTGGATTCTGGACTGGAACTGTAGCTGACTTCTACCACTCTGAAATTACCTGCCCGAGTACCTATAACTGGGCCGTCAGCTTTATTATGGCCGTGAAGAAGCGAACATAAAATTACCACAACGCGGGCAGCATGCCAAATCTGCGTGTGTAACCGAATGAGCGTCAGAGCTCAGGATTTATCCACAAAAAATCCTATTCGCTGGAAAATGTCTTCCCCTGGCTGGGAAAACGTATTTTCTTCCTCTCCTTCCACCACTGGCAATTCATGCGAGACTTTGGGTGTCTGCGAACGCCACCACTGTGCCGTGGGAGAAATTTTGAGGTATCAAAAATTCTGCTCTTCCCCACAAAAAGCCGGTACCTGCAAATCTCGAATGTCCTACTGAAGGCAATCGACTTGACTCTGGCAACCGGCTTAGCAATTTTTCATTAAAAGAGAAAGAGGCTATGAAATATAGGCCTTTTTATAATCAAGACCCCCACGCGCCGACTTCATGACGTCATATGCGCGGCGTGGTTCTAAAGCCAATGGCAGCTCTGCATTTCAACTGCAGTTAGCTCTCAGCCAATCAGAACCTAGATCATGCTGATGCAACGTACCTGAGTTTTAGACAAAGAAACGGGAATAAGCTCAGCCCTCTAGTGGCAATGAACCAAAAATGGCCGCAAATAATTTAACTCCCGAAAAATGCGTATATGGCCACGCAATATCTTTAAAAAAAGGACACTGGTGCAAATCCTGATCTAGCCTCTATAATCTTCCTTCTAGAAAAATACTGTCCAATTTCCTACACCCCCATTCTAAACACATAAAGAAGAACCATAAAGCAGATGAGATCAAACTCCCTCGTGATCTCATCTTGAAAAAACGTAAATAATAGAAGGAGAAGAAACATGGAGAAGGATTACCTGTAATCCCTTCTAAAAATAGTGAACAAAATGCAAGGAGAAAAAGACATGGGCCATTTGAAAGACAGAATCTCAGTACTTTCGTCACACCACCTTTGTGAATACTCAGCACTATTTGACTTAAAGACTTATCCCCTTTCAAGCTAATGCTGATTTCCATAATGCACTTTATATGTGAGCATAACAACACTAGCAAACCTGCAGGAATGTGGCACTGGGTCGGAGGGTAAAAGCCTATGTGTCACAGATTTAAGAATCAAGAGCAGACAGTAAAGATTTGATGTTTTTCCCCCCTGTACCTTATGTAATGTTTTATAGCATAGAAGAATTATGATATGATTGCTTAGTTTGTATGTGCCTGTACTTTAAATTTAATGAGTGTCCAATTGGCTAAGTGGTTAGAGCACTTTCCTCTCGTGACACACAGGGTTCCAGGATCAAAACCTCAAACCATCATGCTCCAGTTTACACCAGCTGTTAAATGGGTACTGACTCTGCTCTTTAGGGAAGGCAATGGCAGTGAGGAAGGTAACAGGTCATTCTCACCTTATAAAAAGGTTGGACCTAGTAAAGTGAAGTCTAACACTTAGGCAGTTTCTGCATTTACCGTCACATTTAATTATCACCTGTTGTTTTTTTTTTCCTTCCTTTTTTTTATTTCAGGGAATATTTAAACAACATAAAACTGGTTGACAGTGGTATCAAAGAAATTGTTTCTCTGATTGAAGATTTCTACCACAATGACAAACAGACATCTTACATAATGACAGCAGATCATGGCATGACAGATTGGGGTATTGACTGTGTTCAGCGTGTCCTGTATTTTTACAGCTTAGTGTAAAGCTTTGGGTGTAGAAGTAATTTGATGTTAGATTTACCTTAGTTAACAATGATGCACTGTTACAATTTTAAAAATCCTTTGTTTACTGTGTTTTTCAGATTTTGAAATGTAGGTTTCTTATGGAAGGTCATTCGTAGGTCTTCTTGTTGGCTTTTTATCTCCCTTTGGAGCATAGGTTTTTTGGCACCATTTGTTGTTATCCAGAGTGAATTTATTAAAAAAAGTAATATTGAACAAAAGACAAAATTTACTATGTTGTGCTCACAAGACCTTCATCAGGGAAAAGACATATCCAATAGTATTTAGGTTCTTCCTCTCCTTTTGGCACTGTGCCATATAGTTTGTGTCGACATATGCTAACAAGCTGTTGTTTTAAATAAGGTGTTCCATTTATCTGGCGTTATAGGAAAAAACATTTTCTTAACGTCATCGAGTGCTGAGCATTCAAAGAGGTGGAGGTCAACAGTTTCGTAGGGTTGACTACACATCTGGTCTCTGGAGTATGTCATGGTTGTATTCTGTTCAAATGCTTGTTAAGTGGTAAATGTTGTGTTTGGAACTAAAAACGTGCTTTAATCCCTTCATTTTTAGATTATGATATCTGAAGGCATATGGACTTCTTGTTTGAATTGGCTGTCTATTGCTGTGAGTGTGGTGTTTATTGCTGTACTCTCTGCTTGGTAGTTAGTACAGAATTCTCAGCACGGTTCATATATTTCTAGTGTGCTGCCATTTGGGTATTTCACAAATGCTCCAAGTCCAGCATTTATGTTGGCCTTGAATGCTGAGCCATCTGTGTATGCATGTATTGCAGTGCTAAGGTAATTATCTATAGTCTCTAAAGTAGCTGTTTAAAGTATTGTTGGGTTCGTGTCTCTTGTTAGTGTGCTATCCATGAGTGTGGTTTTTATTACTGGAAGTTTTAACTCCTTTCCAGGATAAATTACTGGGTACCATTCAATTATTTCTCGTGTCTGTGGGAGGTGATGTTGTTCTGCTATAGTTGTTGCTACTTGTGGTGGTGATTTTTGTTTTAGTCTGCTAATGGGCTTCCAGTTTTCAACCAGTTGTCTGTTTTGGCGGTCTTTTCTCATTCTTCTATAGCGCTGTGTAGCTTCCAGAGCAGCACATTTATGTCGTAGGTCCATTGGTTCTACATCTGCATCAGTTTCACAAGCAGCTGTTTGTGTGGTTCTCATTCCCCCGCATATGAACCTTAGAGCTTGGTTTTGGACTTTGTCCAACTCTGCTTGTGTGGTTTTGCTCATTGCCGGCTGCAGCAAAAGGTTGTTATCCATGACTGATCGCACATATCTCAGGTACAGCTGTCTGAGATTTCCTTTGTCTGCTCCCCAGCTAGTGCTTGCAAGATGTTTAACTAGGTTCAGGCGTCTACTGGCCTTATCTTTCATTTTGTACATGAAGGTATTGAGGAGTAGCTGTCTGTCAAGCTCCACTCCTAAGTAAGCTGGATTTTCTTCTCTGGACAATAGTTGTCCATCGAGCTTTAGTTGGTACATCTTCTTGCTTTCCTTGATGCTCCTGGTGCAAATTGTGTATATGGTTTTCTGGGTGTTTATTTTTAATTTCCAGAGCTTGCTATTGTGGCTAGGGCTCTGTTGAGTTTTGCTTGCGCCAGTTTTTTGTATTTTTCAACTGTCCAAATGAGCAGGTCATCTGCATACAGTGTTTTTGATACCTTCAAAAAGTGAGGAAGGTCATTTATGAAGATAAGGAAGAGGGTGCAACTTAGTGCTGACCCTTGCGGCAATCTTACCTTCAGTGTTTTCTGGGAGGATTTAGTGCCTTCTACTGTTGTTTGCATTGTTCTGTTACTTAGGAAGGCTTCAATCCAGAGATACATTTTTCCATGTATGCCCATTTTTGTCATTTTGGCGAAGAGCCCCTGTCTCCATACTGTGTCGTATGCTAGCTGCAGATCAATGAATACAGCTGTTGTGTGCTTACCCTCTTGGAATGCATCTAAGGTTTTTTGCACAAAATGAAAGAGTTGGTCATCTGTTCTGCAACCTTTTCTGAAGCCTGCCTGACTATCATTAATGGCTTTATTACTTTCCAGCCACCAATAGAGCCTATGATTAACCATTTTCTCTGCGTTTTCCAATTGCTGAGGTCAGTGAGACTTGTCTGTAGCTTCCAGGTTCTTCAGCTGGCTTGTTTTTCTTTAGAATTGGTTTGATATTTGCAGTCAGCCAAGCTTTAGGGAGTGTGCTTTCTTTCATTGTTCTGTTAATGAAGTTTAAGAGTACTAACTTTGCAACTGGGCCTAGGTTTAATATCATTTCATTAGTAATTTTATCTGGTCCTGGAGCTTTCTTGGTCTTTAATTTTTGTAGTGCTGTGCGCTATTCATTTTGTGGATGGTGTACTCAGTTTCAAATAGTGGAATGCTTGCTTTAGCAGCTCTCTGTTCTGTTTTTGTTATGTTCTTAATTGTTTTGTTTAGCTGTTTTCTGTGATTTGTTTTGCTGACATTTGCATAGTATTTGTTAAACGTTTCTGCCTTTTTCTTGTTGTTTGTTAAGATGTTTCCTCCAGTTCTTAGTGGTTTTGGGTTGCTCTTCTTTCCTTTTCCATCAAGACAGTGCAGAAGCTTCCATGCTTTGTGCCCTTCATTCTTTAAGTCCAGGCTTTCACATGTTTTTGTCTATGCTTTTTTCTTTGCTTTCTTAATGTGATATCTTACCTGTGCTGTGAGTTCGTTATAAATTATTTTGTTGGCTCTGGTGGGTTCTTTTTCCACCTTTCTTCTGGCTTGTCTGCGCTCTTTAACAATCTTTTCTAGATTTGGAGTCCAGAAATGGCTGAAACGTTTGTGGCTGCCTTTTGGTATTGTTATGTTCGCTGTTTCAAGTATAGTCTTTGTGATATTGTTGTATGTATTCTCTACTGTATCTAATATGTCAATGCTGCTGAATCTGCTATCTGAAAGTGTTGTGTATGTTGTCCAGTTAGCCCTTTTGTAATTCCAGTCGGTCTTTCTCTTTTGTCTGGATTTATTCTGTCTGTCTGTACTGATTAGTATTGGCCTGTGGTCACTTCCAATATCTTCCAGGACTGTGTAAGTGCAAGTGTCTGCAATATCAGCCGATACCATGGTAAGATCAGGTCTGTTGGCCATGCCAGAAGCTCTGTGCAAAAGAGTAGGTTCTGACCTTTTGTTCTGTTGTAGGATCAGGTTGGACATGTTGCAGATTTCTTCTACTTCTCTGCCTCATTTGTTGTATGTTATCTCCCCATGATAGTTAATGGGCATTGAAGTCTCCAGCTATTATAGTTCTCTGATATGTGGTGTACTGGATATTGATGTTTCCTGCAGTTGCTGGGGGGCAGTAAACATTATAGATGGTGTATTTGTTTCCTCTGAACCAGCAGTGAACTTGCTGCATGTCTATGTCACCACTGCTGGGGATGTTTCGTACATCTGCTTGAATGTCATTTCTTATGAGTGTCATAAGTCCTTGACATTTCTTGCATGTGCAGCGATGCTGGGTGTATCCAGGGATGTTAAAGGTTTTTCTGGGTGGAATGATTTCCTGGAGTACTACAATATGGATCTTGTTGATTTGTAATATGTTTATATTCCCAGTAGTAGACTTTTCGCAAGCAGCCTGGGGTGTCACTGCTCTGTGCTGACCTTGTTTACAGAGGCGACGTTCGAGCTCATATGGTGAAAATATGGCTGTGCTTGGCATTTTCTTCAAAATAGACCTGTCTTTCCTGTGGCTTTTTTACCATTCCGCAACATATTTAGTTGGGAGTCCTGAGCTCCATTCTCTTTCCTAGGCATTTTATCCTGGCTTGGCGTGCATCCAGAGGGCCCTATATCTGGTTTTAAGTTAGCAGTTGGGGATAGGTGGAGTGGCATACTGTGCATTCCCCGTCATCCAGGGGTGCTCTCCAATTATGCAGAGCTTGCATGAGGCTGTGCTCCCGAGGAATCCTCACGTCCTGCACAGAGCCACTTCCCAGTACCCATCACCTGCCGTCTTTCCATTGTAGAATTCTCTTGCATGCGGCCATCCAGTCAAGAGCCAGTATTAAGTCTGGTGCTCATCTGATTCCCCCAAGCTTAGTGTGCAATGCTGGGTTCTCAACATGCTGCACCACAGGGGGGATTGTGATGCTGGGCCAATTTGATGCAGCTTTAGGGTCCTGGGTAGGCTACTAGACTGATCCTGGGATTCACCTGAGAGCATGGGCGAAATCCTATGCATCTCCTTGGCTGTAATGCTAGCCTGCCTGTGGGTTTCCTGCACACCCCAGAAAGGAGCCAGATATGCACTGTTTTAGCACTTCAGAGGGTAAGAGGAGTGTTTCTGCATCTCTCTGAGATATGTAGCCAAGGTGGGGTTCACATTGCTCAGTCCCCGCCACCAAGTCGCCTGCTGGTTATGCCGAGTTCTCTTGGGCTCTAGTCATGTGACCAATAGTTCAAGGCGAATGGATCGTCACATCCTGAGAATTTGTGCCTTTACGATGGGTTCCATTCATCAGAGAGCAGCGCCCACTAGTTCCCATTCCCCCAAGTCTGTTCAGTATAGCTCTGGCTCCCTTCTTACTATGGTGTGTATGGTGTTAGTGCACCAGGTTTATTATCGAGGTTTGCTCCTCTAGATCCGTTGTGTTCAGCCTGGGGATTCACACCCCAGTGACCACTGCCACCTCACGGAGGGTGTGGCTCTTCACCATGCACAACGATCGTTGGGTTTGAGAGGTTATGCTAGACCAAGAGGCTGACACCACAGAGGATGCTCCTTTCATGAAAAATAGTTTACTAGGCCTAGGGTGACGCAAGGGGAGGGATCCATATGGAGGAAACCCCAATGCCCACAACACCGACACATCATACCCCCCTGTTTGTGATACAGACTTGACCCCACATTACTGAGGTTATTCATAGTACCTAACGAGACAAAGTAAGAATAGAACTATTTCTCCTTCAAGCGTGTCGTAAGAGGCGACTAATATAAGGTTGTGCTTGGGGCTGACAATCTCTTTATATAACAGCAAATTGCTGCACAAACTACCACTACAAGAGTACATGAATACTTTGGTGTAGGCTTCCTGCAAGAGGACCAGCTGCAGTGGTGACCCCATGCTCCTTAACTCTTTCAGTCCCAAGCAAAAAAGTGGGTTTGGCCCAAACAAAAATGGCCTCCCCAGTGTGTTTTTATTGTTGTTGTTTGGAAATAATTTTTTTAAATGTTTATATGCATAAGTAACTTTGTTGTTGTATATTAAACTGAAGGTAAATGGATGTACTTTACTCTAGTGCTACAAGTATAAAAGCATTCATTGAAAAATTATTAGTTATCCAAGGTAAAATGGAGGATGAAAGAATAAGCCAGTGAAAAATTAGAGCAAAAGTATTCAGTCAAATTCTTCTAGAATTGTTCCCCAGGAGAATATTCTTCTTCTTCTTCTTCTTCCTCGTTCGTCCTGAAAAGGACGTTGGTTGCGTTGTGTCTGTTTACACCGTAGCTGTGATATCTGCACCTTTCGGTCGACACATCTGACTTCAGCACCGCAGTTTTTGGGACCAGGTTTGCCTTCCCTCTTCGATCCCTACTCTTTCAGCCAGACTGCAGTGATGCAGACTGTTTCCAGGACCACCACATGGAGGTGGAGTAGGGTCTTGGTCAGCTCTGGTTCGCTGACTGTGATGCAAGCAGTCAAGCTAAGGGTCGCTGACTGCATTCTCTATTGCTGCATCTTTAGGTCCCGGAGAATATTCAAGGGTAAAGTTTCAAAATGTCACAAACAGAAGTATCCTAACAAAGTACAATCAGTTTTTAGTCAATAAATACTCAGGAAATTGTTAATTTCACAGATTACAACAACAGATCACATGGTTGTAAAAAAAGAGGAAATTATATATTGTTACCTTGCTGAGCTGCTCCTCTTCTCAAGATGATGTGTAAATCCATAGGAAATAACATAAGGTCAATCACAAATATATTTACACTAGGCCTGTGTATTAACTTTACTTTATCATGACATATTATATGAACTTATTACAGTCTGATTACATGCTCCTGTATCCATATCTTCATTATCGACATCAGACCTTCCATTATCACTCGATATCAGACTCCTGTTGAGAATCTGAGTCGTCTTCGCTATCCTGTGAATAAATACTACAATCTGAATCATTATCACAATCTAGAATTTCTTCAAATAACTTTCTAGCTTGCTCTGAAGTTATTTCAGATGTCTACCAGAAGCAGTGGGCGTGGCCATTTGATCGTATAAAATATGCGCTTAAAAAATCTTAAATTAATATCAAACCACAAAAACATGTTCTCTCTTAAACACACGAGGTATTTACTAGAAAAGTCTTCCTATCGGAAATGATGTTTTGGGTTGTTAAAATTGGAAAACAGCTCTAGAAAGGAGCAAAAGATACAAAATACGATATAACGTTGATCGGGTCAAACAGGTTGAATTGGAAAACCGACGTAACGTTGATCGGGACTTAAAGAGTTAAGGAGCAAAAAGGGAAGTGATGATGACTAAGGGATGCTAGAAGCTAGATTTGTGTGTGATGTCATAACTATTCTTTCATCTTCCTGTGTTCCTTAATTGTCTTTTTTTAACATCAAATTGCCTTTTATTTTAGTTTTCCCTCATATTAGCTTTTAAAAGCCTGATTCTTTTTTTAAAATTTTATTTCTTTAGGATCCCACGGTGCTGGTCATGTACATGAAACCCTTACCCCATTTCTTGTTTGGGGCTCAGGCATACGAGGTCCTGTTTTGTCGCAAAGTTGTGGCAGTTACACGGATTCGTTTTGTGCAGGTACAGAACATTAACAACACTAGTAGTGATGTTAATATTTAATTCTGTTTTGTTATATACAAACATACTGTACAGCTATCGAAGGTAATGCTGTCTACCCTTATGAACAACTTTAAAACAGCATAACAGGAAACAAAACAACATACATTTCAGAATATAATGGTTGTCATGCACTCCATAAGAAGCTACAAATTAGGAAATTATGATAAAGTTTGATGAGGAGTGCCGGCGTGATGTTGACCACATCACCCCTAGTGTGCCGATTGTCAAGAAAATATGGGCCTAACACCATATTCCCAATATGCCTCAATGGGCGTGTAACGGGATCCTTTACCTTTACCTTGATGAGGAGTGGGTGGCCGAGCAGTTAGGATACCGGTCTCTGAAGTCTGGAGATGGGATTGAACCCTGGTACAGTCTAGGGTTTTTCCCCTTGGGGAGTAAAAATGAAAAAAAAACCTAGCCAGCACACTGCGTGGCAAAAGCTAAATGTTTGAGATCCTCACATGCATGTCTGGTATTTTGTAGATGCACATTTGAGCGCATCTAGTATAATTGTATGTTATATTATTTGCGTACGACTGTGCACCATTATTAAACGGGCATGGTGCGGTATGTCGCAGTGATTTGTTGCTATACGGGTAACGTATGAACTTATTTCTGGCTAAGAAATCTATACGAGACGGAGGATATCTGGATCTGCCTCAAGGCAGATTTAGATATCCTCCGTCTTGTATAGATGTGAATTTTTTTTGTGCTTGTCCTTAGTCTAGGAAAGACACGGTTATAAAGAAATTATAATCATCTGGAAGATGAAGATGATATTCTTGATGAGCAATACCAAGAATCGTTTTATTAAAAATATTTAGCCAGAAATGGCTCGTTTTAAGTATCTCGCCTCTGATACTTAGTCTCCTGTAAACGTTATGGCAGAGCTTCAACTTGACCAGATAGGTCAAGTTGCTAGTGTGTCCCACTTACGCTAGGAGCTGATTGAAGCGTAAAGGAATATAGATAACTAGGTAAAGAATATTAACATGGTCACTTCATCAGAACCATGTATACTACCAATCCGTTAACCTTTATGTGGTAGTGGTTAGTGCAGTCAGTCAACGTTCATGTTGATTGTTATTGACTTTGTACTTTTTCTGCCATGAATATAATGATGATGATCGTCTACATTACTGATGTCAAAGTATATCTACAATAAATCTTGTTTTGTCGCCAACTGTTCACTATCAGTCCAGCATCTATTTATCGCCAGTTTGGTCATACTGTCTTGACCCATTAAACATTGTTACCGAGCTCCATTGTCATCACCATAAGGCAAAGTAATGGCCCACATCATATTCGCGTTATCAAGAAATACGTCGGCCACATGTGGTAAACCCGACAGCCCTGACAACATCATTGTCAATTCAGAAATGAAAAACCACCGGTAACACGGCCTTTATTCTTCAACCTCAAAATCCCCCCGGAGGACCTCAGCAATAGGAATAATGCCGTAACAAAAGGTTTTTTTTTTTTAAAAATAATTATCTGTGATATTGAAATAACCAAGTAGAACAATCTCAACTATGATGGTTTGGCCATGTCTGCAGAATGGGAGAAGATCGGCTAACACGGCAAGTATGGGAAACTACCAGGGATCGAGACCTCCAGAACGACCCAGAGTCCGCTGGGAGGACGGTGTACTCTCCATAGAAAAAAAAAAAAAAAAAAAAAGCGAGTTGCATGATACTGTGGTTTCCAGTGCGCCTTCTGGCCCAGTATCTACGACTTTAGCACCTGCTCAATGGGAGAGTGGGCTCATCCCTAATCTGTTTATGTTCCCAGTAGTAGACTATTCGCAAGCAGCCTGGGGGTGTCACTGCTCTGCGCGGACCTTGTTTACCGAGGCGGCGTCCGAGCTCGTATGGTGAAAATATGGTTGCGTTATCTTCAAAATAGCCCTGTCTTTCCCGTGGCTTTTCTGCCATCCTGCAACTTTGAGTTAGGGAGTTCTGAGCTCCAGTCTCTTTCCCAGGCGTTTTATCCTGGCCTGGCACGCATACAGAGGACCCCACTTCTGGTTCTAAGTTAGCAGTTCGGGATAGGTGGGGTAGCACACTGTGCATTCCCCGTCATCCAGGGGGCTCTCCAACTATGCAGAGCTTGCACAATGCTGTGCTCTGGTTCTGGGCTCTCCCAAGGAATCCTCACGTCCTGCACAGAGCCACTTCCAGATACCCACCACCTGCCAACCCTCCATTGTAGAAATCTCCTGCATGCGGCCATCCAGTCAAGAGCCAGTATTAAGTCTGGTGCCCAAGTGATCCCCCCAAGCTCAGTGTGCAATGCTGGGTTCTCATCATGCTGCAAACACAGGGGGGATTGTGATGCTCAGCCATCTCTCTCAATTCTGCACCGATAAGTGACATCGGGGACTTAACTGTGCCTCAGTGCTGGGAGGCCCCGTTTCCGGGTACACCACACACAGCCAATTGAGGCAACGGTCGCCGTGGGCGTGATAGACGACAAACAGTGAAGAATGAGGCAAGAAAGCATTTAACCCATGAAGTGGGGGTGGATTGGTGCAGACCAGAGCATGTACCACTCGCCGGTGGGTTCTGCATCTACACCTATAGGGTTCCACCCACTCCTCAGCCCATTTAGTCTGGCCCCTCACCCAGGACCTGTCCGGCTTGGGTGACCCTGCCAGGAGTAAAACTCCCGCCGGCATAGCTCCCGGGATCATTGGGGCGCTCAAGCTCTCCAACCACGGCAAGGTAGGCTTACATGTGGAGAGCGCTGGGAGGACAATATTAGACAATCTCTGAAGGACCGAGGACTAGAATGGAATCCGGCCAAGAGAAAGACAGCCAGTAGGATAGTATGATGCTCTCTTCCAAACCTCTACACCTCACGGCAGAAGAGGAATGACTAAGTAAGTAAGTAAGTAAGATATCAAAATAAGGCAACTAAAGGCAAGAGAAGGTTTCATTGCCCTGGGAAATATATATAAAAACAAAAAAGAAAAATCAAGTACAACACAAAAGTAATAATCTTCAACTGTGGAACAACCGCAATGGGCTATGGAACTCGGGACAGTAAAATCTAGCCCCACCTGCTGTATAGGAAACACCCTGAAATTTTTCTACGTCCGCAATACATCGAGTTTTTCATTGTATTGGTGAAAGGATGGCGGCGTTACAAGAAACAGGCGGTGCATTATATGGGGTGTCAGGCGAAGTTAGATTTCAGAGGCCGGCTCGCAACGAATTTACGCCTCATCGGCTTCACACAGGTATGTCAGTGGTGTGCTGCAGAACGACCGCAATAATTTGTCTTCACTTTGTTACTTTCACAATTGCCTCCTGCTGGCGGAATTGTGCAATTTAAAGCTGAATCCAAGGTGGAATGGGTTCATTTTCTACACAAGACAACAAGAGGCTGAGACACTTGGGAGTCATGACCCAGGTGGGCCCACCCCCCTTAGAGTGTAAAGGAGAATAAAGGGCCGAAACACTTGTTCGACTGGGGGACTACTTCTGATGATTAGATTGCCTCTTGTTGTATCGCTCTGTATAGAGTTTCCTATCATCTCAAGGCAGTCCCAATGTTTGGCTCTGAAACAATGAGAACAACAGACATAATAATCAAGAAGTTGCGTGCTGTCATAAGTGGGTGCTTGCGAGGAATTCAGTATAGAAATGGTATAGCAAGATCCCCAGTATGGAACTAATGGAAAGAATCAGACAAATACCAGTGGAACAAGATTTGTGGACAGACGCTAATGTTGGATAGGATACACATTGAAGAAAAACCTGTTGGAAGCATTACTAGGCAGTCCTTGTTTTTAAATCCTTAGGGTGAGAGAAATTTGTGGAGCCAGAAAAACACACAAAGAATGAAATCAAAGACAGCCATGAAAGAGATAATGAAGACATGGAAAAGACCTTGGAAAAGTTGGCACTGGATGAAGATGAATTTGTTGAAACCCTAGGCTGCACATGGAGTTGGATGGTTTTTTTGTTTTGTTTTGTATGTATGTGGAGAGGCAGGAGTACAAAGCTCTTTACGGGAGAAAGAACTTAGGAGATTAAGTAATTGTAAGCATTGATATATATTGTATTCTGAGATATGAGGTGCAAGTGGAAACTATACTGATTAAAAATTAATATCCATTCTTAAGTAAAAGTGTAAGAGCATCAGATTGACAGAGTGGTTTGAGTGCTGGTCTCTCATGGCAAAGGTGCTGGGTTCAATTCAGGGTATTGACACGCTCTGGTCTACCCAGCTGTAAATGGTACCTGACTTTGCTCTTGGGTTAGAAAAGGAAAAGGCAGCGAGGAAAGCAACTGATTACCTCCATCTCTCAACGTTGGACCTAGTATGGTGAAGTCTCTAACACTAAACTCCCCTAAGGTATTATCTGCTGTGGGAATAGTTTTACCTTTTTTAAGTAAAAGTGAAAGTGTTAATAGCTCAGTTTTTTAAGTTGAGTTGCCATGGAGAAAAAAAAACTATTCAGCTTAATTAACATAAATCAGACTTAAACTTGCTATAAATAGTTACATATATTTCTGTGTGTAAACACTAGCATATTGTTACTATACAGCTTAAGTGCAGTATAATGAAAGTAAATGTAGCAGAGTGTTGTGTATGCACCTGTATGACTAAGAAGTCGTGATACTTTCGTAGAGCTGGGCCAAAAATCCAACTTATATTACAGATAAATAAAAACCAAGGCTTATTCTAGTTATAATTTTTGGATTGAACATATACCTGCTGCATGACCTCAGTAATTCTTCTTCTTCTTCTTTCGTTCGCTTGAAATATATTGTCTATATCTGCAATGTTGTTTCTTGTGAGAAGGACCCCCAGTAGTAGGGGTTGGGCCCTTCCGAGGCAGAGGGCCCGGCACTGCGCCTGCCTGGGTGTCCGTCACAGGGCGAGTGCCATAACGTTTTGCAGATATAGGCATACTTCCCATAGCGCATGTGCGTGGCATCCTGATTGCTGTGGTGCGCCTCTTGGCTGGTTGCCTCCGTCTTCAGCACCTTGACTTGCTAGGGCAGACTGTGGTCTTGCTCGAGTCTAGGAGGGCCTGGCCAGTCTTGGTTTTTCAGCCGCTGATGGCTGTACTTGAGCCCCATCTCCACGTCAAGGAGCTGGCCTTGATGGGGACCTCAGTAATCATACTGTTTTTGTGAGTGATAAATATACTACTCATAAATGATTGTATTTTAATAAATTATTATATTTTGTGTGTGAGTGTGCGAGAGAGAGAAATGATTTTTTTTATTGCTAGATAGTTTTCACCATAACATAATATAAATGAAATATGTTTTGGAGCTACATGCTGGTTAAAAAAAAAGTTTTAATTGTTTTCTTTTTTAAAAAAATTAAGAAATGAAATAGCTTGTAAGAAATGACATGTTGTGTAAGAAAAGCAGTAATTGCATTTTAGATTCTGAAATCTCTCTATGTCTTCATCTTGCTATGATAGAGAAGCTTGTATGCCATGCATGACAAGATCTATGTTGTCAGTAGCATAGCTCCCAGCAGGGTCTTCCAAGCCGGACAGGTCGAAGGGTAGGGACCAGACAAAGTGAGACACAAACCTGCTGACGTGTAGTCAGACCGGGGACAGTTAAAGGCTAAGGAAGGCAACCTGACAGATATGCTTATTTAATTCGGATGCAGCTGGCCACAGGCCAAACGAAACAGTGCAACGTAATTCACTTGATGAAAAGAAAAAAACTATGAAGATGCAAACAGCCTCAGGCTGATCACTGCTTTCTTTAATCATTTTCAAGTTGACACGTGAAAAAATAAGAAGGGCGGTAAATCATTTTGTTGATATAGTTGTTTAAAATAATGTCTGAACTTTTAGTTTGTGTATATTTTGACATTTCAGATTGGCATCTGGAAACTATCAAGAGATTTGACATTGAGCAGGTAGGTTCCAGTCATGGTATAACTTCAAATGCCCAGAGTAGTTCCCAGACAAAGACAGAATAGAAATACTTTACCTTCAGGCAACTAGTATGAGGTTGTACATGGAGCTGGTAACATCATCATGTAAAACAAGTTGCCCGAGAAACCACCGCTACATGTGAATGCTTGGTTCAAGCTTCCTGCATGGGACCAGCTACATTGGTGGTTTCATGCTGCATAAGGTGCGATAGGAAAATGATGATGATGAATTGATAACTTCAGTGTGGTGAAAATTCAGCCCTTCACTAACTCATGCCCCAATGATTTTCTTGTGTCTTATGGCTGGTTGTAATAGCAAACACCTACGGAAGAGAATCAGACGACAGTCAATAGATATAGAGGTTAAAGAGAGAAAGTGGGTACTGGTAGAGTGTACTTTCAGGAAGCAACCAGCCAATATGGCCAGAAATGTTCTCAAGTGAAGCCCACAGGGATAGGTGTGGAGTACCTGAAGAATAATGGTTCTAGAGGAGAGCAAATCAAGTGGAAACTCATGGCCATAGCTAAAGATCTGATCAGTTGCCATTTTTGCATTGAAGGTCGGCTGCAATAGATTTCCAACATTTTCTATCTCTTGTCTTGATGGTATACTCTGATAATCAGATCATTTCCTGTCTATCTCTCGATGTTATCTTCCCACGTATAGGGCTGTCTTCCTCTTGCACATTTACCTGCACGTTATGGTTTTCAGCAAGGTGTTTTATCTTTTTATATGACCAAATTATTTTATCTGACTTTGATCTTATTCATTATTATAGCTTAAGAAGAAAATAGAAAACAAGATCAGCAACTATGGCTTTATGTTTCATGGGCAGTGAACAGGATGGATGATGATTTCATTGTGATCTGTTGGACATATCTAAGATTAAGAGTTTGTTTATAGAATAGACTAACAGTTTTTCTCCATAATCCTTATAACATGATAGGAAACTCTATACAGAGCGATACAACAGGAGGCAATCTGATCATCAGAAGTGGTCTCCCCGTTGAACAAGTGTTTCCGCCCTGTATACTCCTTTACACTCTAAAGGGGTGGGGGGGGGCCACTTGGGTCATGACTCCCGAGTGTCTCAGCCTCCTGTTGTCTTGTATCGAAAATGAACCCATTTCACTTTGGTAGCATCTTTAAAATCCACAACTCCGCCAGCCGTGGAGGCAATTGTGAAAGTAACAAAGAGAAGACAAATTATTCCGTTCGTTCCGCCGCACACCACGACTAGGGACAGACGCTGACACACCTGCCCGCCAGTCACAGCCCTTTCACCAGTACACCGAAAAACTCAACGTATTGTGGACTTTAAAAAATTCCTGATGTTTTCTGTACTGCAGAGTTTACTGTCTCGAGTTCCATAGCCCATTGCGGTTGTTCCACAGCCAGCATGATGCCTTTTCCACAGTTTCACTAAGCCTCTTCAGTGCCCTTGTTCTCGACTGTCCCCTCAGCCCCAACAATTTCAATAAATCATACACTGATGCAGCCACGAGCCCTCTTGCACCCACCTCAACAGCCATGACCCTTGCAGTGAACCCATCATGTCTCAGATCTGCGGCCATATCACTATACTTGGCCGCTTTGAAAAAATGTTGCTCTTCCAATCTGGATTCAAATGGCACTAGCTTTTGATTGTGTGCAGCAAATCATTACTCGTCCTCCTACCAAAACAAAAACAAAAAAAGCATACATTAGTTTGCCGTAATTAATGTCACTGCTGTAATGGGGCATCAAGGCTGAATGATATAATTCTGAACTCAGAGATGCCCCATGTGTACTTGTGAACAGCCCACATTATTTTGTCATGATTACTGTCACTGATTTAACTGGGCTTCAATATTGAATGATATCATACTGAGCTGAGAGATGCCCCATGTCTGCATGGTCCAGGCTGACATTTAGTATGCAGGGTCCAGTCAAATTCTTACGAAGTCCTTATCCAGGGTCGTAAATTCCTGTAAATAACTTCTTTTGTTCACTGTGTATAAGGGCTTGGCATAGTCGTGGACTTACATTAATTTCGTTGATTTTGAAAAGGCTTTTGACAGCATACATAGGGACAGTTTATGGAAAATACTGAGGGCTTATGGAATTCCAAGCTGCATAGTGTCAATCATAAAAAGCCTCTATGCCAACTTTACGTGTAGTGTTGGGCAGAGCAACCTAACCTTTGAGGTGAAGACAGGAGTACGACAGGGATGCCCCTTGTCAACCACTCTATTTTTAACAGTCATAGACTGGGTGATGCGCCAGACAACAGAGGGCAGTCCAAGAGGAATAAGATGGACTACATTTTCTACACTGGAAGATCTGGAATATGCAGATGACATTGCACTACTAGCACATTCACATCAACACATCCAGGAAAAAACGGATAGACTTAACAAGTTTAGCCAGCAGGTGGGCTTGAACATCAATTTAAAGAAGTCTGAGGTCATGACGCTCAATGTGAGCAACCCTGAGCCCATATCAGTAAGGAATCAGCAATTGGTACAGACAGATACTTTCACATACCTAGGAAGCATAGTAACACCAGACGGCGGGGCAGGCAAAGACATCAACATCAGAATGAATAAGGCAAGAACAGCCTTCTTTAGCCTAAACAACAACTGGAAGTCCTCTCAATACAGCACAAGCACAAAATTAAGATTATATCAGAGCTGTGTGCTTTCTGTGCTTCTCTATAGTGCGGAATGCTGGAGAGTTACAGAGAAGGAAATGTCGAAATTGTCCTCCTTTCACACATCATGCCTAAGAAAAATTCACCGCATTTAGTTCCCAGGGGTCTCTGAAGAGACAAATTAAGAATAGAACTACTGCACCCTCATGCATGTCACACAAGGCAACTAATGTGAGGTTGGTCATGGGATCAGCAACCTTATCATGTAAAACACATTGCAACAGAAACTACTGCTACAAGAGCATGTGAATACTTGAAGCAGGCTTCGTGCAAGGGGACCAGTAGCACTGGTGACTGCATGCTCCATAAGGAGCGCACTGGAAAATGATGATGATAGTGTAAACAAGACCAACTTACGCAAGATATTTTTGCCCCGACAATCTCTAATTTAGTAGCTTGATTTTCTTTCTAGGCTGACATAGCTCCACTTATGGCTTACTTGATTGGAATTCCATTGCCTGTCAACTCTGTGGTAAGCATGATTATGGGTTGTACGAATTAAAATATGCATATGCATGTATTTCTGAGTGTCTATGTCAGTTAACAAGTGAGAATATACGTGATTGAGAGAGTCAGTGTGTGAGAATGAAAGAGTATGTACTTCACTGACACATTCTTGTATGTGTTATATGTGAAAGTTAGTATTAGTAAGGAAGAAAAAAGGTTGAGAATTTGTAATAGAATCCTTAAATTTTGAATAGAATCCTTAACTTAGGAGACTTGGCATCCAAGAAGTAGAACAGGTCTTGAGGTGTGTTGTCCCAAGGAAAATTAAAAGAAATACATTTTCATATTTGGAACATTAAATCAGATGAAGAAAGTTAGAGCAGTCCTATTACAAAGAAAGATCAAAGAGAGGGATATTGTTTGTTTTGCAGCATAATATAATAAAGGCAACTAAACCGTGAAAGAGGTTCAGAATGGAAGGGTGTGTGGATTCTTGACACCAGCTCTTTGTGCCTGGCTACTAATGTATATTAAAATAATCAGTGTAGCTTATACATGCCAGATAAACATTGCTCAGTTTCTGACATCGAAACACAGGTTCTCATTAAATATGCAAGAGAATTATTACTCAGTCTCTCAAATTGGAATACTTGTTCTCTGTCATCATCTTTTAGCATTCTCTTGCAGTTCGTCAGCAAGAACTGTTTTAGGGGCCACATTCTTTCTGTCGTTGCTTAGTCATCATTATTATACTTTATCGTTCCAAAATGAACACAAAGCTGTAACTTTTACTTGCTACCAATTTTTGTTTTGTGTTATCTCTTCATCTCTACCTCACACTGATTCAAATTTTTATTTGTGTCAATTTCCAGGTTTTGCCACAGTTATTTTTCTCATTCCCTTTTGACTCCAGGACAACGCTCAGAGCATTGCAAACTTGTAAATGCCGTGCCACAGTAACGCCTAGAGCGTTGTTTTTAGTTTATCACGAATAAACCCCCAAAAATCGTCCATTTAATGCAGTTCATATTTAAAACTCGTAGAATGACTTCCGCTACTATGTAAACAACTAATTTGCGCGTAGTTAAGCAGAACAATTTGTGTGATGATTCGTGTGTTTGCGTTTTTCATTGTTATTGCTACAGAAATATGTCACGCTTTATATTTACATTTTCTAAGTCTCCTAAGCGAATAATTGTGTTAAACTACTTAGAAACATTATTGTCATTGATGATGGTTGTTTGGTAGTCACAGTTTGTTGTCAAATAACAGAATCGGTGCAGAAAAGCTAGACACATTAGATTTAGTTGATGAGTGGGCATAGCCATATTGTGGCCAATCGAAAAGCAACAAAACTAGACCTACTGTAACATCTAATCACTAGTCCTAGGTAGAAGATGAAGCTAGGGATACTATTAAAACATTAAACAAATGTAAAGAGTTTTTATATGATGTTATTCTTCTTTATTTGTTTGAAAATTACATAATGCAATAGGTAGGGTTTACCCATGTGCAAACGTTTAGGGGTCATTAATATTTATAGAATATGTCGATATTTTACGGTATAGTGAACGCGAAATATATGCGGAGATGATGACGCATTCGCGTTGGGTAGGTCACGCCGGGTGACTTGGTTACTGGGCCTTTGTTACGTTATCCGTCAAGCATGAAGGTCGTGTCTTGTAATTCTTCCAAGGAATTAAGGCTGAGTATATAGCCTATATTTTATAGATGAATCGATGTAGACTTCAGGGTCAGTTCGGAAATTAATCTAAGCATGAGATTAATTAAATTAAACTAATAATGGAAGAAGAATCGTATTGTGATTCAATTTGTAGATGTCAAGAACTCATGTGCTCATTTCTGGCTGTTGATTAAACAGCGCACGTATATAGTCACGATATTATTCTGAACGATGATACACCAATTCGTGTTCATCCTTATTCTGTACCTCTACATTTTCTGAGTAAGACATCTCAGGAACTCGAACAGATGATATCATTAGGTATTATTGAGACTAGTACATCTCCATTTTCTTCTCCTTTAGTCATTGTCCGGAAAAAGGACAACAACATACGTTTATGTGTTGACTATAGGAAACTTAATGCGCAGACAGTACCAGATAGCGAACCACATCCTATCCTTGACGATTTACTTCCTCGTCTATCCAATGCTACACTTTTCACTAAAATTGACTTAACTAAAGGTTATTGGCAGATTCCACTAACCGAAAGAGCCAAATACTACACAGCATTCTCAACTCCACGAGGTCTTTACCAGTGGAACGTGATGCCTTTTGGGCTAATGAATGCTCCAGCTACCTTTATTCGCATGATGCGAAAAATTTTATCAGGTAGATCAGATATAATTACCTATATTGACGACATATGTTTGTTCAGTTCATCATTTGAGGAACATTTTTTGGGTCTTAAATCAGTTTTGGAAATATTGCGGGATAACCATTTAACCGCTAAACCAACTAAGATTCAAATAGCGTGTAATGAGATAACATTCCTGGGACACATTATTGGATCGGGACGTATCCAAACAATTCCCAGTACGGTTTCTAAAATATTAAATTTATCTGTTCCTCAAACGAAGAAACAGGTTAGGAGTCTGTTAGGTTTAATCCAATACTATAGCAGATTTGTACCTCACCTATCATCCATCACGTCTGTCCTGTCTTCGTTACTAAAGAAGAATATGCCTTTAAGGATAAATTGGACAGACGAATGTGACAAAACCTTTCGCACTATCTTAAAAATATTTTCATGTCTACCTATTTTAAGAATACCAGATGCTTCTAAAAAGTTTGTTCTACGTACAGATGCGAGTAATTACGGACTCGGGGCATGTCTACTGCAATATCATGATGATGTCCTTCACCCCGTAATGTATGTCTCACGCAAACTGAAACCTCCTGAAACGAAATATTCCACTGTGGATCGAGAATTGCTCTCCGTAATCTGGGCAATTACAAAGTTGGAGAAATTTTTACTGGGATCACCATTCCTGATCCAGACTGATCAGAAATCAGTGGCAGCATTACGTCGCTCAAATCATAAAAGTGCTAAACTTGCACGATTTGCTATTACGTTGCAACCCTACGAATTCGAGATACAGTCGATACCTGGAACTGAAAATGTCATAGCCGACACGTTGTCCAGACATCCTACGGATTCCGAATGAATTTTCAGTTTCAAGAAAATTTTCTGACTAGTCAAGCATTACATTTGCAATAAACAGTATTGATATCAAGTCAGAGTATACAACAATTCAGTTGGACTTCCTACCTAAATAAGGACATTTCGAAATAAACTATGGTGATCAAAATATCAAGATTTACGGATCGTTTGAAGGTTTGAACTTCAATTCCACTTTGAGTATCACTCAAAATAAACAATCTCTGATGAAGAAGGGACAGATACTTTGATGACTTAGTCAATTAACTTTCAAATTTTAATAAAGGAACTAACAATGAATGGGTCATCAAATCATAATTTGATAATATGAACCTTGTGTCTTAATGAATTTTCATACAATTCAACAGGAGGTAACAACGATTGGATCTTCATGTCCCATATTATTAATTTTTCTAAATTAGTATATAATAGATAATAAAGTCAAAGCGTGATGAAATAAAATAAAAAATAAAATATACTAAGAAAAGATGAAACAAAAGAATATCACACCAATTAAACCTTTTAATTAGTGTAATTATCAAGATAATGGATAATACATTATGACATTTCATATATATAGTTAAAATGTATGAATTTTTTCTGTTCTTTTGATTATGTCAATTTAATTAGGTGTCTATCCTTACACTACATTTTCACACACATTCTAATTTAATGTAGACTTTAATATTTGGTTTTAATTGTCCGTACTTCTCAATTTTATTTCTTTTACTCTCTTATACTATTTCTCATTTTCTTCAATTAGATATTAATTAGTTAATACCATACGTACATACTATAATTAATTATTTCAATTTTAGTTAGTTAGAATAATTTTAATAACACCTCACATTATTAGTTAGTCTATACATACAACAAATTAATTAGTTAATTAATTAGTGACAGTAACATTTACTTGTTTAATATAAGTTATATGTATGATATGACGTTGATTTTATTATAAGATATTACTGACATGACTGCGACACTGTTCTAGATAGAACATCGTAGTTCATACGTCGGGTTTTGTTAAATTTTTGATTAATATTGTTCAAAAAAAAAAAAAAAAAAATCTATTTCATAGATTTTTTTTTTTCCCCCGTCTGACAGGAAATCTGTTACGGTGTTATTTTTAAATGATGGCGTCTGCTGGGGTTTACCCATGTGCAAACGTTTAGGGGTCATTAATATTTATAGAATATGTCGATATTTTACGGTATAGTGAACGCGAAATATATGCGGAGATGATGACGCATTCGCGTTGGGTAGGTCACGCCGGGTGACTTGGTTACTGGGCCTTTGTTACGTTATCCGTCAAGCATGAAGGTCGTGTCTTGTAATTCTTCCAAGGAATTAAGGCTGAGTATATAGCCTATATTTTATAGATGAATCGATGTAGACTTCAGGGTCAGTTCGGAAATTAATCTAAGCATGAGATTAATTAAATTAAACTAATAATGGAAGAAGAATCGTATTGTGATTCAATTTGTAGATGTCAAGAACTCATGTGCTCATTTCTGGCTGTTGATTAAACAGCGCACGTATATAGCCACGATGTTCTTCTGACACATTGTTTTGACACGGACGGACATGAATACTATGCATGTAATTTCCTAATGAACTATGTATGAACTATATCTGGATGTACCACAATGTGAACTGTTCTTCGTGCGTCAATTTTGTATTAAATATTGGACTCAATCGAAGGCTTACCACATTCCTTTGATTACGTTTTGATTGCTTCAACTTTGCATTGTTGATGGTCCTTTGACCTGGTGAACTCCTTCTTGTAAGAAGTTATAGAAATAAATGGATCAGTTCGTACGGAGCCGGGGTTTGCTTGGACACAAGTGGCGTAACGATAATTAAGCAAGCATCCCAACTGAACTTACAATAATAGAACAAAGGACCCTCCAACACCAGTAAACCACCCACGCAACAGTAAGCTCGTATTCTACAGTTAACATTTTAGTGTTTTTTTTAAATTTTACATGCAAAATGTTTTAAGTATACAGAACGTACTTGTGTTAATACTACCAAAGACACTATATATTAGAATTCTCTATCTATTGCCCTACAGTTTGGTATATAATACGTACATGTTCACAGAAAAGATTAACATAAAATTTACACTAAAAGACAGTCCACTTCACCATTTAGAATTCTTCAAAAAATAATTACGGCACAGGGTGGAAAATAATTACAGAGTCAAAGAGTTACGGATTGTCTGGTGATATTTACAAGGTGTTCTGTTAAGTTTGAAACTAGGAAAACCATAATCTTCAAGTGCCCTGGTTTGATTATCTTGACTCATATCCTTAGTCTCTAATGTCTGGAATCTTAATTAATCAGCTGTGCGATTCTGTTCCATTTGATAAGGAAAATTATTGTTTATTTTCTTCTGCTAACTGTGTAAACATGATATATTGAGTCAGGAGTATAACCTGGTTATTTAAATAAATAACAGTTTGCACTTCCAACAGCAAAAACAATGTGCAGACATTTAATTGGTGCAGTATTAATCAAGTTATAAAGCCATGTATTATTAATGCCCCCTTCCTAAGTTAAAAGCATTAACATGGGTGAATGGGGTCATTTCAAGGTCCGAGTTTGGAATTAAGTATCACCATGCTTACAGACTTGATTTATATCTTTCTTTGATAGTCCTGTTTTATCTAATATTTTCTTACAGGGAATTTTACCTGTTGATGTGCTAAACACAACAGATGCAGAGAAAGCACATGCCTTGCTGGCTAACGCAGAGCAGATTTTAGCTCAGTTTCAGGTATTATTGTACATTTGATCCTCTGTATTAGATTGCTGTCACAATTCTTACTTCTTCTTACAATCTTCTTTTTACGTTACCTGTCATTAGGATATTGTTATTGTTACTTTTGATCAGAATCGACGTCATTGCACTCTGGGCAAACCCGTAGGTGCTTAGTCTCACTCAGCAAATATCGAAGGGTATGAATACTAATAGCTCCTGTTGCATGCAGGTTGTATACATGCCGGATGCATCCTGTCATAAGTCCTTCTCTGCTGGTCTTACATTTGATGCCAAATTCCAGCAATCTTAGCCTTGATAATTCATCGATTGCAGCGTCATTCTTATCATTGGGATAATTGTGTGCAAAACTGTCAGTAAATAGCAATGCACATATGATTTTAATATGTGAATAATCATAGCAGTGTTACTGCATGAGACCAGCATATTACTATTTGTTTGTGGATGCAGTGTGTTTGCAGTGCTAGTGTAGGCAACTCCAACTGTATGTTCAAATATTTAGTTTGCTTATATCTCAGTCAGGAGGCCCTCAACGAAGGTTTGATAAAATTCTAACTGTTGTGAAAGCAGTATCTCCAATTTTGAAGCCTGCCACTTTTGCCCTAACTGCAAGCTTGAAGTTGGTGTTGTAGCATTATGTTGATGCTTGTGTGCTTTTGTGTACCACTATTACTGGAAACCAAAAAAATAAAAGAACAGAAATCGTCTGGTGCCAAATTTATAAAACTCATAACAAAATGGGCACAAATTGCAGAAAGTTCTGAAAATTTTATGGAAGATATTATGAACATAAGGAAAAGTTTCTCAGCTGTTTTGAAAACAAGCATAATGAAATGGTTGGTCCAGAAAATCTAGGCATTATAATTTAAGAAACAAGTTTTTAATATCTTTTTTCTTTCTTTGATCCTTAGCCGCCGACTGTCAAAGCAGTCAGTGGCCATCCCACCCGTTGGTGTCTTGTAGGGCAGCAACAAACTGCTTCCACTTTGTTTGGTCGGCAGCCATCCTTTGTACAGTGCCCCAGCTCTGGTTCATTCTTTGCGTCTGAGCCTCCACAGTTCTCTGCCAAGTTGTTTTTGATAGGCCTCTCTTTCGCTTTCCTTCAGGGGTCCATAGCATAGCTGTTCTTGTGATGGCATCAGTCTCTTCTGAGGACGTGGCCAACCCAACTCTAGCATTTGGTCTGCCAGCTATGATGGTGTGCATGTCCTCTTGGTTACTCCAAGTAAGTAGTTCTTGGTTGTTGATAGTATTCAGCCAAAAGATTTGGAGAATTTTCATTAGGCAGATTGTGTGGAAGGAGGACAATTTCAACATTTCCTTCTCTGTTACTCTCCAACATTCCACACCATAGAGAAGCACAGAAAGTACACAGCTCTCATACAGTCTTAATTTGGTGTTTGTGCTGTACTGAGAGAACTTCCAGATGTTGTTTAGACTAGTAAAGACTGTTCTCGCTTTATTCATTCTGTTGTTGATGTCTGTGCTTGTTTTTATAACTTGCTGGAACATTCAAGTGATTTGTCAACATCTTATATTGAGAATGCAGGAGGAAAAAAAGTATGTCAAGTAAAGATTTACAAATCTTGTCATTCTTTCTCTTGAGCAAGAAACTGCTTCGTCTATAGATTTCATCCAAGTTATTAGTGACTTTACAGTTAAAAAGTGGAAATATTGTGACTGATTTCTGTGTTTATGCAACAGTTTGTTTTGTAAATTTACTTGCAATAATGGTAATAAAGAATCTTGAATAATAGAATTATTAAAGGACTGAGATTTGTATCTAAAACTTGTGTTCATTGACAGTAACAAAAAGTCATTATGTATTGTCTGTGGGTGGCATCATAAGCCTGTTACCAGGGACAACAAATTACATTGATACATTGCTGTTGTATTATTCATGTCCACAGGTAAAGATGGATCAGATCAAAGAAAGAACAATAACTGTAGTATTCAGACCTTTTCAGTAAGTTGTTAATAATGACATTTTATGGTGTATTCTGAATCAAATGAATGACATTTAGTTTAATCAAAAAATCGTATTTTCTGTTACATGGCATCCATCACACATTATATAGTACAGAATCACATATTATAAAACACAAAATCATTTAACCCGATACAAATTATTTTTTATAATGCAAAGCAACAATTTGATATCACACATCCAGTGACATGGGTCAGTGATATGCAGTTTTTTTTTTTTTAAAGATGAATTTATGCCTTTAATTCTAGCCCCCTTTACTTCCAGTAGTTCATTTAGTTTCCTTTTCCAGTTCTCTTTTAAGGATCTAGAATATGCAGATGACATTGCACTAATAGCACACTCACATCATCCTAGTAAAAACAGACAGACTGAATAAACATAGCCAAGAGGTGGGACTAAACATTAATCTCAAGAAGACAGAAGTCATGACACTAAATGTAAGAAATCCTGCACCCATAAAAATAAGGGACCAAGAGCTGAAAAATACAAATACATTGACATACTTAGGAAGCATAGTAACACCAGATGGCGAAACAAGCAAAGACATCAGCAGCCGAATGCATAAAACTAGAACAGCCTTCGCCAACCTAAACAACATTTGGGAATCCTCCGAGTTTAGTATAAACACTAAATTAAAAATATATGATAGCTGTGTAATTTCTGTACTTTCCACACATGCCTAAGGAAAATTCTCTGAATTTTCTGGCCGAACACCATCACCAACCAAGAACTGCTAACTCGGAGCCACCAAGAGGACATGTGCGCCATCATAGCGGGTAGACGCTGGAATTGGGTTGGTCACATCATCAGGAGAGACCCTGACACCATCACCAGAACAGCAATGCTATGGACTCCAGAAGGAAAGTGAAAGCAAGGACGGCCAGAAGCCACCTGGTGGAGAACTGTGGAGGAGGAGATGCTAAGCATGAACCAGAGCTGGGGCACCACACGAAGGATGGCTGTTGACCGAGCAGAGTGGAGACAGTTTGTTGCTGCCTACAAGACGCCACTAGGCGTGATGGTCACTGATTGCTTTGTCAGTCAGTGACCAAGGACCAAAGAAGAAGAAGTTGTCTTTTAAGCATCCTCTTAGCAACTTCCATTCTTGTGCAAGATATTAGACCTTGGGTGACATCCATCCATGTTTTGTTACAATTTCTGATTTTACTGTGTTTATATCTTTAATTCATGCCCACGCCTTGCCTATCAATATTATCTGCGGTTGAAGGATTTTGGTATTTACTCACCTGCATTATTACGAGGCGGCCACAATGTTTGAGTTTCTTACTCTAAGTAATGTATGCATGGTATTCCAACCAAAATCCTGATGTCCTAATTTCTCACTTTGTATGCTTATGGGAGCATTGTCAATTTCTCTCATAAACTTGACAGCCTGTCTCAGGATTCTTTCATTGTCATATAGTTTTATTATCATATAATTTCATTGTCATATAGTTTCATTGTCAAAAAGTTTCATTGTCAAAAAGTTTCATTGTCATATAGTTTCATTGTCATATAGTTTCTCCCTCAAAGGGCATGCAAAGGCCATGCTGCCAGTCTGCTCCTCTTGTGGAGCTGACATTCTTAGAGGACATGTTCTACTGTTTGCTTGTCTTCCCTACATGGACATATGTCTGTTTTGTGCCTCATTTTATGCATTGTGATTCCTCCTCCTGTGTGTCTTAGGATAGTGAAAGTGTTTTGATGTACTAAAAATTTGGATTCAACATATACATTTTTCATGTAAATATTCGTGAATCTGTCTTTCACATTTATCTTTGTTCTGATTCACACTTTATGTAAAACTACATCTGTCTTTCATTTTTATCTTTGTTCTGATTCACATTTTATGTAAAACTACATCTGACTTTTATATTTATCTTTGTTCTGATTGACACGTTATATGAAAATCTTTATTCTTATTCACACATGATATGAAACTACATCTTATTTTTTCAGAGAGCTTGTGGAGGCAGAAAAGGTTAGTAATACTTTTTTTTAAATGTATTGGTTATTATTATTAATTGTTGTTGTTGTTGTTGTTGCTTACTTTTCTCCAAGAAACAGAAAAAGTATAAGGATGCCCAGTTAGATGACTTGATGAATTGGTGTAATATGTAAAACAGATCATCGGTGATCACCTAGACAACCTCACATACCAAAGAAGAAATTAAACTTCTTTCCATCAGATTATTGCAACAGAAAAAAAGACAAAAATTGAATGTTTTATTTATTATAGTTTTACTGATGACAGGAACCAGACAAGTGTCTGCGGAACAAGTGATGAGAAGAAGACATTGGCTATGGATAGGACACACTTTGAGGAAACCAGCTGATAGCTTTACAAGGCAGTCCTTGTTCTGGAATCCCCAGGTTAAAAGAGCCAGAGGATGCCGTTACATATTGAGGCATATTGGGAATATGGTGTTAGGCCCAAATTCTCTTGACCATTGGCACACTAGGGGTGATGTGGTCAGCATCACGCCAGCCGCCTTAACCTTCCCATAGTTGCTCTTGTACCCAATTCATGAGGCTGGATTGACCCCGGAGCCGTTTGCGGTCTAAAAAATCCCACCTCAACTGAGGATCGAACCATGGACCACCGAGGTAGGAAGCCAGTGCACTACCGCAGCTCTAAGAGAGCCAGAGCTAGACCAAAAAAACACATTGAGAAGAGAGTCGGAGACAGACATGAAAATGATGAGGAAGACCTGGAAAGAACTTGAGATGATAGCAAACAATAGGAGGACTTGGCATGTGTTTGTTGAAGGCTTTCATAGCTATAGGAGGACTTGGCTTGTGTTTGTTGAAGGCTTTCATAGCTATAGGAGGACTTGGCATGTGTTTGTTGAAGGCTTTCATAGCTATAGGAGGACTTATCTTGTGTTTGTTGAAGGCTTTCATAGCTATAGGAGGACTTGGCTTGTGTTTGTTGAAGGCTTTCATAGCTATAGGAGGACTTGGCTTGTGTTTGTTGAAGGCTTTCATAGCTATAGGAGGACTTGGCATGTGTTTGTTGAAGGCTTTCATAGCTATAGGAGGACTTGGCATGTGTTTGTTGAAGGCTTATGAGCCAATGGCAAGCTATAGGAGGACTTGGCATGTGTTTGTTGAAGGCTTTCATAGCTATAGGAGGACTTGGCATGTGTTTGTTGAAGGCTTGAGAGCCAATGGCAAGCTATAGGAGGACTTGGCATGTGTTTGTTGAAGGCTTTCATAGCTATAGGAGGACTTGGCATGTGTTTGTTGAAGGCTTATGAGCCAATGGCAAGCTATAGGAGGACTTGGCATGTGTCTGTTGAAGGCTTATGAGCCAATGACAAGCTATAGGAGGACTTGGTATGTGTTTGTTGAAGGCTTATGAGCCAATGGCTAGCTATAGGAGGACTTGGCATGTGTTTGTTGAAGGCTTATGAGCCAATGGCAAGCTATAGGAGGACTTGGCATGTGTTTGTTGAAGGCTTATGAGCCAATGACAAGCTATAGGAGGACTTGGCATGTGTTTGTTGAAGGCTTATGAGCCAATGACAAGCTATAGGAGGACTTGGCATGTGTTTATTGAAGGCTTATGAGCCAATGACAAGCTATATGAGGACTTGGCATGTGTTTGTTGAAGGCTTATGAGCCAATGACAAGCTATAGGAAGACTTGGCATGTGTTTGTTGAAGGCTTATGAGCCAATGACAAGCTATAGAAGGACTTGGCATGTGTTTATTGAAGGCTTATGAGCCAAAGACAAGCTATAGGAGGACTTGGCATGTGTTTGTTGAAGGCTTATGAGCCAATGACAAGCTATAGGAAGACTTGGCTAATGTTTGTTGAAGGCTTATGAGCCAATGGCAAGCTATAGGAAGACTTGGCATGTGTTTGTTGAAGACTTATGAGCCAATGACAAGCTATAGGAAGACTTGGCATGTGTTTGTTGAAGGCTTATGAGCCAATGGCAAGCTATAGAAAGACTTGGCATGTGTTTGTTGAAGGCTTATGAGCCAATGGCAAGCTATAGGAAGACTTGGCATGTGTTTGTTGAAGGCGTATGAGCCAATGGCAAGCTATAGGAAGACTTGGCATGTGTTTGTTGAAGGCTTATGAGCCAGTGACAAGCTATAGGAGGACTTGGCATGTGTTTGTTGAAGGCTTATGAGCCAATGACAAGCTATAGGAGGACTTGGCATGTGTTTGTTGAAGGCTTATGAGCCAGTGGCAAGCTATAGGAAGACTTGGCATGTGTTTGTTGAAGGCTTATGAGCCAATGGCAAGCTATAGGAGGACTTGGCATGTGTTTGTTGAAGGCTTATGAGCCAATGGCAGGCTATAGGAGGACTTGGCATGTGTTTGTTGAAGGCTTATGAGCCAATGGCAAGTTATAGGAAGAATTGGCATGTGTGTTGAAGGCTTATGAGCCAATGGCAAGCTATAGGAAGACTTGGCATGTGTTTGTTGAAGGCTTATGAGCCAATGGCAAGCTATAGGAAGACTTGGCATGTGTTTGTTGAAGGCTTATGAGCCAATGGCAAGCTATAGGAAGACTTGGCATGTGTTTGTTGAAGGCTTATGAGCCAATGGCAAGCTATAGGAAGACTTTGCATGTGTTTGTTGAAGGCTTATGAGCCAGTGGCAAGCTATAGGACGACTTGGCATGTGTTTGTTGAAGGCTTATGCTTCTTGGGGAGCTAAGGGGTATTGATTGATATTAGAATTTTGCCACATCGTTGTTGGTTTTTCCCTCCATGAATACTTAAATTGTGTATTTTCAGCTGCAGTCACTCAGAGATATCCGATATCTAATTTCTAACAGCCAGTTTCAGGAAGCTGTGAGTACCAAAGATTATAATAAGACTTATAGCTTATGTTAGAAGTAGTGAGAATGTGTGTAGAAATATATAGTTTTAGGATTGCATTGTTTCACATTTCTGAATGTTAGGAGATTACATATGTGCAAGGAACACATGGAGAAGAGATCTGGAGACGGACTTGAAGGGGATAAAGAGGACATGGAATGACCTTGATCTGTTGGCACGAGGCAGGAAGACTTGGCATAAGTTTGTTGGGGCCTATGTTTCTTGAGGAGTTGAAAGGTCATGAATGAAAAAATATGTATAGGAAATACATATGTTATTTAATATACAAAACATTGTCAAATGGGGGACATTTGTGATATGACAGCCAGAAAAATGATAAACAGAAACAGCACTATTTCATCCAGGCATTTTGTGTTTTCTTAATAGGACTTATTTATGCTTTCATTTCAGATGAACAAATCTCACGTTTTAATCCATAAAGCACTGCGTGGATTAAGATATTACCAGACATATGACCGCTTCTTCCTGGGGTGAGTATTGAGCTAAACTTATTTTCTGATGAATTTAATAGCCAGAAATTGCCTAAATGTAAAAAAGTCAGTGATACTTCCTCTTCTTCTTGCGATCGCATCTTTGATGATTACACCGTCAGACGAGTTCTCATGATGAATTCGACGTTGTTTGAAGTTCCTCTTTAACTCCATATAGCTTTGAGTTTAGTGTTGAGTCATTGGGCCAGTATATCTTTCTTAACTGGTCATACAGAGGACAGTCCTGTAGAACATGCTCAGCAGTTTGTTCGTTTAATCCACATGTGCACAGTGGTGAAGTAGACAATCGTAGCTTGTGCATGTGTTTATTCAGTTTGTTATGCCCTGTCCTGAGTCGAAAAATAGTTATCTGTCCCTGCCGGTCGAGAGTGTGATAGTCGTCTTTGGGTTGGTTCTGTTCTCTTCTGATAGTCTGGATAGCTCTCTTTTTCTCAAAGTATGTGACTTCATTATCTTCTTGTTCACATTCTCCTCCCTTTTTTGCAAGTTTATCTGCCTTTTCATTTCCGGGTACACCACAATGAGATGGTACCCACTGAAGTATGGTTCTCTTTTTGGCAGCTACCTTGTTTTAGTTCATTTCTCAGATGCGGGAGTTTACCACCCTTGAGAGCTTGCAGGACAGACAGTGCATCTGTGAGGATGACTACCTGGTGGCAGTCAGAGTTGGTGTTATAAATCATATTTGCAGCTTGCTCTAGAGCTTGAACCTCAGCTGTATAGTTGGAACAGAATTTACCAGTGGGAATGTGCCTAGTCTCATAGTGGTTGTCAGGATATGAGATAAAGATACCGGCACCTCCATTCCTAACAGCATTAGTTGCTGATCCATCTGTATAGGCATGTATCCATGATTGATCGGGATAGCTTTCTTGGATCATACTCAATGTAGCAGTTCGTTTTTGCAGATCATTATACTCACATCCACTTGTGAGACCACTGACTGATGTATTAATTTGGAGGGCACTGCTGGCCTGCTCCCATGGTACAGGGTATAGGGTGGGCTTCAGTGGTGTTGTCTTCATGGATAGGTCGTCTTGATGCTGTCTTATAAGTCTTTTCCCCCGATGCACAAAGCTGCTACGCTTTAGACGTCCCAATGCCAGATCATCTAGTCTTGCCTTCATTGGGTGCATTGGCATACTGTTGTACTTTTCCATCTGGATCATGGTTTTTGTGTCTCTTCTATGGGACAATGTCTGTAATCCAGCAACCTTCTGCATCTCTGTTATTGGTGTAGTTTTCATGGCTCCTGTAATGAGCCTGAGAGCTTGATTTTGCACCTTGTCCAAAGACTGCAGATGTGAGTTAGCAGCTGATGACAATGCTGCTGAGCTAAACTCTAAGTGTGGTCTTATTACTCCATTATAAATCTTCTTTAGATTTCGTTCATTTGCTCCCCAGTTGGTACCTGCTAATTTTCTGAGTATGCCTAGTCGTCTTCGGGCCTTTCCTTCTGCATTTTCAATATGCTTATTCCATGTAAGCCTTTGGTCAAATGTCACCCCAAGATAGGTGGGGTAGCTTTCTTCCTTGATCACGGTTGTCCCTAGGTGTATGTTAGCTGATTTGTCCTTGGGGGCGAGGGAGAACATGTGTTGTGGAGGTTTTGTCTGTGTTTATTGTGATAAGCCATTTCTCTGCCCATGACACTAGCATGTCTGCTGCCCACTGCATTCTATAATTTGCTGTGGTGACATTTTCATCAGCGCACCAGAGTACTAGGTCATCTGCATATAAGGCAGCTTTAACTCCTGCAGGGAGATCTTTCACCAGGTCATTGATGTAAACAAGGAAGAGTGTTGGGGAAATTACTCCTCCTTGAGGTACCCCCTGATGGAGCAACACTTTTCTGCTTTGCAGACCGCCAAGAGTGACTCTAGTTCTCCTGTTATGCAAGTATGACTGGATCCATTTCATCATGTTGCCTTGGATTCCACTTCTCCTAAGTTTTGCAATGAGGCCATCTTTCCACACCTTGTCAAAGGCCTGCTTGAAGTCGACCCAGATCGTTAGGACCTTTTTCTTCTCCTGGAAGGCATCTTCTATTGCTTGAGACAAGTAAGTAACTTGGTCTTCTGTACTGTAGCATTCTCTAAATCCAGCTTGTTCCGGCACCAGGATCTGCTCAGACTCTAAATACCATTTCAATCTGTGGTTGACTATTCGCTCCATAGTCTTCCCAACACAGCTTGTGAGACTGATTGGCCGGTAACTTGCAGCCTCGGTCTTACATTTCCCTTTCTTTAGTATGGGTATTGTGATGGCTTCTCTCCATACTTGGGGTACCGTTCCTTTCAACCAGCTGTGGTTGAATATCTCAAGCAGTTTTGTCTTTGCTGCTGAGCTCAGATTTACTAGCATTTCGTTGCTGATTTTGTCTGGGCCGGGTGACTTTTGAAACTTAAGCTTGGAAATAGCCTTCTGTAGTTCTCCTAGTGTGATGGGTTCCCTCATTGGGGCAGGAGTATCTGTCTGTCCCATGTGTCACGAAGTGGTTTTAATTTTATAGAGTTTGCCTGAATGAAAGCAAGCCCCTAGTATGAGAAAGTCTGAGAAAATAGAATTTAGATGGAAAATGACATGCCTGTGGACAGACGCGACTATTGGCTCAAGGGATAGAACCAGGATTTGAATCTCCCCTTGCCGCTTCGTGACTTTAGACTGGCTATAGTCTCGCCCTCCTCTGACTTCCTTTAAATACAAGGAGATAAGGTGTATAAATACAACCACAAACACCACTATACAGACAACATAGAGTAAGTATAGTAAAGAATAGAAGCTGATCCAGTAAATAATATATGTATATATTTATTTACATACAAGAAAAACATAAAAATGGCATATTACGTCATCAAGTCAGTCGATAGCGTGCACTGTTGCACGGCCTGGAAAAACCAAAGTAACAATTAAATTGAGAGACACAAGAGACAAAAAAAAACCCCAAATCACATTCACTCTTTCTGTCACCCTGCTGAGGAACAATAAAAATGGTTAGTGATTTAAACCAAATCTAATTTGGTGGGGCTGTCAACTTTTAGCCTCCACTCTCTAACACTAATAAATTTCTACTGTCTTAGTCCTGGTGACTCTTCCTCAACGAACGGCTACACAGCTTTTTACTAGTTAAGCGATAGGCGCCGATAACTACACCACAAGAAATGCTAAAATAATAGACTTGGTTTTTCGAACGCAGACTCAGTGTCTATCCGTCCAATGGACACTGAACAGACCCTACTGGTCCTGTCTATTTTCTCCCTCCTTCTCTATCTTTCTCTCTTGATCTCAGTGTCTCTCTAACACTCGAGGGCTGATGATGCGGCGTCTCCGTTACGCTCTTCTCTTGATTTCTATCAGGACCTAGGTATGGTAACCCTGTCACTTGTTCCTGATTTTGGTGATGACGATGTTCGGATATCAAGCATGAGGGACTTGATTAACTGTCGACAAAACTTCTCTGCTGCTGAATAGCTTCCCTCTTTTAACCCGCTCCGGAGTTAGAGGAAGACACAGCCTTGATTTCTGGCTGTATGAAATTGAAACCAGTCTCCCGGCCACCTGCCGTTGCTAGAGACTATAATAGCGATGCTCTCAGCTGTCTGATAAATAAACCTCGGTCCAGCTGAAGCATAGGGACTTCACTGCCAGAGACCATAGGGTAATTTTCTTTTGCTCCTGACGATACTCGAGTACTCTGACCCTGAGATGTCTTTTGCCGTGGATAATTTTATTTGACAAAATTATGCTCCCCACTGTTTCGCCGGGACTCGCTGAAATTAAAAGAAACAGCGACTCATGTACACCCACTCTAAAATCGCTTATCTCTAACATATACGATACATAAAATAATTCTATACACGTGTCTCTTCATTCTCACTTCTTCCCTCCTTTCTCTCGTTCTGCCAGGTAAAATAAACAAAACCTCCCGACACCGTCTGACACGTTACATGGCCGTTACGCATGGCCGATCACGTGTCCCCACCTTTACAACTAGGGAATTCCTTTTAACATTAACACAGGTTTCCTGGCTTACTCCAATTTAAGGTAAACCTCGCTGTAGGAATGATTTATTTCCCCACGCCGTATAATTCACTGATAACATAAGCTCACTGCATTCCTCACATTTAAGGCTCAGAAAAATTAACGTACACACCAAGGATTTCCCAATAAAATTACATTAGAAAATATACAGGAATAAATGGTGGTTTTACATAACATTCTACAAATCTGGGCACACGTGTTTCTCACAACTTCACACACTCCCAACTACTGCCAAAATCATAGAAAGAATAAGCACACTGTTGCATTTACGTCGTTCTTAAAAAAAAATGATAATTAATGGCGCTACCGTTTAAACTTTAAGTTAATGTCTCCCACAAACTTAACTTACGGGCCGAGATTTCTCAAAAACCCACTAACAAGTAAAACGATTAATAAAATAGGTACATACCAATTATCGTTTTTTTCTTCCCGCAATGGAGAACGATAAATCGACGTCGACCGGCGGCAATTATTTCTTCAGAGACCCTTGCCCGCAGTTTCCTCTCTCATTATATACAAGAGAAAACACCCACGCGAATTCCCGTCCTACGCAAATCGCGGACCAATGGGAGCGCTAGGAAAAATCAATACTATCAACCCACGCAAATCCCGCGTGCTTCCGGTCTCGTCATATCGCGTGCCGGAAATGGCGATTATCGTAAACAATGAAATCCACGGGAATTGCGGAAAATCATAAGAAAGTAAAACTGGCCGAGTGAAAAATAAATCTACCGTCGTAAAACGAACCCATTAAAATTACTACTCAAAAATACCAAACACGATATATTCACATGGGAAGAACCAAGGCAAACCCCATATAATTACAAAGAGAAGAGAAATGGTGAAACTCAAAACAGAATCGGGCCTGATGAAAGTCAGAATTTCAGTGTAGCATCACATAAGTCCCCCCTTTCAAGTGCGGGAATCCGTGCTCAATCACTGAAATCTCTGGAATTCAAACTGGTCCGTATCTAGATCTACATCCCGATCTAATCACTATCATAATTAGCATTATCATACAGGCCCATCTCCATATCCTTGAGAATCTTGGCCAGCACTGGATCGTGAGGGTCACGCCATGGGATTTTCTCCTGTTGACTGCAACATGACTGGTCGCCCTTCCTCCTCCCTCTCATGTGTTTCCTTCGCCCACGAATTTTCCTGGCGGCGCGTGGTAAATACTGATTACCAGATGGTGCGACCTCCCAGTGTTTTGAAACAGTCTGACTGGCTTGGCCAGACATCGCCGTAACAGGGCGTAACTGTTTACAGTTGACTGAAGAACCGTGCACATGTTCCTTTTTGTCAGTATTTCCCTCCCTTGAGAGATGTAATACCATCGGGGGCCTAATTCCCGACGACAAAGAAGATACTTCTGAAGTAAGAGGCGTCACCACTGTTTGACCTTTAGGCTGAACAGGGCTGACAGGCGAATACGCCTCTGTAAATAACATTCCACTGTCTTTAGAGGCGTCTCTCCTCCTCATAGCAAGACAAGGATGTTTGAGCTCCCGTGGGGCTCCGTGAATCAGGGGCTCTCCCCTTTCACTTCTCTGGCCTGCAGTAGGCCCTCTTGCATTAGCAAGAATCGGTGTGGTTGGGTTTCCCAAAACTATGTATGGGCTTCCCAGGATGAAATCATGTGCTGGCTGTGCCATTACAGCTGCCTTGATTGTGCCAGACACAAACTTGCATTTCACCTCGATATTGGCGACGGGCAACCGTTGTGAGATACCTCTTCTCAAAATGCCACCAATCTCACTATTTCTCCTGTCCACTGACCTGGTTTCACCAAATGACGAGCAACGATACTGGGGTAAGTAAGCCCGCTGTCAAACAAACACGTAGTGGCCGTCCCCGTTACTACGGCTGGTCCACTGTTAGAGAACAACTTCTCTGCCTGGACTGGTTCCCATTTATTCCCTTTAGTCCATCTCACCGGTCTTAAACAAGCTGCATGATGAGCTGGGGGTTTGTTCATGCACCGGGATGTCCAGTGGGAAGTGGTTCTACAATTCTGACAATACCTCTCATTATCTCCTCTGTTCCTAGCGGGTTCCTGAGATGGTGTTGGCTGTGCTCGGTTATGCAGCTGGGGGCGCAAGTTAAAACCAGAATGAGGCTCCTTGCGAGAAGGTCCTGGTTGCTGATGAGCTGGTGAAGTAACCGACTGCGATGACGAAGCTCCTTTGTCTGGGGCTGGCAGGTCTGGGTTTTTCCGTTTCTGTCCCAGTACTTCGGCCTGTGCTGTCTGGTACCTTTCCGCGAACACGATAATCTAATCGAGTTGCTGGGCTCCCTGCTCTGCCAGATACCGCCTCAAGTCGGGGGACATGTTTGCCTTTACCTGTTCGCACAGGACTAACTCCTCCAACCCTTCAAAAGTTTTCGCCAGTCCTGACAGTTCCCTCCACCGGGTAAGGTAATTTCTCACCCGCTCGGCAAACTGTGCAAAACTCTCTCCCTTCTCCGGCCTGCTCTCCCTGAACATGGTTTGGCATTTACGGGGTGTCCACTGAAATCTTTGCAACAAAGCGTTTCGCAGTTCCTCAAAGTTGTTCTGGTCATCTATGAGCAGCTTGTTGTAAACTTCATACGCATGACCTTTGAGCGATTGTGATAATTTCAGACACCAAAGACTCTCATCCAACCCGTATGCCTTTGCCATTCTTTGAAATTTCTCCAAGAACACGTCAATCTTTTCATTCCCATTAGGGAACGAGTCCAATGGGAAGCTCATGGCTGCCATCCGGGGCCTACCGTTTCCTGAGGTGTCTGTCGCTCCTGCTCCGGGTGAATCTCCATTAGCTGAACTGCCCTCTGAGGATCAGTACTGCAGTTCCAGAGAACGCAGGGCAAGTTCGTGCTGTCTCTCCGCTGCCTTTTCCTCTTTCGCTGCTTCCAATTTCCGAAGTTCCATCTCTGCTGCGGCTGCCCTCTCTTCTTTCGCTGCTTCTGCGGCGGCTGCCCTGTCCTCCTTCTCTTTCTCTCGCTGATTATGCCTATCAGTTTCCCTTATCAGGTAGGCCTTAGTCTCCTCCTTATCCATTCCCATATCCTGAGCAGCGTCGCGCCAGGCAGCTCGTAACTTGGCCATATCCGCCATCTTACCTGTAAACTGCTGTAAGTTCACAAATACAGAGAAATGACAGAAAAGGAAAAGAGAAGGAACAACCTGTTACGAAATATAAAATACTCCCTGTTTAACCGCTGTTCCAAAAACCCGACCTCAGACTAGTACCAAGTCTGAATAATAACCTGAAAAAATTTTTGTTAACAAGCTACCAAAAACCTGAAATTACCTTCCTGTTATAGAAAAATATGTCGGTATGCCATCAATTACCACTAAGTCATATAAATGAAAATTACCACAAAAATCTACTAGACTGCACCCTGTGGAAAAACCTATAACTGGATCAGTTCTAATAGCTCAAGTCTAGGGGATATTTAAAAAGTGGTTTTAATTTTATAGAGTTTGCCTGAATGAAAGCAAGACCCTAGTATGAGAAAATCTGAGAAAATAGAATTTAGATGGAAAATGACATGCCTGTGGACAGACGCGACTATTGGCTCAAGGGATAGAACCAGGATTTGAATCTCCCCTTGCCGCTTCGTGACTTTAGACTGGCTATAGTCTCGCCCTCCTCTGACTTCCTTTAAATACAAGGAGATAAGGTGTATAAATACGACCACAAACACCACTATACAGACAACATAGAGTAAGTATAGTAAAGAATAGAAGCTGATCCAGTAAATAATATATGTATATATTTATTTACATACAAGAAAAACATAAAAATGGCATATTACGTCATCAAGTCAGTCGATAGCGTGCACTGTTGCACGGGGGGGGGGGTGGGGGGGGGGGGGGGGTGGGGGGGGGGGGGGGGGAGGGGGGGGGGAGGGGGGGGCGGGGCGGGGGGGGGGGGGGGGTGTGGGGGGGGTGGGGGGGGGGGGGGGGGGGGGGGGGGGGGGGGGGGTGGGGGGAGGGGGTGGGGCCTGGAAAAACCAAAGTAACAATTAAATTGAGAGACACGAGAGACAAAAAAAAAAAAACCCCAAATCACATTCACTCTTTCTGTCACCCTGCTGAGGAACAATAAAAATGGTTAGTGATTTAAACCAAATCTAATTTGGTGGGGCTGTCAACTTTTAGCCTCCACTCTCTAACACTAATAAATTTCTACTGTCTTAGTCCTGGTGACTCTTCCTCAACGAACGGCTACACAGCTTTTTACTAGTTAGGCGATAGGCGCCGATAACTACACCACAAGAAATGCTAAAATAATAGACTTGGTTTTTCGAACGCAGACTCAGTGTCTATCCGTCCAATGGATACTGAACAGACCCTACTGGTCCTGTCTATTTTCTCCCTCCTTCTCTATCTTTCTCTCTTGATCTCAGTGTCTCTCTAACACTCGAGGGCTGATGATGCGGCGTCTCCGTTACGCTCTTCTCTTGATTTCTATCAGGACCTAGGTATGGTAACCCTGTCACCTGTTCCTGATTTTGGTGATGACGATGTTCGGATATCAAGCATGAGGGACTTGATTAACTGTCGACAAAACTTCTCTGCTGCTGAATAGCTTCCCTCTTTTAACCCGCTCCGGAGTTAGAGGAAGACACAGCCTTGATTTCTGGCTGTATAAAATTAAAACCACTTCGTGACACCATGGTTGCCAGTATTTCTTTTCTTATCTCTCTCTGATGATCTATGTTAATGGGTAAGTTGCTTTCTGAACTGTATCTTCTAGCAAACAAGTCTGCAGCTTGTTTTCCTCTGAAAAGTTTGCCACCTTCATCCAATGTGATAGTCTGCCTAGGTGAGGAACACTCTTCATTTAGAGACTTGACTAATCTCCAAAGTTTCCTGCCGTCTTTCTCAAGGTTCAGCGATGCCGTTTTAGTTCTCCAGCTTTTCCGTTTTTCTTCTAGCTTTGTTCTCTGAAACTCTGCTACAGCCTTTTTCCATTTGTTGTGAGTTTCAAGTGAAGGCTGAGACTCTGCGTCCTTTCTAGCCCTGTCCATAGCTTAATGACGTTCTTGGAGTGTGCTGGACCAGTATGGTATGTAGTTACGCCGGCATCCTTTGGGAATGGTTTCTTTTGCAGCTTGTAGTATGCATCTGTTGAAGTCTTTTACCACTTCATTAATGTCTCTGTTCTGTACCTTGATGGTAGACAGCAGCGTGTTCACCTGATGCCTGAATAAACCCCAATTGGCTTTTTTGTAGTTCCATCTTGTAATGGCTGGGCCTGTACTGAGAGTTGCACTCTGGACAGTAAGAAAGATTGGGCGATGGTCGCTTCCCCCTAGTTGGTCTCCTACTTCTCTACTAATAGATCCAGCTATATCTGGTGTGGAGAAGGCAAGATCTGGTGTTGAAGTTGTGTGCCATCCTCTGGAGTAGAAGGTAGGAGTATCTGTGGCATTATTGACTAGGATTAGGGAGTGATCATCTTGCCAAGTTTCAACCTCTTCACCTCTGTGATCCAGATGGTTATAGCCCCAGCTCTGGGAGTGGCTATTAAAGTCTCCAACTGCTATAAAGTTGGTGGCTGGTACCTGTATAGAGCTGAGACTCAGGGGTTTGTTGTTCGGACAGTAATAGTTCAGGAGCTCTATTTCCATCTTGTCTACCTTTATCTGCAACAGCTGATATTCTGCTCCATCCATGAAGGTTTTCCTTTCATGTGCAGGAATGTTATTCCTTACAAGAGTAAGTACTCCTCCTTTTCGTCTATCTTTTCTGTCAGATCTGAAGCATTGATATCCCCTTATTTTAAAGGTTTGATCTGCTTTCAAGTGAGTCTCTTGGATACAGCAAACACTGACTTGCTTCTCATACAAGATGTTTTCCAGCTCTGTCTTTTTGCTGTATCCAGCCTGCTTGCTGTTCACTCCCTCTGCATTCCAGTGCATCATGACAAGTGGCACTCTGGGTTTCTCTTTTTCTGTTTTGTTTTGGTCAGTAGTTCTCCTCCGCCGTCTGCTGACTCCACAAGACGGTCTAGAGGGTCCTCCAGTAGCTGAGGGTGGGCTCTGTCGAGGCTCAGAGCCCGGCACTGCACCTGCCTGGTGGAGCTCCACAGGGCGAGCACCAGTACGAGATTTATTTGACGGTGTACTCTCCATAGGAAAAAAAAGCGAGTTGCGTGATACTGTGGTTTCCGGTGCGCCTTCTGGCCCAGTATCTGTGACTTTAGCACCTGTTCAACGGGAGAGTGGGCTCATCCCTAATCTTTTTATGTTCCCAGTAGTAGACTATTCGCAAGCAGCCTGGGGGTGTCACTGCTCTGCGCGGACCTTGTTTACCGAGGCGGCGTCCGAGCTCGTATGGTGAAAATATGGTTGCGTTATCTTCAAAATAGCCCTGTCTTTCCCATGGCTTTTCTGCCATCCTGCAACTTTGAGTTAGGGAGTTCTGAGCTCCAGTCTCTTTCCCAGGCATTTTATCCTGGCCTGGCACGCATACAGAGGACCCCACTTCTGGTTCTAAGTTAGCAGTTGGGGATAGGTGGGGTAGCACACTGTGCATTCCCCGTCATCCAGGGGGCTCTCCAACTATGCAGAGCTTGCACAATGCTGTGCTCTGGTTCTGGGCTCTCCCAAGGAATCCTCACATCCTGCACAGAGCCACTTCCAGATACCCACCACCTGCCAACCCTCCATTGTAGAAATCTCCTGCATGCGGCCATCCAGTCAAGAGCCAGTATTAAGTCTGGTGCCCAAGTGATCCCCCCAAGCTCAGTGTGCAATGCTGGGTTCTCATCATGCTGCAACACAGGGGGGATTGTGATGCTCAGCCATCTCTCTCAACTCTGCACCGATAAGTGACATCGGGGACTTAACTGTGCCTCAGTACTGGGAGGCCCCGTTTCCGGGTACACCACACACAGCCAATTGAGGCAACGGTCGCCGTGGGCGTGTCTTCAGTGGGGAAGTTGTGGAGTCTTCCTGTCCATGTTCTTGCACATCCTAACACTGCCCGCAAGACATCGGAGGTTTGGAGAGTGGCCTTCTCTGCTTTTTTGAGCCGGGGTGGGTTCCCCGGGCAAGTCTCGATGGGGATCGGGACGTGTCCACGCGCCAGTGGGCCCAGCATCGGCCGCATCTAATGGAGGACTTGCTCTGCCAGGTTTGATGTGGATTTCCTACCTCCCCGGGTAGAAGCCAGAAGTGTACTGTGCCAGCTCTGGGGGAGATAAAGGGGGTGTTTCTGCGTCTCCTTGTGATACGTAGCCAAGGTAGGGCTCACAGTGCTCTTTCCCCGCCACCAAATTGCCTGCTGGTTACGCCGAGTTCTCCGAGGCTCTAGTCATGTGACCAAGAGTTGAAGGCAATAGGATCGTCAAGTCCTGAGTCTCTGTGCCTGTACGATGGGTTCCGATCTTCAGGGAGCAGTCCACACTCGTTCCCACTCCCAAGACTTGTTCAGTATCCATCTGGCTCCTTCCCACCCACAGAGGGCGTGTACGGTGTAGTGCACCAGTTTTATTATCGAGGTTTGCTCCTCTAGATCCGTTGTGTTTAGCCTGAGGATTCGCACCCTCAGTTACCAGGACTACCTCGAGGAGGGTGTGGCTCTTCACCACGCACAACGATCTTGGGGTATGAGAGGTTTTGCTAGGCCAAGAGACTAACACTGCAATGGTCGCTCCTTTCATGAACAAGAATTCACTAGGCCTAGGGGGAAGTAAGGGGGGAAACCCACTACCCACAACACCAGCACATCATACCCCCTGTCTGTAAAAGACTTTGCCCCGTCAGTGATACTAAACTCCAAGCTTTGATGGTTATGGCGTTTATGAAAAGTTCATGCAAATGTATACCTTTAAATGACCATGGTGTGGAACTCTTCAGGAAGGAGGTAAAGAAAGCAAAAAGAATTATGGATGGTGAACAGACGTTATTTTAAAAGGGTTCAGAATTGGGCGCCCACGCCCGTGTAACATTTTGTCCTCTGCTTCAACTTTCAATTCTGTATGAAAGCATTCACACATGCAGGCAAACTGTAAATAGTTAATTGGTACACTTTGACATGTATGGGCAATGCAAAAAAGATATAAACACAGTCTTGCATAAACCAGCACATTCTGAAAAATTACTTTATACACTTTGCAGTAGGATAATATAGTTAGAGCATTTAAAAAAAAAAAGGTATATTTAGTCACTCACATTTAAACAAAGTACCGCTTTACGAACATTTAAAGTAGAATGATATTTTGGTACATCCTCAAATACAAAATATAAAACGAGCCGATCGCACCATCCCAACTCAAAATTTGACTCATTTAGGTAGAAGGTTCTCTCTTTCGTCCCAACAGCATACCAGCTTGCAGTATTGGCTACCGTTTGTACTTTTTTAGGGTAAGAGGCAGTAAAATGCTAATAAGGTCACAAGGGCTTGGCAGTAGACTTCTGTGTTTACTGCCTTCACATCGGTACAAATAAATAAAATTAGTCAGCCTCACTTCATAAAAAGTTACTTCCAGCAATGAGATAGAGCATGCAGTTACAGCATAGACTGAGATTAATACAAGCAGTTCAGATTAGAGAAACTTCAGTAAGCCCCTTGGTTATAGACAGGTAACTCTTACAAATGGCTTACCTGTACAGGATGCAATGATAGTGTCACTTCATATTTCTTGATCTTCTCAAACCCAGTTGAGAGAGAGACTGTATGGTGATGAGAGAAGCCTGAAATGGGCTGCCAACTTTATAAGAAAGATAGATGTGGTTATTTGATAGTGAATGATGAAAAGACGACTTTTTTCATGAAGTTTAAATGTGTGGTTAATTTTTTTGTTAATTAGAGTCATAAAACTAATTTTTTTCATGTTTTTTTTTTCATATTTCTTTACCGTTTTGTAAATGTTTTGTTATAAATGTCTTGAATATTTTTGTGGTTTCTTAAACTGTAACAGCAATTCTCTTACAGAAAATTTGTGAAAACTCAACAGGTGAACAAGGATTCATTAGTTTGTTTTCAGTGAATAGCTAGCTCTATGATGTACATACATTAGAAATATATTTCTGATTGCCATTATCATTATTTGCATACTCTGAAAGCATGCCCTGCCCAGGTAGTGTTTTCAAATGAGATAATTTCTTATATAAATTGTTAGTTGGTACTGACTAGTCCAGGGTGTCTCAACCGGGGTTCCACTGAACCCTAGGGTTCTGCAAGAGGTTGATAGATATTCCGCGAGAGATCATGATAGAAAAAAAAACAAAAAAGTGGGTTTTTTTTAACTTTGGGCACAGTGTGCTGTTAGTGCTCGCAATGGTGGGCAGTGACCACTGACTTGCTTTAAAATTGTTATCCTTCGTGGAGAGGGGGAACCACACAAAAAGAGTTGGCTAATAAGTTGGACAAAAATAAAACAGTCTCCGCTCAAGAGACCATTGATATTAGTATTGGGTTATTAAATTTACAACTTACTGATCACGCTAAGGTACCATGAGCTGTAAATGTAATAATTTTTATGCAAGGGTCCTGTCACGAAATGGTTTTAGGACTAGAGGCTGTCTACATATAGTGACAAGACACTAGTGAGAAGAAAGACTGAAAGGATAGATTCAGATGAAAATGACAGTGCAAATGTGAAAGTTGAGACCATTGGCTCCGAGGTTGAGAACCTAAGTTGACTCTTCCCCGCCACTCCGGACGTATAAATTGCTATGGCCTCGACCACCTCTAACTACCCTAAGGGGATAAGGTTCAATTAAGATTCACATACACCATGATACAGACAACAGATAGCTACTGTACATAATTGAAATGACTGATTCCAGCTATAATGTACAAGTTTTATTTACACCTATAAACAAAACTCATATACATGTCAATTGATAAAAAAAAATGCTGTGTAGGCACTCCTGGAAAAACAAATTCAGGCAAAATTACAAATGATGTATCATCAAAACCCAACCCTTCACCCACAAGTTTCACCTGTATGGAGGAAGAAGGTAAGATTAAATTAAATAAACCACACTGCACTTGGTGGGGTCTCAGAAGTCGAGCCTCCACTCCAAACTAGCTGTTCTAAATTCTAACTCTAACTCTAAGTCCACAGTCAGCTGGAACTACTACGAAGTGTCTACACAATCTCTGCACAGACTTCGGTTCTACACAGCCTATCCTGAAATCTCCTGAACCCTGCTACACAACTAACTCTTCTACAACTCTTCAGCAGCTGTCCTCTGTTATGATCTACACAAAACTAGGTCTCACTTCTGTCTTTCAGGTCTACCACCTGTAGACTAAACTTCAGCAGCTGTCCTCTGCTCTAAAATCTGTAGAGGGTATTGTAACCCTGTTTCCCTCCACAATTCTGAAATTTGATGACTAAGGTTTTTAAAAGAACCCCAATGGATTCTGGACTGGAACTGTAGCTGGTTTCTCCTATCACTCTGGATTTTACCTGCCCGCTCCCTCCTCTGGGGTCAGGCCTTCGGCGTTATTATGGCCGGGACGAAGCGAAATAAATTACAACCACACTGGCAACCTGCCGATTTGCGTGTGTAAGAAGATTGAGCATCAGAGCTCTGGATTTTCCCACCAAAATCCCTTTCAACTGGAGAATGTCTTCCCTGCCTTGGGAAAACGTATTTTTTTCTTGATACTTCGTCCGCCTCTGGCAAAAATCTCAAACCCTTCTCTGTCTGAGATGCAAACTCTCGCCGGGGGAAAGTTATTGGAAACTTTCGCTCTACCCCTCAGAGCCGCGATACCTGCTGTTAGACAGAAAAAAAATTGCAACAGCTAAACAACATGTAAGTAATACATTTTCTAATAACAAAAACTCACTGACTTTTACCCTTTAAGTCCCAAGTCTTCAACACGTAACTCCCCTACTCTCTTCCCGTTATGTACCACCATACAACTAATCATGCCAACACAGCCCTCTCCTCTACTGTTCCCTTCTCTACCTGAGCCCCAAATAAACATTGGCTGACCCAGATCGTCTGTTCTGCCTAAGTCCGAGCAACAACAATATTTCACTGGCCCTATCCGGGCAGACGTACAGTGGCCTACTTCTTACGCTGACACTACCTGCAGCAATGTTTACCACCAATAACTAGACCTCACTCTAGAAATCATTACATTCCAGTACAGTATTATTAATCACCTCAAAATTAAATAAAATATTATTCCCTTAACAGAAATAATTTCATCTCCGTCTTCTGAATACTCAGAACCACAATACATAATCAATAACGTATAACCTTGTTAGATGCTAGCATATACATACTGCCTAGAAGTTATACATAATCCCAGGTTATCAATTGAAAACCCCGTAGTTCAACCACATGCTACAATTTTACCACCACGTGCTCCTGCATAAATATTCATTAAATGATAGCACCCACGTGCTTCTCTCCCCCTCACCCCTCTGAACATCGTCTCGAATAAATATTCAGTAACCAACGCACCCACGTGCTTACAAATTATACCTCTTTCACTCCCGTCCACAGATAGATGTGTAACTATATAAATAACTAGCAGCATTACACTCTCAATAAAATCACAAATACCCATGCTCCGGCCATTCTGTAAATAAATATAATTCGCAGATGCGGGTTTCTCTACAGACCTGCTTTGAAATAATACAAAGCATGCCCGTAACCTCTCAACTTTTAAACCATTTTAAATACCGATATTCCTTCACTAAGGAAATAAATGGCCTATTAAGTTTCTCAAGTCTATCACTAAGATAGTATTGATGGCGCTGGCATTAAGAATTAACCTTAAACTTGATCGGCCTAGGTCTAGAAAAATTAAATAAAGTACCACGCAAAAATCATGCTTACCAAAACTCGAATTTTCCCACTGAAAGGCAATCGACAATTTTGACTCTGGCACGCGGCTGGCAATTACATTAAGAGGCCGAGAATTAAATTACAGGCCTATTTATCCTCTTGGATCAGCACGCTGACCTCGTGACATCATATGCGTGGCTTTGATTCTCCCCCAATGATTTCAAATGCCGTTAGCTCTCGGCCAATCAATCATCGTAAACAATTCTGATGCAACCGGTACTGCTAACCCCTTTAGACAAAGAAACGGGATTAAGCTCTGCCCTCTACTGTCTAATGAAGCAAAAATGGCCGAAATATATTTAATTCCCGAAAAATACGTCTATGGCCACTCAAATCTTTTAAAAAGACTAAACTGGTGCAAAACTGATCTAGGCTCTATAATCTTTCCTCTAGAATAACACTGCAACAATTTCCTGCACACCAACTCTAAACTCCATAAAGAAGAAACATAAAGCAGATGAGATAAAACTCCATCGTGATCCCACTCTGAAAAACGTAAATAATAAAAGAAGAAACATGGAGAGGGATTACCTGTAATCCCTCCTAGAAAAAGTGAACAAAATGCAAGGAGAAAAAGACATGGGCCATTTGAAAGACAGAATCTCAGTCCACTTCATCACAGGTCCCCTTAGACCTGAAAATTATTTCAAGGGTTCCTCTAGGATAAAAAAAGATTGAGACAGGCTGGACTAGTCTCTTGACAGGCGTTGAATAGGACACAGATTGAGGAAACCTGGTGATAGCATTACATGGCAGGCCTTGTTCTGGAAATTCCCAGGGGAAGAGAGGTAGAGGGAGGCTGAAGAACATTTGGAGAAGGGACCGGAGACAGACGTGAAAGGGATAACAAAAACATGGAAAGATCTTGAACAGATGGCATAGGACAGGAAGGCTCGGCATGAATTTGTTGAAAGCAACCGTAAGGGCTTGAAAGGTAATGATGAGCACGAGTCTTATTTAGTATGTATGTTTTCTTGTCATAAACCCACGTAATTAGTTTCTTCACATCTAAATGAGGTAAGAGCACAGCTTGTGAACAGACACCTCCTACCATTTATAGAAGTATGTCATCCACCTTCTTCGGGATAGAAGAAAACTGCATTTTCTTTCTTGGGGGTAGATTGATGTCACTGTATGTTTTACGACTTCCGTGACATGCTACGCTTTGCTGGGAGCAGATATTCAGAAGAGATATTATTTGTATCAGCTCAGAATGGTATTCAGCTTGCTGATCATGAACCAGTGTGTGGAAGTTTGAGAGAGTTTTGAGAAGTCTGCCATTGTGGGCAGTTCATTTTCTAAGCATGCCATAGCACAGGTGATATAGCCAGGGAGGCCAGACCTGTGGCCATGTTGTTATTTTGGCAATCTTGATGCCGCAGATGTTAGTCATTTGTTCCTGCTGCTTTGAGCGACATTTTGTAAGGTTTGTAATACTGCTTGGCAAGGAAGAACATTCCAGCATCTCTGATCCATGCTATACAGAGCTTCTACAAGACTTTTAGAAATTATGTGAGGATGGCAGACCATAAGTCGGAACAGTTCAGGACCACCACTGGTGTAAGACAGGGTGATGTTCTGTCACCTTATCTTTTCATACTCCTTATGTATGATGTCATCAAGGCATGTAAGGAAAGGGCCAAAAGTATTCAGTGGGGTACTGGAAGATTAGACAGGTCTGTGTTTGAGAGCTGGCATTTGCTGACCCTGATTGCTAAGTCAGAGGCTCATCTTCAGTTCAATCTGCAAGTCTGGAAGGAAGAGCTGGAGAAGAGAGGGATGGTCATTAGCAGCTCTAAAATAAAAACCATGGTGATATCACAAACGGACAAACTTTATTTTTAAAGGGTTAAGAATTGGGTACGCAGGCCCCTCTGAAATTCTGTCTTTCCTGTCTCTGTCATCTTGCATACTATATTCTTTCATTCGCACATGTACTTTGAGCATTGTTTAGGCATGCAGCATTATAAAGGTAAAATAATCATACATTTCTAATATCCAATCATAATCAAATTTAAGTATGTTTAAAAAAAACATTAATGAGAGTAATGAAAAAAAGGGGAAAAAAAACCCAAATCCAAACCATCCATACAATAAATTAGACAATGACTTGAAACATAATCAGATTAGGGTAGCATATAATAAGAACTCGTGAAATATTCTAACAGTTTGCTATTGAATGACTAGGGACTTGGCATGTTGTCAGCATATGCAGAAAATGTTACCTGAAGTGAGCGGCTTTGAGTCTCATAGCAAACCTGGAAGGAAGAACTGGAGAAGAGAGGGATGGTTATCAGCAGCTCCAAAACAAAAGCCATTGTGATCACAAGAGAAAAAGGCATCATATTATGCTGGGAGAACAGATCCTGGAGCAGGTCAACCACTTTAAATACCTTGGAGCTATCATAAACTGGAAGGGAGGCATCAAAGAAGAGTTGGCTACCCGAAGAGTGGCAGCTGGGAGACTTTCAGGCAATAAATCGAGGATTCCTCAGCAAAAGACAGATTGGCAAGAGGATGAAGATGGCTGTATACTGCTCCACCTATGTCTTAGTCTTGACATATGTAAGGTGGTTGAAGTAACAAGAAGAGACATGGTCAGCAACCAGACGATGCGGCAAGGCCTCAAAACCCAGCCCCTGCAGACCCAAGTAGAACAGTCCCAACTATAATGATTTGGCCATGTCTGCACAATGGAAGAAGTTGGCTACCACAACAAATATGGGATCCAGACCTCCAGGACGACCAAATGTACGCTGGGAGGACAACAATAGACAATCTCTGAAGGACCGAGGAAGAGATTGGAACCAGGCCAGGAGGAAAGACTACCGATAGGACAGTATGGCATTCTCACTGGCAAACCTCTACACCCCAGGGTAGAAGAGGAACGACTAAGGGTAGAAGAGGAGCAACTAAGAAGTAATGTTTGTTACTTTGAACCTAGCTGTTGTTAGCAAGTAATCATGGAGGTTTCTCCAGATGTTAGTTTTGGCAGTCAGATTTGACTGCTTGCTCTATTCTCATAGCCTGCTGTAATGCTTTACATTATCTGGAGACAGTTTTCATGCTCTGATGTCCACTCAGGCCATATTTTGGTTATGTCATTCTTTGTAGAATAAATGGGGATTAGGAACAAGCTGTGTTCTTCCCTCATTTAAGAGCGGTTCTAACTTGTGTGGTCCTCTAACTTGAGTCTTATGTAGCATGTCTGTCTTCCTATCATAAACCCACATAACTAGTTTCTTCACTTCTTCATTAGCCTTGACTATCCTTTCTGTATTATTGTAAAACATACATATTCTCTTTGTTAAAACTACGGCTGAGATGAAATTCTAAGACTTTATTATTTGATGTTCCAGCATGAGCATTGTACTAGGGTTTTTAGGCTGGATGTCCTACATTCTCTACCTGGTTGTGCTTGAGCACACGGCAGTGGGCCAAGCATATGCTGCTTCAACAATTTCAGCTGTAAAGACAAATATCAGCGTCTATGTATTTACTGCTATAGGAGTTGCTGTAGCTGTGTTGCTCTTTGGTGAGTTTTTGGTGTCTGTTTGTGTATTTACTCTAGTAAATTTTATTAGCAACAGAGCTAAAATTTGAAGCCTGCATGGGGTGGGTTTTCCTAGAAGGTTATTAATGTCTATTGCTTGTTACCAGTCGTCTTGTGGTATAAAGCTTACTCAGGGTAAGAATGTTTGTTTGTTAAGTATCTGCTCTTTTCTTTCAGTTGTTGCTTTATGCCAGTCTTTATTTTGATTATAGAAGTTTTCAAGGACATATGTGTGGTATCTCTTTTAAAAAAATATGCATGGAGGTATATCTGAAGTCATCCTTATATGACCATCAACTATGCACAATTCTATGGTATGTAGATTTTGGTGTGAACCTCTGTCTGTGAGGGTAATTACACCTTCATTGATTCTTGAAATTATCTACTCACTTCTAGGGATTCCCCCTGTGGTGAAACTTGTTGAGAGTCCAGCATTGCACACTAAGCTTGGAGAAGTCACTTGAGGCCCAGACGTAACTCTGGCTTTTACCTAGCCGCCTGCATGCAGGAGGATCTCAGTATGGACCCCATGATAGAGGGGGGGAGCAAAGAAATGGCTCTGTGTAGGAGAGCCCAGAACTAGGGCACAGTATTTTAGCTCTGCATATTTGGAGAACCCCTTGGATGGCGGGGAGTGCACATTATGCCATGCACTTCTTCCTCCTAGCTTGGGACCAGATGTGATGATCCTTTAAATGCAAGCCAGGCTGGAGAAACTGAAGCTCATGACTCAGCAGGTTTCAGAATGGCAGAAAAGCCACAGGAAAAGCCTAGATCTACAGTGTAGATAATACCAAGGACTCTTAGACTTGATATTGGCTGCAAAAGAGCGAAAAGCTCAACAGCTCTAGTTAAACAACAACAACAACAATCTCTTAAAATATATGTCACGAGTAGGCATAAATGGAGATTTTATTCTCTGCTAAATTTTGTTAGAAAATATTATTCTTTACTGCATGTAGTTTCATGTATTTTTTAAAAAGTGACTTTTGACAAATGGAACACTGAAATTGTCAGCTGAGGTTTTTTGAGCATACATTAAACTACAATATAAAAAAAAAGGGGTAAAGTTAGTTCGATAGCAGATACTGCCATAGGGGATTGAAGTGTTAGAGACTTTACTGTACCAGGTTCAGCATAATGAGGTGGGATGACCAGTTCCTTTCCTCACTGCCTTTGCTTTCCTTAACTCTAGAGCAGAGTCAGGTACATATAAACAGCTGGGTAGACTTGAACATGATACCACCAGATTTTTGAACCTGATTCCCCCGTGACTTTGTTGCAAGAGGCAAGTGCTGTAACTTCTCTGCCAGTTGAACACTCCACAATAACTTAAACCTCATTTTTTTTATTTGCTGTTGTTGTGGTCTTAGAGCAAAATTTATCAAAGTTTGTAACCTAACTTCATGAAGTTGTACGGTAGTATAAGTAATATTTAAGATGTTATGTTATTGTCTGTACATTTCTTGTAGATTTAAAGTGATTAAACAACTGAATCATTATTTACAGTTAATTGTCATCTTCATCATCATCATCTTCAGATGGCTTCTTGAATTCAGAGATTATAGATGATCCCTTTGTGTGTGTGAATAATAAAAATTATTTAAAATGTTCTTTTCATTTCATATTACTTCTTTTTGGCTTTAATTAACTTTAAACTAATGTTAAGAAAAAGTAGTATCGCTGGCATTTTATCACATAAAACAAATTGCTTCAGAAATAACCGCTGCAAAAGCATGTGAATGCTTGGTGTAGCTTTCCTCTGTGGACCAGCTGCAATGGTGACTGCATGCTCTGTAAGGAGCAAAAAGGAAACTGATGATGATGATATGTATTTAGAAAATGTACTTTTGTTGAATAAAAGTGACAGATTTGTTAAGAGTTAATGGAAAGGATTTAAAAAAATTTTCCCCTTTCAAATTGGGGTGCATGGCTTACTCAAGGGCAGAGGCAGATCTACTATGAAGCTTAAGCTTCAGGGCCCCCAAGTCCAGTTTTCTCTATAATATGTTTCTGTCCCATCCCTCAAAATTTTTTTTTTTACACAAAAAGTGGCCTCTCCAAGAGTTCAAGCTTCAGGGCCCCCAAAATGTAGACCCGCCATTGCTCAAGGGCACAAGGCATTCAAGCAAATACAGTATAAACATTGACTTACATACGGATTTAAACATGTTCTTTCTTGTTTATGAATGCTTTATACATGTTGTTATGTTTATCTGCATAGGTTCCAGTTGCTGTGTCATGCAATAAAATCTGCAGCTACGCATGGCTCATTGGTTGGTCTTGGTATCTCACTTCTTTTTTGTATAACTGGACTGGAAATAGTAGTGAGTTATCTAATCCTTGTGTATTGTCCTTCTATAATTTTTGCTTCACTTTGTTTTTTGCTGTGCTCATTGGAGTGAAATGTAAAATTTGTGCTAGTAATGAAGAATAACTTATGATTTGTATGGAGAGAAATTATGCAGCACTGCCTTTTTTTTTTGGGTCATATTTTACAGTAGTTACCTCCTTTTTTTTCCCGCTGTATTGTTTAGAAACATATTAATAAATAGGTCGGTGTGGGTACTTTATGAGGACAAATAAGTAAATATTACAAACATAAAGGTATGTTTCAGGCACTCGTGAGAAATAAAGAAGTAGAAAACTAGACAACAGAAAAACAACACAGGTACCTGAAACATACCTTTATATGTGTAATATTTATTTATTTACTGTTGACGGGCCTCGTGTTTCCCCTCTTTATTTGTTTATATGAGGACAAAGCCAAGTTAACCATTATAACTTCAAAATGAAGTGACCAGAAATAGAGAACGACGAAGGAAAAGAAGAATTGAGGAGATGACGATCACCGTAAAGACATACAACCTGACAGCACATCAGGTCACGTTAGTAAACTGGATCTGATTACATTTCTGCCCTGCAATACAATTTTCAGCATTTTACAAATTAAAATTAAAATATTAACAACTTCAGACAGGATTAATTAATATTATCATCACAATCAGAAACTGAGCATACACAAGTACATTTACTCATAGTCATTCACGCACATAGAGAGAGAAAGAGAGAGAGAGGTCAAGCAATAAAGCTACTTAATGTACAAAAATTCAATTTAAAATTGAATGTCAGTGACTCATATGTGAGATACCAAGATTAAGTTTATGGTAAGTGGTTATGTCTTTTAGCTTCAGACAGTTGCATCATATGTAAAAGATGTGTATTGTGAAAGAGAGATGCAAAGTTGAGATTATGTTAACAGTATGTGAATAAATGTCCTTTGAGAAGAATACTTGTCTAATGTGACATATGAGGCCTTTCATTCCAGAAGGGCAAGCCCACCATGAGACCGAAAATTGTTTTTGTTTTTGTTTTTTTGTGTCATGTCCTAATGCCTAGTTTCCTCCTTTATCATGGTGGCTTATCACTGTGAGGCTGGCTAGCCCTTATCATTTCTATTTTTGACTTTTTTACAGTTCACCTTAAATGACATATCAGCCTTAGAAATGATTTATATGACAATATCTTTTTAAATAAAAAATGGCGGTCTCGCCCTTGTCGCACGGAAGGCCTCATATGTTTCATTATTTCCTTAACATTTATTCATACTTTCTTTGATGTTGTTTTCAGATTCCTTTGTCACTTTTTTTTTTCAGTAGTCAATGATATTTGTACACAATTCCTGCAAGTCTGAGGATTTTCAAAAGCTTGACTTTTTTTTCCATGCAGATTCAGAGCTTCTATCATCGTGAATTAATTTCCTTTGGCTTACTGGCAATGTCTGTGTGGCCAGTGACTGCAGTTTTATTACCCGCCAGGGCCTCTACATCAACTGCTGTTGGGTGGTCTATAACATGTCTTTTGGTGGCTGTATTCCCACTTCTGCCTGTTGTAGGCAGGGACACACTGTACAGTTTAGTGTAAGTTTTTCTTCCAGTCATAATTTTATTCAGCAAAATTAATTTAAAAAAACACATGGCACACAGAAGTAAAAGTTTTGCTTGCTGTTACAGTTTTGTTGTGGACAGAGACACAAATTACCTATAAATGTAAGTTTTTCTTCCAGTCATAATTTTATTGTGGGCTGGGACACGCAATACACTTAAAACGTAGGTTTTGTTTCTCATTACAGTTTTGTTGTGGATTGGGATACAAAGTACGCTTAAGTGTACGTTTTTCTTCCAGTCATGATTTTTTTGTGGGCTGGGACACACAGTACACTTAAATGTAAGTTTTATTTCCTGTCATAATTTTGTTGTGGGCAGGGGGATACACAAGGAACACTTAAATTTTGCTTCCTGTCATAATTTTGTGTGTGAGCAGGGATACACAAAGAACACTTAACCTTTAGCACGCTGCGGGCGACACATGTCGCCGAAGATAACCTATGCTCTGCACGCTGGAGCTGCCATGTGTCGCCTTACGGATATCACCGTTTTTAGCATTAGGACTTGTGTACACATGATTTCAGCCCCGGATGTTAAGTTGTAATGTTATTTGCAAGAGAGTTAGCTTCCGTTTCCGATCTTAAAAAAGTGATGGGTGTATCCGCGTTTATTTTTTTAAAATTTTTTAAATCGAAATGAATCGGCATCGAACACGCGGCCATTTTCGCTCTAATTTTATAATTTTTTTTTTTCGTTTTTTTTTCATCTTTCCTTTCCTCTCTTCCTATCACATCTAACATGTACACAAACAAATTTTATATCATCAGATTCACCATTCATTTATTTATATAAATTCCAAAAATGATAGCAATTGTGTTTCTTGGTCAATTGCTATCATTTTTGGAATTTATATAAATAAATGGTGAATCTGATGACATTACAAGTCACCCAACTATAAAAACGGGACGCTGTGAAAAAGAATGCAGCGGCAGGTGACTATTTTCGCCAAAGGAATGCCGCGTGCTAAAGGTTAAGTTTTGCTTCCTGTCATAATTTTGTGCGTGAGCAGGGACACACAAAGAACACTTAAGTTTTGCTTCCTGTCATAATTTTGTGTGTGAGCAGGGATACACAAAGAGCACTTAAGTTTTGCTTCCTGTCATAATTTTGTGTGTGAGCAGGGACACACAAAGAGCATTTAAGTTTTGCTTCCTGTCATAATTTTGTGTGGGAGCAGGGACACACAAAGAACACTTAAATTTTGCTTCCTGTCATAATTTTATGTATGAGCAGGGACACACAAAGAACACTTAAGTTTTGCTTCCTGTCATAATTTTGTGTGTGAGCAGGGACACACAAAGAACACTTAAGTTTTGCTTCCTGTCATAATTTTGTGTGTGAGCAGGGACACACAAAGAACACTTAAGTTTTGCTTCCTGTCATAATTTTGTGTGGTGTCCCAGTTCTCGTTCATGCATAGCATCACTGCCTCCACAGTTCTCCACCAGGTGGCTTTTGGCCGGCCTTGCTGTCACTTTCCTTCTGGAGTCCATAGCATGGCAGTTCTGGTGATGGTGTCAGGGTCTCTCCTGAGTATGTGACCAACACAACTCCAGTGTTTACCCACTATGCTGGTGCGCATGTCTTCTTAGTGGCTCAGAGTTAGTAGTTCTTAGTTGGAAATGGTGTTCAGCCAGAAAATTTGAAGTTAGGCAGGTTGTGTGAAAAGAGGACAGTTTGGACATTTCCTTTTCTGTTACTCTCCAGCATTCTGTACCGTACAGGAGTACAGAAATTATGCAGCTCTCATATATTTTTAATTTAGTGTGTGTACTGTACTGGGTAGATTTCCTGATGTTTAGATTGGTGAAGGCAATGCTGGCTTTATTCATTCAGCTGTTGATGTCTTTGCATGTTCCGCCATCTGGTGTTACTATGCTTCCTAAGTATTTGGCAGGGAGGATAGTGCGATTCGCTTCCGAAGCTAGGCGGCGGTGCTGTTTGGAAGGTCCTGGGTTCAATTCTCTGGTAAGCCTCTCAATTCTGTTGTTTTTCTGTTGTCTGGTTTTCTTTATTTCTCACGAGTGCCTGAAACATACCTTTATGAGTGTATTTATGGTGCTGATAACCTTATCTTACTTACTTAGTCGTTCCTCTTCTACCGTGAGGTGTAGAGGTTTGGAAGAGAGAGCGCCAGACTATCCTATCGGCTCCAGACTATCCTATCGGCTGATAACCTTATCACGTAAAACAAATTCTACAGAAAGCAACGGCTGGAAAGAGTTTGTGCTTTGGCATAGGATTTCTCAAGGGGGCTATCTGAAGTGATAGATCCCTGCTCCATAAGGAGCAAAAAAAGGGGGATGGTGATGATGATATCAGTGGGCCGTTATTCAAATACAGGGTGTCCATAAAAAATTGTACCCTTTTCAAAAAATTTATTCTCGGCCCCATGATGTAGTACAAGTATGCTTTCTATCACAAAAGTAAGATAATCTCTGCAAGTTTTTAAGCATACCTCACAAAGACTAAAAAAGAATGTACCTATTTCTTTTTTTTTCACCTACTTGACCAGTGTGTAGAGAGACATGTAACAATTACCGGTTGCAACTCAACTGCGAAAGCTTCACTTGAAATAACCGCTGCACGCATGCGCACTATTTTGAGTCTTTGTAAGGTATGCTTAAAAACTTGCAGAGATTATCTGACTTTTGTGATAGAAAGTATGTACGAAGATTGTGACAATGTTAATAATTTATATGGACCAGAGTGTATGTGACTGTAGTGTATCAGCTTCATGCTCAGTTATTTCATCTACAGTATACAGTATGCTGCATATGTCATACAGATTGCAAGACCAGTGAGTGCATCAGTGGTTTATATATCCTCCAGATACTGTCTTGCATTGTTTCTTAACCCTGCTGTTGTTTTTGCTGTTGGTTTATTATCTTGCGTTATATTTCAGAATTTCAAGTGGTATCATTGCACTTGGGATCGGTGCTGTATTAAGTTTATGGTAAGTGGTTATGTCTTTTAGCTTCAGACAGTTGCATCATATGTAAAGATGTGTATTGTGAAAGAGAGATGCAAAGTTGAGATTATTTTAACAGTATGTGAATTTATATAATGTATTTGAGAGGTACAAGTACTTGCTTCATAAAATGTATGTGTATCACCATTTCCCTTCTTACTGGCTGTAGGTTAGATTCTAGAAACAGCAGCTTCAACCAACAGAAATGGAATTCAGTCGACTTTAACAAAACCGCTAGATGATATAGATTTTGCCCATTTCTTCTATCTCATAACTGTAACCAGCGCAAGACAAAATAAGAATATTTGTTGAAAGGTCACAGTAATTGGATCTGAAAATACACAGAGAAAATATTATGAGAATAAATGCCTCAAACAATAGCCATATTGCACTTGAAGAAACATCTCTACATGATGTGTATTTGTACATATATCTTGGTAGAAACATGGACAAAGTTGGAGGAATATACAGTGTTATCAAAATAAGAATGAAAAAAGCATCAGGAGCTTTTATTGCATTGGGAATTAAATGGCAGTAAAAAGAAATCAAGCCCAACACAAAAATAAGAATTAACAGCTCATTGGTGAAGGCAGCTCATTGGTCAAGCCCGTGAAACATGAAGAATAACTAAAAGCTAAAACAAAGAAGTTATAGACTTTCATAAATGAATGCTTGAGCTGAATTGTCTGGAATGATCGTCAATGTGGAACTTGACAAATATCATTGTAGTGAAGGTTAGGAAAACGACTTTGGCGTTGGATATGTCACAGATGGAGGAAACCAATTGACAGCACTCCGTGTTGTGGAATTGTCAAGGTAAGAGAAATCAAAAGAGATTTTTTTAAAACTCAGTCTAAAGAGAGTTTAGATAGACTTAGAAGGGATAAAGTAGACATTGAATGAATTGCACGGGGCAGTGAGGTTTGGCATGAATTTGTTAAAGGCCTATACTCCACAGGGGGCTGAAGTGTAATAAATGGCGATAATTCCGAAAGTTTGCTTCTGAGTTTAAATGCTTTTCTAAACTGATTAACCAGTTTTTGGATCATTTTCGTTATACAAACATTTTATATATATATATATATTGTCACGAGTTGGATTTAAGTTAGAGTTATGCCCAAGTGTAGGACAAGACCCTAGTGTGAGAAAAGACTAAGATGATAGATTTATTTTGAGAAATGACAGTGAATGTAGTAAGGTGACCAACGGGCTGATCACCCGTTTGCCAGTCACTTCGATTACGGAAACAACAGCAAATGGATTGATTTGCCGTTGCCCTAAAGCCGCCAATAGGCGTGATGGGAAACAATGGCAAAGAAAACCTATCTGCTGTTGCCCTAAGACGCCACTAGGCGTAATGGCCACTGACTGCTTTGACGGTCGGTGGCTAAGGACGGAAGAAGAAGTAGTAAGGTGAGTCTATTTGCTCGAGGATGATAACCGAAATTAAATCTTCCTCGCCAAATCGTGACTTCAAGAATTGCTATAAACTCACCGCCCTCTGACAAACGTTAACAAACTAAGGGAGATAAGGGTAAACTAATACTACAGACACCATTATACAGACAACAGTTAAGGACTATATAGTGAAGAAGCTGATCCAGTGAACATTAAATAAGTTTATTATACAAATCAACAGAATTTTCATAACATAGTAACAAACAAAGAAAATCATATATCGTGCAAGGTTGCACCGACCTGGAAACAAAGAAAATCAATTTGATTATAAGCACACCAAATTAAAACTCCAACCACTTTCACTCCTTCATACACCCTGCTGGGGACAAAATTTAAAATGATAAGTGATCTTAACTACAGTCTAATTTGGTGGGGCGTCAACTATAGCCACGCTCTATAATTTACTATTTCTAATGTCAAGGTTCTGCTGGTACTGCCGAAGACTATCTGCACAGCAGCTAACTCTGTCAGCGATATACGCCACTAAGTCACACTCTGCACTGCTAATTAATAGACTTTTTCTAACTCTAAGGCTCAGAGGCTAACCTCTAAGAATAATATGAGACTCTGCAGGTCCCTGATCTATTTTTCACCATCTCTCTCTCCCCTTCTCCTGCCTTGCTTCTCTCGTTTCATTTCAGCAACCGGGAAATGATATCCCTCTCTTCCTGGTTCTGACTCGTACTTCTGATGACTTCTGAAAATATTGACTAGGCACTTGCCGTAGACTGTAGAGGCTTCACTATTGGCGAAAAAGCTGATTTTCACTTGCCCAGTTACCCCTCATTTGGGTGTAGGGCCGTCGGTATTATTATGACCGAGGCTATAAAAGACACACCAACCCGCTTGCTTGGGTCGATGGGTGTGTATGAGCTTAGAGCTCCGGGTTTTAAGAAAACCCTTTCACTGAAGACTGCGTCGCTGCCTCAACCTGCTCTTCCTCACTCCCTCTCTCTCTCTGGGGCCAATGTATTCAGTGCCGATACCCACCGCGGTACAAGCTCTTACGCCTCTGGCGTTTCCTTGACTTTTCTCTCTTGAGAAGACTGGCTACCCTTGCCAGCTGTCAGGAACAAGATTTATTGACAACCCGCTCTACAGGCCGTGACCAATGCTGTGGACACAAAAGAGAGGCCACTCTGTACTACAATACTAAAATACTCTCATAAAATAACTTATCTATAAAACGTATACGGTTGATGCTTCAGTCACACTCCAATCTAGCACAAACATGTAAACACCAGAACGAAGACTGCTCCCCTATTTCCCCTCTCTTGTGCACGACGATACGTAAATATTTACTGACCCTGGGTCAACTCCTCCCGACTACACCCTGTCTGTCTAGTAACCTCCAGACGTACTGATCAAATACTGATTATACACAGCTTGCCTCAGGCATTTAAACATTTTAGAACAGGTAGGGAAACCTCCCGTACTTAGGCCTACTTTAACTCGGTAAGCGGTCTCAAGACCTTACCATCGTTTCCCCCTTACGATAAAAAATTGCACAACAATTAACTGCACATCAATGATTAAAATTCACCACTACATTTATATATTACATCTCTATACACAGAAATATATCTACCTCTATAGACTATATTTCCTAGAACTCATTAAATCCCATAACACAAAAATCAAATACTACTCTGCATAATATTTAATTCCACGGCCACTTAAGGCACCATAAATTTCCTTTCACCTCTACCCCACGTGGTTTCCCTGCAATTATTATACTTTCACAGATAGAAAAATATTGAATTATCTACTCTATCCATCCAGAATTCCTACTCAAATAAATCCCGGTAACCACGTGATTAAAATTTCCCGAAAATCCGTTCCCGTATTTTATTAGGAGACTTATCAGAATTAAACTCCCACTGAAATAAAATACGCACGCTACAGAATATTCTGTACTTACTTAGTCGTTCCCCTTCTACCGTGAGGTGTAGAGGTTTGGAAGAGAGAGCGCCAGACTATTCTATCGGCTGTCTTCCTCCTGGCCTGGTTCCATTCTAGTCCTCGGTCCTTCAAAGATTGTCTAATGTTGTCCTCCCAGCGGACTCTGGGTCGTCCTCAGGGTCTGGATCCTTGGCTCTTTGTTTCCCATGCTTGTCGTGGTAGCCGATCTTCTCCCATTCTGCAGACATGGCCAAACCATCTTAGTTGGGACTGTTCTACTTGGGTCTGTAGGGGGTGGCATTTTAGGCCTTGACGTATCGTCTGGTTGCGTACCATGTCTCTTCTTGTTACTTAAACCACCTTCCTCAGATACCTCATTTCTGAGGTTTGGATCTGGCTTTTATGGGTTGTAGTCATTGCCCATGACTCGCATCCATATGTCAAGACTGGGACATAGGTGGAGCGGTATACAGCCATCTTCGTTTTCTTACCAACCTCTCTCTTGCTGAGGAATCCTCGATTTATGGCCTGAAAAAGTCTCCCAGCTGCTGCTTTTCGAGTGGCCCACTCTTCTTTGATGCCTCCCTTTCGGTCTATAATAGCTCCGAGGTATTTAAAGTGGTCGACCTGCTCCAGGACCTGTTCTCCCAGCTTAATCTGATGTCTTCTTTCTTCTCGTGATATCACCATGGATTTTGTTTTTGAGCTGCTTATGACCATCCCTCTCTTCTCCAGCTCTTCCTTCCAGACTTGCAGGTTGGATTGGAGATGTGCCTCTGATTTAGCAATCAGGGCAACATCATCAGCAAATGCCAGCTCTCTGAAATATAGACCTGTCTCATCTTCCAGTACCCCACTGAATACTTTCTTGTTCTCTCCTTACATGCCTTGATGACATCGTCCATAAGGAGTATGAAGAGGTAAGGTGATAGGATATCACCTTGTCTTACACCAGTGGTGGTCCTGAACTCTTCTGACTTATGGTTTGCTGTCCTCACATAATTTCTGCAAGACTTGTAGAAGCTCTGTATAGCATGAATCAGAGGTGCTGGAATATTCTTCCTTGCCAAACAGTCCCAAAGTTTGCTCCAAGGGACCCTGTCAAACGCCTTTTCCAGATCTATGAAACAAAGATGGATCTCACTTTTATACTCAAGGACCTTTTCACTCAGCTGTCTGAGTGTGAAGATTAGGTCTTGAGTACTTCGGTTTGCTCGGAATCCACACTGGACCTCATCCAATTGTGGCTCAGCTAGGCGTCGGAGTCTCTGCTCTAGGATTCTAGAGTAGATTTTACCAGGGACACTGAGAAGGGATATGCCTCTATGGTTTCCACACTGTCGATTGTCACCCTTTTTGAAAATTGGTGTTATGATGGCGATCTCCCAATCCTTTGGTATGGTCTTGTTGCACCATGCTGCCTGTAGGCCCCTTAAGAGTAACAGGTCGCCTGATGCTCCCATGTACTTAACCATTTCTGGTGTTATACCATCATGCCCTGCTGCTTTGCCCATCTTGATTTTCTCCAGTGCTGCCTTCAGTTCTTCCATCTTTGTCATCTTCATCACCATTGGTTTCCTCTTCTGTGCTAGTGGTTTTCATTTCTGATGTTTGACCTTGCTCACCATCAAGGAGTTCTGAGAAATATTCTTTCCATCTTTCCATTACTTCCTTCGGGGCAGTAAGCAATTTGCCTTGCTTGTCCTTTATAAATTTGAGAGGGCATTGTTTTTCCTTCCTCATGTTCTTTAGGGTCTTATAGAACAATTTCTGGTTTTCTTGTGCATCTTTTTCTAGCTTTTCTCCAAATTCTTCCCAGGACTTCTGTTTTGCTGCTAGCACTTTGTTCTTTACTTCTGTTCTGAGTGTCACATATTCTCTATATTTTTCCATTTGTCCTGTTGTGTTTTTAGCTCCTAAGTATTGTTTCCATGCCATTTTCTTCTCTCTTATTTTCTCTTTGACTTCCTCTGTCCACCAAGGTGTCCTCTTTTTCTGGTTCCCAAGTCGGACTTCACCACATGCTTCTGCAGCAGCTGTCTTTATGATATCCTTGAATTTAATCCAGAGGGTTTCCAAGTCATCAGGTTGATTCTTTCCTCACCACTTCGGACGTCTAAATTGCTATGGCCTCGAACCACCTCTAACTACCCTAAGGGGATAAGGTTCAATTTTGATTCACATACACCACGATACAGCCAACAGATAACTATTGTACGTAAATGAAATGACTGGTCCAGACTATAAAGGTTCAAGTTTTATTTACACCTATAAACAAAACTCATATACATGTCAAATACATAAATTTGCAGTGTAAGCACTCCTGAAACAAACAAATTCAGGAAGACAAAAATGACAAATGATGTATCATCAAAACAACCCCACCCTTCACCCACAAGTTTCACCTGTATGGAGGAAAAGGTAAGATTAAATTAAATAAACCACACTGCCCTTGAGGTAGAACCTCCACTCCAACCTAGCTATTCTAAACTCTAATATAAACTCTAAGTACATGTGACGTACGTCTAGTTTGACAAGTGAATTTTCCCTGATATGATGGATGATTTAAAGGGACTTTTAGCTTTTCATAACATTAGAACCCCTGAACATTTGTTGTAACTTTTCGTTTGCCAGAACTCATTCCACCGGGACTCATTTAGTAGGCGGCACGAGATCCAAGAGACGAACTGAGGGATTTTAGGGGAGACTATCGGCGTTATCAAAGACAGTAGTGGTCCCTGATACGAGACGCAGTTGCTTGCCGCTAATTTCGCGTCTCGGTGTCAATCGTAGAACCGAGCGAACGGGGAAACCGAAACGGGCAGCAGCGAACGGAGATACGAAGACCAGGGTGCGGTTTCTTCTCTTGATTTGGCGGTCAGATCCCCAAAAGTTCGTGAGATCAAATAAGCTGTCAAGTTTATCATGTCCCACTCAACTTACATTCCATTTTAGCTAAATAGACCATGAAGACTAGACACGTTATCACTCGCTGGCCAGACCTTTACAGAAGCACTAGCTTTATTGAAATCTTGTAGATTTTCCCCTGGATTTTATATATAAATTTGCAGTGTTTTCTATTCTGTGCAAAGCGGTAATATATATTGCGTAAAGTGATCAGTGGTCTAGTTCAGTCATTCTATTTCAATGGATTTTGTGTTAATTTAAATCTATTAAATTAAACCATCTCAATAGTTCCAGTTGTAAATATAATGATCTATCTATTATATTATTTCAAAAGATAATAGATGCTTAAATTAACTTTTAAAGTCGCGAAGGAATTTATAATTAATAAATTCAGTTAAGTCCTAGTTTTATAGATGTGTTTTAACCACTAGAATTCGTGCAGTGTTTATTAAATACATAATTAAATACTCGAGTGTATTATAGGCTTAACGGGAAATTTATCGCGCTTGATTTTTCGGTATGTTACATGTCTTTTTTTCTTTTATACAGAGTGATCGTACCTGCGGTCCCAGCTAAATAAAGAAAGAAATAAAGAAATCATCCTATAAACTTCCAGTCATATTGAAGAAACATTTCTTTTAAAATATAATCTTGTGGTGGTCCTTGCGACCTAGCTGTCAGAATTTAAATGAAATAAAGCCCACCCAAGAACATTTTAAAGAATAATCATCAAATTACCCTTACAAACCTGTAAGATAAACTGGAAGGTACTCATCGCCAGTAGCGATATCATATTTACTGTTTACTGTGAGAGAGTACATATTTTCTGACTGTGACTGAGCCTAGTTTTTTTTTCCTCAATTGGATTTAATAAAACTATCGTCACGCATTGAAGGAATTTTACCATAGCGGAGGATTAAAAGAGACCACTTCATTTTCGCCCCTGTGCCGAACCGTGTTAGTGCCATCCCATAGACTCCTTTTAGATATATAATAAAAACACGAGAACTCTTAGTCTTCAAGTCTTGCGATAAGTGAGAATATTTGTTACCAACAAACCCTCGCAAACATCTGGGGCGGGACATCGAAGGATTAGACAGTTCATATGTCAAAGAATACTTGCTGTTTTTATATACTTTTATGGATCGTCTGAGGCTGCATTCGGTAAGTATGTGAGTATATGAGTGTGGATCCTCACGCGTGTGTATGAATGACAGGAAATTTAATCGTTTTCTTTTGTAAACCTGTTGTTAACTTTCTTGCCTAGTAATATAATTTTTCTGTATTCCCTGCATTGTTCCTTTAAGGGGGAGTTGCTAATTGGTTAACTCTGTTTAAAAACCCCCTCCTTTCCATTTGCTTAGTAAAGGGAAGAACAGCTGGGAAGAACAGGTTTTTTTTTCTATCACCTATACCTAACGTTGTAACCCCTCTTTCAGAGTAATTAACTTCACTGTTAGGTTAACGTACCTATGTTCCTGATATTATCTATCTCTGGACTGGGTTTGTCTTTGTCTAATAAGCGGGAAGGGCTTAGTCGATACCAATCTTCTTCACCCCTCCCAAATTTGTTATTTGCATTTGTGTACTTATGATAATTTATGTAATACCTGATATTTGTTAGTGATTGATGTTTAAAGTGAATAAAATCACATAAACTCATTTAGTTCTGTGTGTTGGATATACCCAAAGCCCAACTTTTCCCCTATTCGTTTAATATAGTTTGTATCTACATCGTCTGTGTGTGTGAAAAACACCAAATCGGTGTGCGCGCAGAAGCGTGTCTGGAAAACTGGCAAATAATTGTTTGACCAGGAGAGCGGAAGAGAAGATTGAGAGAAGCGATTTGTCGTAAATAAGTCTGTCTTTACTCTCCTCCAGCACGCTGTGAAGCAACTATTGAATCTCTACATTTTCTATCACTGAGCTTTCTATCATCATTTTCCACTCTAAACCGGACCACTATTTCTAAGACTCTTTTCTCTCAAAATAAATTTACGACAATATTTGGCTGGCTCGTCCAGGATTATTTTGAGATACATTTGATGCACACATATTTGTGGGCTGGTTCTGGGATCTTGAGCTACATTTGAGGCAATTGTATAGCCGGGTTAAAGATATTTTGAGTCTGATTTAGTCTGGGTCTAACTAGGTAGAGTGTGAATGATTTGTCTTGTGAATTAGGGAAATAAATAAATAATTACACCCCTAGACAAACGTTCTTTAAGTATTTGGGTTGTCCACACAGCATATTTACAGGTTGTTTTCTCTCCACAGCAGTAGAAAGTACAGATAAACAAAAATATTTGCTATTTTAATTATCCTCTGGCGGAGATAATTCAATTTCTTTCTTTATAAGAGTTGCTGGGATTGCGTGATTGTTTTACAGTCACTAAGGTTTTTGAAGTTAAAAAGAGTTGAGCTTAGCTAAAGACGGATTGTTCTGATTTTTAAAAATTAAGTTAACAACGTCTCATCTCAATAATTGACTTTAGGGACGGAGTTTGTTGTCAGAGATTTAAAATTTAGGGAAAAAAATTTTTTTTTTTTTTTTTTCCTTTTAAATTGTTTTAATTTAAATTTTTCTCTACTGTTAGTAAAAGTAGATTCTTTTCCAGTGTAACTTACCATTTAGTGGCATAGTCGCTTGCGTTTAGAGCCTTAATTGCCAGATAATAGCAGCGATAAGTTTGCACAGTACAGGTAGGAGGTAACTCTAGTAAATTTTTTTTTTACTTTTGTTTTTCTCGTAGCGGCTTTGAGTTTTTCCCCTTCTTGTTCCATCTTACTATTCTCTAGTCTTAGAAGCATCCAGTTCTTTGACAATGGCTGAGAGAATTAGGATAAGATCCATTTTGAGGCAAGAGGCCAAGGACTCAGGACTAGACACAGAAGCTGCGAATCTGTTTATCAACCAGGAACTTCAAAGGTATGACGCGGAGGAAGAGAGGGCAGAAGCTAGGAAGAAAGAAGCGGACGATCGTCAATTGGAGCAGAAGAAAATTGAGGCAGAGATGGACGCCCGCAGGGAAAGAGAGAGAGACAAGGAAAGACAGCATGAATTAGCGCTCAAGGCTTTAGAGAGTCGGAGTGCCTCTACTTCAAATAATGGAGAGCCGTCTTCGCCCCAGTCTCAAACAATGGATCTCTCCAGCACTCAGTCTGCCCAATTAACTGCTATGTCGTTTTCTTTAGAATCTTTTCCTAGCCCTAACGAAAAAATTGACAGCTACCTAGAAAAATTCGAGAGACTCGCGAATCTTTATGGGTTAGAGAGTACCCGCTGGGCGCTCAAACTTTCAACGTCACTGAAAGGCAATGCTTATGACGTGTACACAAAGCTGGGACCGAATCAACATGATTATGACCTGTTGAAGAAGGCCTTACTACAGCAGTTTGAGATGACTGCCCGAAAGTTTCTGCAGTTGTTCAGAAACAGCCGAAAAGAGAGCACGGAAACATTTCCCCAGTTCTCTTCACGTCTCACGGGTTATCTGACAAAGTGCATTGAATTATCTGACCTACCTCTTTCATATGAGGGACTCCTCGAACTTGTTCTTGTGGAGCAGATAAAATCCACTTTGTCGAATGAAACTCATAGATTTTTGGCTGAACAGGGGGCAGTCAGGCTTGAAGACATACTCAATAAAGCCGAACGCTATAGCAATGCAATGGCCGAACTTCCCAGCACTAAACGTAAACCCACCGATGAGCCATCTCGAAAACAGAATCTAGAGCAGGCATCCTATTCTTCCACTTCCTCTCAACATTATAACCAACGAGATAACAATACCCAGAAACCTCCCCAGGAAAAATCGAAATTCTACAAAACCCGATACCCCCCAAACAACAATTCTGATCAACCCACCAAGCCTACGTGGCAGCGCGGCCACCAAGGTCAAGGAAAAGGGAAGACCCCTACACCAGGAACGTCTGATCAGGGCAAACAAACCGGTTCAAACCGCGTTGGATGTTTGCATACAGCCTCGAAAGGTAGAGTCAACGTCAGTGATTCTCAACCTGAGGGGGACCGACCCTCAACTCGAGGAACTGTAATTTTGAATGGTACCTCAACTACTTGTCTCTTTGACACTGGATTAAGTTTTAGTTGTATTGTTGCTAGACATCTAGTCAAACCAGGTCAGGAGACAGAGGAAACCGTCAAACTTAGTGGAGTTTTCAGGAGTGACGCACCCAGGACGCTTCCTATCGCACTGGTAGAAATACACTCTGACTTTGTCAGAGGAGTTATTAAAGTGGCCATAATGGATGATCCGATCTACCCAGTTATCCTGGGATGTAGATTTGTGTTCATTGGGAGACCTAAGGAGCCGACTGTGGCAGCGGTAACCACAAGAGGGCAAGCCAGGAAGGAGAGGGAGCCTGCGCCAAATTTGTTGCCGAATGAACTGAAGGAGGCGCAACAAAAGGACCCTACTCTGGCGCCCTGCTTTAAAAAACTGCCCATGGCTAAGGACCCCAGACACAACGGAGACATCTTTTCTAAGGATGGTGTATTGTATCGTAGAACGGGCAACCCGGACACGGGGAATAACCAGCTCCTAGTACCGACGCAGTACAGAAACCAGATCTTAGAAATGGGGCACTCTCTTCCCTTTAGCGGACACATGGGACAAAACGCCACTATTCAGCGAATAAAAAACCACTATTGGTGGCCAGGAATGAACTCTGACATTGTCAGGTATGTGAAATCCTGCGCCCAGTGCCAACGGGTAGCACCCAAGCACTTGACACCCCCAGTACCTATGGGGCAAATGCCAATAGTAGGGACTCCATTTGAACGGGTTGCTGTCGACATTATTGGTCCTCTGGAAAAGACCAAAAGAAGGAACAGGTTCATCCTGACCTTAGTTGACACTTGCACTATGTGGGCCGAAGCCGTACCGCTACCATGCACTAATTCCAAGCATGTCGCAGAAGCCCTTGTGCAAATTTTTACACGGTTGGGATTCCCTCAACAAGTTTTGACGGACAATGGATCCCAATTCCGTAGCCTGTTAATGGAGGAGATCTTTAAGATCTTGAGGGCCAAACATATCCACACAAGTCCCTACCATCCGGCCGGAAATGGGCTCGTGGAACGTTTTAACGGTACCCTCACCACCATGTTACGTAAGCTGGGTCAGGAGAAACCGGAAGACTGGGACCAATATATATCGGCTGCCTTATTCGCCTACCGAGAGGTACCCCAAGCGTCTACGGGTTTTGCGCCAGCTACACTTTTATTTGGCAGACCTATTAAGGGGCCACTAGAAGCCTTACTTCGGTCCCTGACAGACCAGAAGGCTGACGAGACAGTCGTCTCTGCAAGCAAGTATGTATCTGAGCTTAAGGAAAGGCTAAAGCTAGGATGGGATCTAGCTACTACCAACCTTAAGAAAGCCCGCGCTAAAATTACTAAAAGATACAACAAAGCTGCAAAAGAGAGAGAACTACAACCAGGGGAGAAAGTCCTATTGCTACTTCCAACCGGAAGCAATAAACTTCGCATCGGATGGCAAGGACCGTTTACCGTCCTTAAAAAGATCTCACGTACCAACTACAAGATCTCCATCAAAGGAAAGGAGAAGGTCTTCCACATAAATCTGCTAAAGAAATATTTGGAAAGACCGGTGCCATCCTCCGAGCATCTCCTGGCTGTCGCCATAGCAACGGAAGACGAGGAAGATGATGATGGTTGCATGGAGTATCCATTGCAACCCACAGAATCCTTTAAAGATGTCAAGTTCGGCGACAATCTCTCACCAGAACAACAAACAGAAACCAGGGCTCTACTAAAACAGTACAGTGCAGTCTTAACGGATGTACCTGGTCGAACAAATCTCATTGAATTTGATATGAAATTAACAAACGAGACCCCTGTTCAAACCAGAGTTTACCCCATCCCGTACGCTAAAGCTGATGCACTTCGCGGAGAAATAGACAAGCTGCGTCAGGCAGGAATTATCAGTGAGTGTACATCTCCTTACAGCTCGAGTGTAGTGCTGTTGCAGAAGCCCAATAAGGAAGTTCGGCTGTGCATTGATTACAGGTTGCTAAACACGGTAACGGAATTCCAGCCCGAACCTCTCCAAACTGTTTCTGAGTTGTTCACCAAGCTCAGCAAAGCAAAGATCTTCTCCAAGATTGACCTCAGCAAAGGTTATTATCAAATACCAGTCAAGGAGGAAATTAAACCTTTGTTAGCTTTCAGCACTAGTGAAGGACATTACACATTTAACGTGATGCCGTTCGGTTTGCATAATGCACCAGGAGTGTTCACCAGGATGATGAGGAAGCTTCTACAACCTTTGCAAAGTCCCCATATCCATAATTTCATGGATGACATCTTAATTGCATCGGAAACCTATGAAGAACATATTGCTACGGTTGCTATGCTCCTCAGGAGACTACAGGAAACGGGTCTCACAGCCAGACCTAGCAAATGTCTCATCGGGTTTGAACAATTAGACTTCCTGGGGCACACTATTTCTCACGGATGCAGTTGGCCTATTAAGAAGAACGTGGAGAAAATAATGGCAGCAAAAAGACCCCGAACGAAGAAAGACGTACGTTCCTTCATATCGCTATGTGCATACTATCAGAAGTACATCCAGAACTTCAACGGACTGACGGCACCTCTGACTGACCTCACAAAGAAAGGTTGTCCTGATAAGGTCATATGGGATCAAAAGTGCGAACACGCGTATAGCACTTTGAAAGGACAGTTGTCTGCATACCCCATTTTGAGGTTGCCTGACCTCAAGAAACCTTTTGTACTGAGAGTCGACGCGTCAGGTCAGGGCATCGGGTCAACACTGCTTCAAGCCGATGACAGTGACCTGAACATGCTATTTCCAGTTGCCTATGGCAGTCGGAAATTAAATAAAGCGGAACGGAACTACAGCGTAGTTGAAAGGGAATGTCTTGCTCTGATTGACGGTATCAGACGCCATCATGAGTTTCTTTATGGTACATCTTTCACGGTGCAAACAGACCACGCTCCGTTAGCATTTCTTGGTGCCAATAAAGAATTTAACGCAAGGATCATGCGTTGGGCGCTTCTTTTAAGCGTTTATTCTTTCAAAGTGGAATATATTCCGGGAAGACAGAATGTCGGGACTGATTTCCTGAGTAGAAACTGGTCTACAGAGGAAGAAGAGCAAACTGAAGATACCACTCATCCTAAAATCACCAATCAGGTCACCTCCATTGTCAAAAAATGAAACATGAAAAATGGTTTCATGTCTAAAAGTGGGGACGATTGTGACGTACGTCTAGTTTGACAAGTGAATTTTCCCTGATATGATGGATGATTTAAAGGGACTTTTAGCTTTTCGTAACATTAGAACCCCTGAACATTTGTTGTAACTTTTCGTTTGCCAGAACTCATTCCACCGGGACTCATTTAGTAGGCGGCACGAGATCAAAGAGACGAACTGAGGGATTTTAGGGGAGACTATCGGCGTTATCAAAGACAGTAGTGGTCCCTGATACGAGACGCAGTTGCTTGCCGCTAATTTCGCGTCTCGGTGTCAATCGTAGAACCGAGCGAACGGGGAAACCGAAACGGGCAGCAGCGAACGGAGATACGAAGACCAGGGTGCGGTTTCTTCTCTTGATTTGGCGGTCAGATCCCCAAAAGTTCGTGAGATCAAATAAGCTGTCAAGTTTATCATGTCCCACTCAACTTACATTCCATTTTAGCTAAATAGACCATGAAGACTAGACACGTTATCACTCGCTGGCCAGACCTTTACAGAAGCACTAGCTTTATTGAAATCTTGTTATAGATTTTCCCCTGGATTTTATATATAAATTTGCAGTGTTTTCTATTCTGTGCAAAGCGGTAATATATATTGCGTAAAGTGATCAGTGGTCTAGTTCAGTCATTCTATTTCAATGGATTTTGTGTTAATTTAAATCTATTAAATTAAACCATCTCAATAGTTCCAGTTGTAAATATAATGATCTATCTATTATATTATTTCAAAAGATAATAGATGCTTAAATTAACTTTTAAAGTCGCGAAGGAATTTATAATTAATAAATTCAGTTAAGTCCTAGTTTTATAGATGTGTTTTAACCACTAGAATTCGCGCAGTGTTTATTAAATACATAATTAAATACTCGAGTGTATTATAGGCTTAACGGGAAATTTATCGCGCTTGATTTTTCGGTATGTTACATGTCTTTTTTTCTTTTATACAGAGTGATCGTACCTGCGGTCCCAGCTAAATAAAGAAAGAAATAAAGAAATCATCCTATAAACTTCCAGTCATATTGAAGAAACATTTCTTTTAAAATATAATCTTGTGGTGGTCCTTGCGACCTAGCTGTCAGAATTAAATGAAATAAAGCCCACCCAAGAACATTTTAAAGAATAATCATCAAATTACCCTTACAAACCTGTAAGATAAACTGGAAGGTACTCATCGCCAGTAGCGATATCATATTTACTGTTTACTGTGAGAGAGTACATATTTTCTGACTGTGACTGAGCCTAGTTTTTTTTTCCTCAATTGGATTTAATAAAACTATCGTCACGCATTGAAGGAATTTTACCATAGCGGAGGATTAAAAGAGACCACTTCATTTTCGCCCCTGTGCCGAACCGTGTTAGTGCCATCCCATAGACTCCTTTTAGATATATAATAAAAACACGAGAACTCTTAGTCTTCAAGTCTTGCGATAAGTGAGAATATTTGTTACCAACAAACCCTCGCAAACATCTGGGGTGGGACATCGAAGGATTAGACAGTTCATATGTCAAAGAATACTTGCTGTTTTTATATACTTTTATGGATCGTCTGAGGCTGCATTCGGTAAGTGTGTGAGTATATGAGTGTGGATCCTCACGCGTGTGTATGAATGACAGGAAATTTAATCGTTTTCTTTTGTAAACCTGTTGTTAACTTTCTTGCCTAGTAATATAATTTTTCTGTATTCCCTGCATTGTTCCTTTAAGGGGGAGTTGCTAATTGGTTAACTCTGTTTAAAAAACCCCCTCCTTTCCATTTGCTTAGTAAAGGGAAGAACAGCTGGGAAGAACAGGTTTTTTTTTCTATCACCTATACCTAACGTTGTAACCCCTCTTTCAGAGTAATTAACTTCACTGTTAGGTTAACGTACCTATGTTCCTGATATTATCTATCTCTGGACTGGGTTTGTCTTTGTCTAATAAGCGGGAAGGGCTTAGTCGATACCAATCTTCTTCACCCCTCCCAAATTTGTTATTTGCATTTGTGTACTTATGATAATTTGTGTAATACCTGATATTTGTTAGTGATTGATGTTTAAAGTGAATAAAATCACATAAACTCATTTAGTTCTGTGTGTTGGATATACCCAAAGCCCAACTTTTCCCCTATTCGTTTAATATAGTTTGTATCTTCATCGTCTGTGTGTGTGAAAAACACCAAATCGATGTGCGCGCAGAAGCGTGTCTGGAAAACTGGCAAATAATTGTTTGACCAGGAGAGCGGAAGAGAAGATTGAGAGAAGCGATTTGTCGTAAATAAGTCTGTCTTTACTCTCCTCCAGCACGCTGTGAAGCAACTATTGAATCTCTACATTTTCTATCACTGAGCTTTCTATCATCATTTTCCACTCTAAACCGGACCACTATTTCTAAGACTCTTTTCTCTCAAAATAAATTTACGACAGTACACAATCAGCTGGATCTACTACGAAGTGTCCACACCATCTCTGCACAGACTTCGGTTCTACACCGCCTATCATGAAATCTCCCGAACACAACTAACTGCACCTCTAAACTTCAGCAGCTGTCTTCTGCTATGATTTTCAACAAAACTATGTCTCTTTTCGGTCTTTCTGTGCTGACTTCTGTAGAGAGAATGTTCACCCTCTCTCTCTCCACGAACTCTGGAATTGATGACTAAGGTTTAACAGAACCCCACTGGATTCTAGACTGGAACTGTAGCTAGCTTCTCCTACCACTCTGAATTCACCTCCCCGATTACCTATGACTGGGCGATGGGCTTTTGGCTTTATTATGGCCGTGACGAAGCGAACATAAAATTACAACAACGCTGGCAGCATGCCAATCTGCGTGTGTAACAGAATGAGTGTCAGAGCTCAGGATTTATCCACAAAAATCCTATTCACTGGAAAAATGTCTTCCCTGCCTTGGGAAAACGTATTTTCTTTCACTTCGTCCACCACTGGCAAAGGAACGCACGACTTTGCGTGTCGACGAATGCCACAACTGTGCCGTGGGAGAAATTTTGTGGTATCAAAAATTCTGCTCTTCCCCACAAAGCCGGCACCTGCTGTTCAGACAAAACAAAAAAACAACAGCTAAACAAAACGTTAATACTCTATTTCAAATAACAAATAACTCCCTTACTCTTCAACACGTAACTCCCCTCTCTTCTCTCTCCCCCCGTTATGTACCACCATAATCATGCCCCATAAGTCAGCACTCCCACTCGACTCCCTTCTCTTCTCTCTCCCCGAGTCAAAATAAACAGTGGCTGACCCAGACATTCTTCGTTCTGCATGACTGGTTACAATCACAACAGTTTTTCACTGAGGACCGACCTGTCCACAAATACTGTGGCCCACCTCTTACGCTGACCCTTCATGCAGCAATTGTTTACCACAATTAACTAGACCTCGCTAGGAATTTGATTCCCGTTCAGAAAATTAAATCACTTACAGAATGTAATACAAACTAATTTCCTTTAAAAAGAAATAATTCATCTCCGTCTTCTTACTCAGAACCACAATGCACAATCAATAACGTATAACCCTGTTAAATGCTTAGCATATACAGGCCATCAAAAGTTATACATAACCCCGGTTATCAAATTGAAAACCCCGTAGTTCAACCACGTGTGTACAATTTTATGACCACGTGCTTCTCTCCCCCTCGTCCCTCTGAACATCGTATCAAATAAATATACAGTAATGAACGCACCCGCGTGCTTCCAAATTTACACCTCTTTCCCCTCGTCCACATATAGAAGTGTACTATAATATAAATAACTTGCAGCCTTACATTCTCAATAAAATCACAAATACACAGACTCCCGCCATTCTGTAATTAAATATGATTCGCAGATGCGGGTTTCTCTCCCGACCTACTTTTGAAATAATACAAAGCGGTGATATCTCAACTTTTAAACCATACCGCTATTCCTTCAACAAGGAAATACATGGACCTATTAAGTTCCTAAAATCTATCACTAAGACAGTATTTGATGGCTCTGGCGTTAAGAATTAACATTAAACTTAAACTGCCCACAGAAACTTTACTGATCGGCCTAGGTCTAGAAAAATTAAATAAAATACCGCTCTAAAATTATGCTTACCAAATCTCGAATGTCCCACTGAAAGGCAATCGACTTGACTCTGGCACCCGGCTTGGCAATTATCATTAAAGAGAACGAAAATATGAAATGCGAGCCTATTTATCTTCTACGAACAGCGCGCTAACCTCATGACGTCATCAGCGCGGCTTGGGTTTTTAACCCAATGATCCGTTAGCATTTCAAATGCAGTTAGCTTTCGGCCAATCAGAATTGTAAACAATTCTGACGCACCCGATTACTGCTACCCCTTTGTTAGACAAAGGAACGGGATTAAACTCTGCCCTCTAGTGGCAATGAAGCAAGAATGGCCGAAATATATATATATATATATATAAAATCCCGAAAAATGCGTCTAGCTGTCTGCCATATCTTTAAAAAGACTAAAACTGGTGCAAATCTGATCTAGGCTCTATAGTCTTAATCTAGAATAATACTGCACCAATCTTCCTACACACACACTCTAAACACATAAAGAAGAACCATAAAGCAGATGAGATCAAACTCCCTCGTGATCTCACTCTGAAAAACGTAAATAATAGAAGGAGAAGAAACATGGAGAAGGATTATCTGTAATCCCTCCTAAAATTAGTGAACAAATTGCAAGGAGAAAAAGACATGGGCCATTTGAAAGACAGAATCTCAGTACTTTCGTCACATCACTCCCACCCTCAAAGATTGAGCATCGATCTCATTACTGAAATCTCTGTGTTTCACACTGGCCCTTAACTCTGTCTATGGCTGTCTGTCCTTACCCCTCCTATTCAGTGTTCTCTGACCTTCCTCTCTTGCGTTTCCTCCTCCTTCCTCTCCTTGAACAAGCTCCTATGCTCCGTTGGGAGATTTGACCTTTCTTCTGACCTGTGCCGTCTAATGGCGGGTCTGAACTTTCCCTTGTTATGACCGTCAAAAGGTTGCCTTGGTCAGCTGACGTGACCGGCTGGCGCTGTGGTGGCCTGGCGATGGCGACTTCCTCGCTGCGCGTCAGCAGGGTTGGGACTGCTGGTACTGTGCGAGAACGATGCAACATCTCGGCTTCCTCTGGTGTAGAGCCTCCGATTTCTTGCTGGGTTTCTATTGAATCTTCACTGATCTCAATAGCTTCTACCTTTGGAGAAAGGTAGGTAAGATCTGCCCCTGGCAGTGGTTATGGACTTGCTCTTCCCCTACCGATATAAAGTGGGACAGAGCTCTCCAATATCGCTCCTTGCGAAGTTATAAGGCAGTTTCCCTCCCTAATTCCTGGCCTGGAAAGTTTGAGAGATGCCCGTGTAGTCCCAGAGAGTCCTCCGTCCGAAACTCTGGTTCTAAAAAAATTCTCAACCTTGCCCTCCCCGTCGAGAGTTACTGGCGTTAGTTGACATGTGTCCTGCAGTGACACTGAATGGTTTAAGATCCCGTTAGATCGCGGAGTATCTGAGATAAAGCTCTCAGTGACTTGTTCCAATGTTCCTTGAAACAAATTGGAAAATATAGCCAATTTTTCAGGCTCCTCGTTACAAGAGTCGTTTCCTGTAAACGAGATACTCGAGTTGTGGGGCCCATCTCCGTTTATAGGCAAACGGTCACTCAGATCACTGTCCTCCTCCGTCTGAGGAAAGTGCTGGTCGGATGGGGCTCCAGGGCTGGTTGGAACTATATGCTTGCTCAGACCACTATCTGGTGCCCTATGAAGATGGCGCTGGTCGTTGACATATGTAATACCGCTCTTGTCAGTATGTCCCTCACTTGCGGGAGCTAATACCATCGGGGGCCTAATTCCCGACGACAAAGAGTGTACTTCCTGAATCAGAGGCGTCACCACCGTTTGTCCGTTAGGATGCAAATGGTTGACAGACGAATTAGCCTCTGCATATAACATACCACTGTCCTGAGAGGCTTCTAACCTCTCCTTAGCACGACAGGGCTGTTCGAGCTCGCTCGGGGCTCTGTGAATTAGGGGTTCTCCTTTTTCACGTATCTGGCCTGCAGTAGGCCCCCTTGCATCAGCAAGGATCGGTGTGGGCGGGTTCCCCAAAACTAAATATGGGTTGCTGAGAATGAAGTCATAGGCTGGCTGAGCCGTTACAGCTGCCTTGATGGTGCCAGACATGAACTTACATTTCACTTTAATATTGGCTACCGGAAAGCACTGTGAAGTCCCTTTCCTTAAAACTCCACCAATATTGACCTTTTCCTTAGTCATCTCCCAGGGCTTCACCAGATGTCGGGCGACTATGCTGGGGTATGTAAGCCCGCTGTCAAATAAGCATGTAGTCTCAGTCCCGTTCACTTCTGCTGGTCCGCTGTTGGAAAACAACTTCTCTGACTGGAAGGGTTTCCACTTCTTCCCTTGTTTCACCCTCACAGGCCTTAAACAAGCCACCTGATGAGCGGGTTGTTTGTTTGGGCACCGTGTTGTCCAGTGAGAGGTAGTCCGACAGAACCTACAATATCTCTCATTATCTCCCCGGTTCCTGGCGGGTTCATGAGAAGTCGGCCCCTGTGTTCTGTTAGGCGGCTGGGAGCGCAGGTTATGACTGGGAGGGGGCTCCTTTCGAGACGGCCCTTGCTGCTGGTGAGCTGAAGAGGAAGGCGAATGCGATGAAGATGCTCCTTTGTCCGGGGCTGGCAGGTCAGGGTGTTTTCTTTTCTGGCCCAGTACTTCGGCCTGTGCCGTCTGGAACCTTTCTGCAAATAGAATTATCTGGTCCAGTTGCTGGGCGCCCTGCTCCGCCAGGTACTTCCTTAAGTCTGGAGACATGTTGGCCTTTATCTGTTCGCACATGATGAGCTCTTTGAGTCCTTCAAAAGATTTCGCCAGTCCCGACAACTCTCTCCAGCGAGTAAGATAATTCCTCAGCCTCTCGGCGAACTAGGGAAAACTTTCTCCTTTCTCCAGATGACTTTCCCGAAACATTGTCTGGCACTTCCGAGGAGTCCACTGAAATCGCTGTAACAGGGCGTTACGCAGAGCCTCAAAGTTATTCTGGTCGTCTACTAACATCTTGCTATAGACATCATACCCATGTCCTCTTAGTGATTGAGATAGTTTGAGACACCAAAGACTATCATCCAGCCCGTATGCCTTTGCCATTCTTTCGAATTTTTCCAAAAACACCTCACTTTTCTCATTTCCGTTAGGGAAAGAGTCCATCGGAAAATTCATGGCTGCCATTCTGGGCCCTCCGTTTCCTGCGGTGTCTGCTGCCACTGCTCCGGGGGAATCTCCGTTAGCCGAACTGCCCTCCAACGATCTATGCTGCAGTTCCAGAGAACGCATGGCAAGTTCATGCTGTCTCTCTGCTGCCTTCTCCTGTGCTTCCCTCTCTGCGGTCTTCTCCCTCTCTTGGGCTTCCCTCTGTGCTATCTTCTCCTGTGCTTCTCTCTGTGCTATCTTCTCCTGTGCTTCTCTCTGTGCTATCTTCTCCTGTGCTTCCATTTTCCGAAGTTCCATCTCGGCCTTTCTCTCCTCTTTCTCTTTTAGGTCATGCCTATCCTTCTCCCTCAACATGTAGGCCTTAGTTTCCTCTTTGTCCATACCCATGTCCTCAGCAGCCTCGCGCCAGGCAGCTCGTAACTTGGCCGTATCTGCCATCTTACTTGCGAATTGCTGTAATTAATCTCAAGAACACAGAAACTGATAGAAAGAAGAACCAAAAAGGAAGGACTACCTGAAAAAATTTTATAAGTATCCAGCTACCCAAAACCCGAATTTACTTTCCTGTTAAGAAAAAAAATTCAATTAGCCATCAATTACCTCTAAGTCATAAACAACCTTACTACCACTATCATCTATACTAACTGGACCCTGTGGAAAAAACTTTATAGCTGGATCAGTCTTAATATAGCTCAGTCTAGGGGATTTTTTTTTTAGAAATCTATTTTCCAGAACTTTCTGTAGAGACAATCTATGAATCTAGAATTGATCCCAACAAAGATGATCCTGGACGAGCCCCCACTTTGTCACGAAATGGTTTTAAACTAGAGACTGTCTACATATAGTGACAAGACACTAGTAAGAAGAAAGACTGAAAGGATAGATTCTGATGAAAATTGACAGTGCAAATGTGAAAGTTGAGACCATTGGCTCCGAGGTTGAGAACCGATGTTGATTCTTTCCTCGCCACTTCGGACGTCTAAATTGCTATGGCCTCGAACCACCTCTAACTACCCTAAGGGGATAAGGTTCAATTTTGATTCACATACACCACGATACAGCCAACAGATAACTATAGTACGTAAATGAAATGACTGGTCCAAACTATAAAGGTTCAAGTTTTATTTACACCTATAAACAAAACTCATATACATGTCAAATACATAAATTTGCAGTGTAAGCACTCCTGAAACAAACAAATTCAGGAAGACAAAAATGACAAATGATGTATCATCAAAACAACCCCACCCTTCACCCACAAGTTTCACCTGTATGGAGGAAAAGGTAAGATTAAATTAAATAAACCACACTGCCCTTGAGGTAGAACCTCCACTCCAACCTAGCTATTCTAAACTCTAATATAAACTCTAAGTACACAATCAGCTGGATCTACTACGAAGTGTCCACACCATCTCTGCACAGACTTCGGTTCTACACTGCCTATCATGAAATCTCCTGAACACAACTAACTGCACCTCTAAACTTCAGCAGCTGTCTTCTGCTATGATTTTCAACAAAACTATGTCTCTTTTCGGTCTTTCTGTGCTGACTTCTGTAGAGAGAATGTTCACCCTCTCTCTCTCCACGAACTCTGGAATTGATGACTAAGGTTTAACAGAACCCCACTGGATTCTAGACTGGAACTGTAGCTAGCTGCTCCTACCACTCTGAATTCACCTGCCCTATTACCTATGACTGGGCGATGGGCTTTCGGCTTTATTATGGCCGTGACGAAGCGAACATAAAATTACAACAACGCTGGCAGCATGCCAATCTGCGTGTGTAACAGAATGAGCGTCAGAGCTCAGGATTTATCCACAAAAATCCTATTCACTGGAAAAATGTCTTCCCTGCCTTGGGAAAACGTATTTTCTTTCACTCCGTCCGCCACTGGCAAAGGAACGCACGACTTTGCGTGTCGACGAATGCCACAACTGTACCGTGGGAGAAATTTTGTGGTATCAAAAATTCTGCTCTTCCCCACAAAGCCGGCACCTGCTGTTCAGACAAAACAAAAAAACACAGCTAAACAAAACGTTAATACTCTATTTCAAATAACAAATAACTCCCTTACTCTTCAACACGTAACTCCCCTCTCTTCTCTCTCCCCCCGTTATGTACCACCATAATCATGCCCCATAAGTCAGCACTCCCACTCGACTCCCTTCTCTTCTCTCTCCCCGAGTCAAAATAAACAGTGGCTGACCCAGACATTCTTCGTTCTGCATGACTGGTTACAATCACAACAGTTTTTCACTGAGGACCGACCTGTCTACAAATACTGTGGCCCACCTCTTACGCTGACCCTTCATGCAGCAATTGTTTACCACAATTAACTAGACCTCGCTAGGAATTCGATTCCCGTTCCGAAAATTAAATCACATACAAAATGTAATACAAACTAATTTCCTTTAAAAAGAAATAATTCATCTCCGTCTTCTTACTCAGAACCACAATGCACAATCAATAACGTATAACCCTGTTAGATGCTTAGCATATACAGGCCGTCAAAAGTTATACATAACCCCGGTTATCAAATTGAAAACCCCGTAGTTCAACCACGTGTGTACAATTTTATGACCACGTGCTTCTCTCCCCCTCGTCCCTCTGAACATCGTATCAAATAAATATACAGTAATGAACGCACCCGCGTGCTTCCAAATTTACACCTCTTTCCCCTCGTCCACATATAGAAGTGTACTATAATATAAATAACTTGCAGCCTTACATTCTCAATAAAATCACAAATACACAGACTCCCGCCATTCTGTAATTAAATATGATTCGCAGATGCGGGTTTCTCTCCGGACCTACTTTTGAAATAATACAAAGCGGTGATCTCTCAACTTTTAAACCATACCGCTATTCCTTCAACAAGGAAATACATGGACCTATTAAGTTCCTAAAATCTATCACTAAGACAGTATTTGATGGCTCTGGCGTTAAGAATTAACATTAAACTTAAACTGCCCACAGAAACTTTACTGATCGGCCTAGGTCTAGAAAAATTAAATAAAATACCGCTCTAAAATTATGCTTACCAAATCTTGAATGTCCCACTGAAAGGCAATCGACTTGACTCTGGCACCCGGCTTGGCAATTATCATTAAAGAGAACGAAAATATGAAATGCGAGCCTATTTATCTTCTACGAACAGCGCGCTGACCTCATGACGTCATCAGCGCGGCTTGGGTTTTTAACCCAATGATCCGTTAGCATTTCAAATGCAGTTAGCTTTCGGCCAATCAGAATTGTAAACAATTCTGACGCACCCGATTACTGCTACCCCTTTGTTAGACAAAGGAACGGGATTAAACTCTGCCCTCTAGTGGCAATGAAGCAAGAATGGCCGAAATATATATATATATAAAAAATCCCGAAAAATGCGTCTAGCTGTCTGCCATATCTTTAAAAAGACTAAAACTGGTGCAAATCTGATCTAGGCTCTATAGTCTTAATCTAGAATAATACTGCACCAATCTTCCTACACACACACTCTAAACACATAAAGAAGAACCATAAAGCAGATGAGATCAAACTCCCTCGTGATCTCACTCTGAAAAACGTAAATAATAGAAGGAGAAGAATAATGGAGAAGGATTATCTGTAATCCCTCCTAAAATTAGTGAACAAATTGCAAGGAGAAAAAGACATGGGCCATTTGAAAGACAGAATCTCAGTACTTTCGTCACAGGCCTGCTGAAGACTAAATCACAGTAACTCCATCACACACACACACACACACACACACACACACACACACACACACACACACACACACACACACACACACACACACACACACACACACACACACACACACACACACACACACACACACACACACACACACACACACACACACACACACACACACCACACACACACACACACACACACACACACACACACACACACACACACACACACACACACACACAACACACACACACACACACACACACACACACACACACACACACACACACACACACACACACACACACACACACACACACACACACACACACACACACACACACACAACACACACACACACACACACACACACACACACACACACACACACACACACACACACACACACACACACACACACACACACACACACACACACACACACACACACACACACACACACACACACACACACACACACACACACACACACACACACACACACACACACACACACACACACACACACACACACACACACACACACACACACACACACACACACACACACACACACACACACACACACACATACATATATACATGCACACAAATACACACTTAACACTTTTATACTTTTAAAAAAAAATAATGGGTTCAGTAAAATCAATATGTGTATGTATATGTATATACTAGCAATAACCCGTCACACTTGACAAGTTTTTAATTATAGTGTGCTGTTTCCATTCCCAGATGAGCAGATAGAAGTACATTCTTAGAGTATTTTTGCTTTCTTTCCATTATACAGTGTAATCAAACTGTTCATGAACACAGTCATTTAAACGATTTTCTTTGCTGATTGTAACTATTTTCGGGAGAGTATATATAATGGAAACAATACAATTTTTCAACACGGTTGCATTCCTCGGCTTTTTCTTTGTCGCGCGCTACTAATTTCATGAAAGAATAAAAAAATTAAAAAAAACCAAAGTATATGTTTTATATAACACCCACGCCGCGCAAGTTGCGTACTTTATTTTCTGGCGCGAGTTACTATTTTGAGTGAGACCAACCGACTTAACATACATCGGTAATTATGTTAGTTGGGATATTTTATTTATATACTTTTTTATGCTTTTGCTTTAATTATAGGTTGAGTAAAAGCAACTCTGCTTTGACTGTGAACGTTTGGATTGTCCAGGTAAAGTCCGTTTTTATGCTTATGTCGCTACAAGATTTTTATTACATGTAGCATACATCGATTATGTTATCATCATTATTATTGTCTTTATGTAGTCATGCTGCTAAAAATCTTGAATAACACTGACAAACAACATTTTTCTTTCTTATATAAGAATAAGTGTTCTTAGGTCAGTTTCTTGCGCTGATTTCAAATTTGAAATCCGTTTATCTCTATCACGTCGGGTTCTTAGGATATTTGTGAATAACTATATTTTGGGGAAACCGTTATTTGCTCCGTTTCATTTTTACTATATAACTTTTTAAAAATTAATAAAATGCAAAATAATTCTACTTTTTATACTGCTAAAAGATGCATGACATATGTTACGTTATATTTCAAATAGTTACTGTATTTTGAAATAATTCTGAGTGAAATATGGCTTCTAGAAGTTGTAGAAATTCGGCTGATCTGTTCTGTTACGTGTGCGGATATTTTACCGATCGTGTTCACCAGAAAAACTTTACACCATTGCTAAAGAAAGCATATGAACTTTATTTCGATTCGAAAGTTGATGATGCAAATAAATCTTGGAAGCCAAATGCAGTTTGTTCGACTTGTGCAAATACATTGGCATGTTGGTTACGAAAATCGCCGAAGCATAAGTCGATGCCTTTTGAAGTGCCAGTAATATGGCGTGAACCGACAAATCACGCTACTGATTGTTACTTCTGCTTGACAAATATCTATGGTTTCACTTTTAAAACTAGAAAGTCTATGGTTTATCCAAATATTGAATCGGTTTCGAAACCAGTGCCTCATGATCCAATCACGTGTCCGATCCCAGTCCCACCAAAACAATATCCGTTGGACGTGAATGAACCATCAGAAAGTGATAATTTACCTGCTTTAGAAACTAATTCTGACTCGGATTACATACCGGTGAATGATGGTGTTCACTTAATTAACCATTCAGAACTTTCAGATCTAATACGTGATCTCGCTCTCACCAAAGGACAAGCGGAATTACTCGGTTCGCGACTCAAAGAATGGAATCTTTTAGCGCCCAATACTCAGATATCTAAATTTCGTCATAGACACAGAGAACTTGTTCAATACTTTGAGATGGATGATGACATTTGCTATCGCAAAGATGTAAAAGGTCTAATGGTGCACCTCGGTCATGAGCACATAGTCAACGAATGGCGACTTTTCATCGACTCTTCCAAGACTAGTCTAAAAGCCGTGTTATTGCATAATGGAAATTTATTTTCATCAATTCCAGTCGCCTACTCTGTTCATATGAAAGAAACTTATGACAATATGGCTATACTTTTGGCAAAAATAAAGTACAATGACTATCAATGGCGGATTTGTGGAGACCTAAAGGTCATTGCAATTCTCACGGGCATGCAGACTGGGTATACTAAATTTTGTTGCTTCCTATGTGAATGGGACAGCCGCAACAGACAGGAACATTATGCAAGAAAGGTGTGGCCTATCAGGGATCGTATGCAGCTCGGGCATAAAAATTTAATACATAAGCCATTAGTTAACAAAGACAGCATCATTTTACCACCATTACTTATAAAGTTGGGGCTCATGAAGAATTTCGTAAAAGCGTTAGATAAAACGAGCAAAGCTTTCACTTATCTTCGAGAAAAGTTTCCGCAAATTAGCGATGCAAAGATAAAGGAAGGTATCTTTGTAGGACCTCAGATTAGGAAAGTTATTGCAGACAAACAATTCGAGAACTTGTTACATGGTAGTGAACTTCGCGCATGGATGGCATTCAAATTGATCGTCGATAACTTTCTGGGAAATCACAAATCTGTCGACTATGTGCATATTGTTAAGCAGTGCATAGATGCATACAGAATTATGGGCTGTAACATGTCCCTCAAAATTCATTTGCTCGATTCGTATCTTGACTTTTTCTCTGACAACCTTGGCGAAGTCAGCGATGAACATGGAGAACGATTCCATCAAGATATCGCCGTAATGTAGTCACGTTATCAAGGACGGTGGAGTGTGACCATGCTTGCCGATTATTGTTGGATGCTTCATCGCGATGTACCACATGCCATTCACCGACGAAAGTCGACTGCAAAGAAATTCAAGCCTACATAACTGTTATACTTCTTGTACAAATGATGTTGTAATACTGTATGCGTTGTTAAAAAACTTCAATTGCGTATTTCTAGAGATCCCGACCTGATAGAGAAAAGCGGTGTGCAGATTTAAAAACAGCGCATTAAAATTGACCAGAAAAACATAGAAATGTTAGAGAAAGAAAAAAAAAATTTTTTTTTGTTAGCCAGTGTAATCTTACGTACATGCAGTTATCAGTGGGCCCCTTGCTTGTCAGCAGAACAGATAGTTTTCTGCCAATAAAGTTCTACAATAATATTTCAGTATAAATAGTTCCCGGAGGGTTATGAATGAATAAATAGTTCCCGGAGGGTTATGAATGAATAAATAGTTCCCGGGGCCTCTGAATAGACAAAGAAAGAATATGATTATCAAATCCTTGGGCATATCGTACAAGGCAAGTAATGAGAGGTTCTGAAAGGGGCTGGCAACCTCATCATGTAAAACAAATTGCCAGAGAAACCACTATTGCAAGAACATTTGTCTGCTCTGTGCAGGCTTCCTGCAAGGGGACTAGCTAAAGTGGTATCTCTATAACGAGTGCAAAGAAAAATGGTGATGAAATTTCCGTTCTCCATACAGCATATTTCATTTTTTTTAAATTAAATATTTTATTTCTTCTCTGTGTTAGAGCTTAATGAATCTCTTTATTAATTTTGTTTTTTTTAATCTGTTCTAGTTATTCCTGATTGCTGTGTCTGTGTTGACAGTTTACACCACCTCCAACAGTATTGCAAACAGGCTTGGTCTTCCTCTAGCATGTCAGATATTTAGCTGGTCTGTTTTAGGTGAATATATTGTTAGTTTTGACTGAGGGAGTTAATTACAGAAACACGTCTGCTAGCCTTGGCGTTAATGTTATATTGATAATGTCTAAGGGAGTTATATAATGAAAGGTGATAATGTTTGCGTGTTATTGATTTATTTTAGTTTGAAATCTCCTAAGATTCTTAAATGCACATATTGACTGACCTGGTAGGATTATTGTATATGATGATAGGAAACTCTGTACAGAACGATACAACAGTAGACAATCATGATAGGAAACTCTGTACAGAGCGATACAACAGTAGACAATCATGATAGGAAACTCTGTACAGAGCGATACAACAGTAGACAATCATGATAGGAAACTCTGTACAGAGCGATACAACAGTAGACAATCATGATAGGAAACTCTGTACAGAGCGATACAACAGTAGACAATCATGATAGGAAACTCTGTACAGAGCGATACAGCAGTAGACAATCATGATAGGAAACTCTGTACAGAGCGATACAACAGTAGACAATCATGATAGGAAACTCTGTACAGAGCGATACAACAGTAGACAATCTGATCATCAGAATATTCATCATCATCATCAATATTATTTTCCATGTTGCTCCTCATGGAGCCACTGATGCAGCTGGAAATAAAAAGTGCAGTCCAGATAAGCGGAAGCCATCTAAAATACTTCAGCTTATCTGAAATTCTGCTTATCAGGAGTTTCTACCAAAGAAGACTTCTGCCCGGGACCTACAAAATTGCTTCAACTTAACCGAAATTTGGCTTAAGCGAGTTCCGCTTATCCGGATCGCACTGGATATAGATGGATCAGCAACAAATGCAACAGGAGATGGAGGTCAAGGTGTTCTTCTGAGCTTCAGCACTGGTGCATAAAAAAGGCTGTTAGTTGCAACATGAAGATTCTCAAGTAACTTCAGAGCAGAGGCCTTGAAAACTACAGTAGAGGTTTTGATGATAGAGGAAAGCATCGAGAGACAAGTTCCTTCTTCACAGATGTATTGTCAGTAATTGCAACGCTGAAGAGCCAGAATAATGCAGACCTAGATGACCTAAGAGTAGTGCTCCACAAACTATGTCAACGATTTGAAAGAGTTGTGATCCAGTGAATCCCATCTCATTGTAACATCCCAGGCAATGAAGAGGCTGACAGATTGGCAAAAGAAGGGGGAAAGCTACCTCAGCCTGATACAAGCATTACTTTCAAAGAGGCGGAGTTTTATAAAGAATTAGATACAAGAACAAATGGGATGCAGGGCATCCAGGCCACACACAAAATAATGCATATTACTGGCTCAGCAGAAGAGAACAAATGGGCCATAATAGATTGAGATACCATCTATTCAACAAACTAAAGGTAGGAACTACCGATGAGTGTAACTGGCACTGACAAAATGACTACTGAACATCTGCTTCAAAGATGCCCAACGTATGAGAAACAGAGAAAGTGCATATGGCCATCACCAGTTTCATTCGTGGAAAAACTCTATGGAGATACAGATAGCTCCAAGCTGACTACTGCTTTCTTTTAAAATATTCAAGTGGACGTCTGAGAGTGTACGGAGAAGAAGAAGAAGAAGCAACAAGAGCTGCAAAAAAAAAAAAAGAAGAGGAGGAGTACACAAATATAAAGAATAGACATAAATCCATATCTCATTGGCCACTGGAACATTTTGAAACGTCTGCTAATCCAAGTCAGATTCCGGTCAACTGCGAGATAAGCAGAAATGAGAAGGCAGATGAACTAGCCAGAGAAGGTGGAAGCAAAATTCAAACCGAGGACAGCAGATGAAGAGATAAAAGCAGTTATCAAAAATAGCTTTAACGGTAATAAGAAAAGCAACCTACTTGTTACTACAAAAAAGATCAAACGATAATCTTCAGACTGAGAACTCGTCACTGCAGACTCAGATATCTGTACCAACTGTTTAAAAAAATAAACAATCAATGAGGCAGACGTTGCATATGTGGAGGAAATAAGCAAACAGTAGAATATGTCCTGCCAGAATGTTGGTTCCATAAAGAGGAGCATATTGACAACTTGGTGTTCATTAAACACCCTTGGGAAGAAACTGTATAACGATGCAAACAACCTGAAACAGACTGCCAACTTTCTTTAGGTTTTTGGACATGTCAGGAAAAACAATGTTACGAGACAACAATAAATGAACAAACTTTGCTGCGGGACAGGTCTGTGGCTCGTATGACTGTCAGAAATGAGAAACTATAGGTTACTTATTCTAGGGATAAGCGAGAGCAGATGGACAGGGGCAGGAAAAGTTAAAACAGCAACAGGAGAAACAGTACTTTACTCTGGAAGAGAGGATGGACAGCACAATGAAGGCGTAGCCATTATTCTACAGAAAGGAATAGAAAGGACATTACTGGAATGGAAACCCATCAACAACAGACTGATAAGATTAAGATTGAGAGGGAGATTCACCAACACTACAATAATACAGTGCTACGCACCAACGAATGATAGCGATGAGGAGGTCAAGGATGAATTCTATCAACAACTGCAGAAAGAAATGGAAGACACACCTAGATATGATCTTGTTATAGTAATGAGAGACCTCAATGCGAAAGTTGGTACACACAATACATATAATGAAAGAACAATGGGGAAATGCGGCAGCGGAACAGCAAACGAAAATGGGGACAAACTAATAAGTTTCTGTAGCATTAACAACCTGGTCATTGGAGGAACACTCTTCCCACATAAAGAAATTCACAAATTAACATGGGAATCACCAAATGGTCGGGACAGAAACCAGATAGACCACATCATGGTTAACGGTAGATGGAGACATGCATTACAAGATGTGAAGGTAAGAAGAGGTGCAGATGTGGGAAGTGATCACCATTTAGTAGTAGCAAAACTGAAAGTGAAACTAAGAAGGGCTGGACCAACTGTAACTACACAGAAAAGGTTTGACATCAGCAAATTGAAGGACTCCCTTACCAGAAAAGCTTTTGCGGCCGACATAAAGAAACGATATCAATTTGCCAAAAGTCAGGAAAAGACATTGACTGATGATATAGACCAGAATTTCAACACCATTTCAACAATATACAAAGAAAGCAGCAAATCATGCTTGGGATTCCAGGAAAGGAAGAAGCAAGACTGGATAACACCAGAAACATTAAACACCATAACGATGAGAAAGGAAATGAAAAGAAAGAAAACACAAGCGAAGTCCCCCAGGTTAAAGCAACTATATAGCGAACAGTACAGTCAGCTGGACAAGGAAATTAAACGCCAAACCCGAGCCAACAAAAGGAATTTCCTAGACGATCTTGCAAGACAGGCAGAGGAGGCAGCACTGAGAAATGAACAAAGCACAGTATACAAAATAACTAAATTCATCAGCGGAAAACGAGGTGCAAACAATATTACATTAGTAAGAGATAAGCAAGGTAATCTCATCACGACAGCAGAGGGACAGGAAACAAGATGGGCAGAGCACTTCAGAGAAACTCTGAACAAGGAACCACCAGAGACACAATTGAATGTTCCTGAAGCTGAAAACGATCTAGACATGAATACAGACATTCCACGCTAAGAAGAAATCATCACAGCAATCAAAGGGTTAAAGAACGGCAAAGCTCCGGGCCATGATAACTTAAATGCAGAGCTATTTAAGACAGACCCTGAGCTAGCAGCAGAACTATTAGAACCACTATTTGCACAAGTCTGGAAAACGGGGACAACACCATCAGAGTGGAACAAAGGAATAATTGTCAAATTGCCCAAGAAGGGAGATCTTGCAGACTGCAATAATTGGAGAGGAATCACTCTTCTCTCAGTTCCCAGCAAAATACTAGGCAGGATAATTATACAGAGAATTTCAAAGGCAGTAGACCACAAACTGAGGAAAGAACAAGCAGGATTTAGAAAAAACAGGAGATGTGTAGATCATATATTCACTCTCAGGAACATTATAGAACAGTGCTCAGAATGGCAAAGACAGCTTTACATTAATTTTGTTGATTTTGAAAAGGCTTTCGACAGCATATATAGGGACAGTTTATGGAAAATACTGAGGGCTTATGGAATTCCAAGCTGCATAGTGTCAATCATAAAAAGCCTCTATGCCAACTTTACGTGTAGTGTTGGGCAGAGCAATCTAACCTTTGAGGTGAAGACAGGAGTACGACAGGGATGCCCCTTATCAACCACTCTATTTTTAACAGTCATAGACTGGGTGATGCGCCAGACAACAGAGGGCAGTCCAAGAGGAATAAGATGGACAACATTTTCTACATTGGAAGATCTGGAATATGCAGATGACATTGCACTACTAGCACATTCACATCAACACATCCAGGAAAAAACGGATAGACTTAATAAGTTTAGCCAGCAGGTGGGCTTGAATATCAATTTAAAGAAGTCTGAGGTCATGACGCTCAATGTGAGCAATCCTGAGCCCATATCAGTAAGGAATCAGCAATTGGTACAGACAGATACCTTCACATAACCTAGGAAGCACAGAAACACCAGACGTCGGGGCAGGCAAAGACATCAACATCAGAATGAATAAGGCAAGAACAGCCTTCTTTAGCCTAAACAACATCTGGAAGTCCTCCCAATACAGCACAAGCACAAAATTAAGATTATATCAGAGCTGTGTGCTTTCTGTGCTTCTCTATGGTGCAGAATGCTGGAGAGTTACAGAGAAGGAAATGTCGAAATTGTCCTCTTTTCACACAACATGCTTAAGAAAAATTCACCGAATCTTTTGGCCAAATACCATCACTAACCAAGATCTGCTTACTCGTAGCAAGCAAGAGGACATGCACACCATCATAGCTGGCAGACGCTGGAGCTGGGTTGGTCATGTCCTCAGAAGAGACCCCGATGCCATCACAAGAACAGCTATGCTTTGGACCCCTGAAGGGAAACGAAAGAGAGGCCGACCAAAAACAACCTGGCGGAGGACTGTGGAGGCTGAGATGCAAAGAATGAACCAGAGTTGGGGCACTGTACGAAGGATGGCCACCGACCGAGCAAAGTGGAATCAATTTGTTGTTGCCATACAAGACGCCACTAGGCGTGATGGCCACTGACTGCTTTGACGGTCGGCAGCTAAGGACCAAAGAAGAAGAAGAAGATATGAGTGTGAACAGTGATGAAGTCAACTTTCTTAGAGAAATAGGTGTGGTTATATGAGTGTGAACAGTGATGAGGTCAACTTTCTTAGAGAAATAGGTGTTGTTATATGAGTGTGAACAGTGATGAGGTCAACTTTCTTAGAGAAATGGGTGTGGTTATATGAGTGTGAACAGTGATGAGGTCAACTTTCTTAGAGAAATAGGTGTGGTTATATGAGTGGGAACAGTGATGAGGTCAACTTTCTTAGAGAAATAGGTGTGGTTATATGAGTGTGAACAGTGATGAGGCCAACTTTCTTAAAGAAATAGGTGTGGTTATATGAGTGAACAGTGATGAGGCCAACTTTCTTAGAGAAATAGGTGTGGTTATATGAGTGTGAACAGTGATGAGGTCAACTTTCTTAGAGAAATAGGTGTGGTTATATGAGTGTGAACAGTGATGAGGTCAACTTTCTTAGAGAAATAGGTGTGGTTATATGAGTGTGAACAGTGATGAGGTCAACTTTCTTAGAGAAATAGGTGTGGTTATATGAGTGTGAACAGTGATGAGGTCAACTTTCTTAGAGAAATAGGTGTGGTTATATGAGTGTGAACAGTGATGAGGTCAACTTTCTTAGAGAAATAGGTGTGGTTATATGAGTGTGAACAGTGATGAGGTCAACTTTTTCTTAGAGAAATAGGTGTGGTTATATGAGTGTGAACAGTGATGAGGTCAACTTTCTTAGAGAAATAGGTGTGGTTATATGAGTGTGAACAGTGATGAGGCCAACTTTCTTAGAGAAATAGGTGTGGTTATATGAGTGTGAACAGTGATGAGGTCAACTTTCTTAGAGAAATAGGTGTGGTTATATGAGTGCGAACAGTGATGAGGTTAGCGCAGTTTTATTATAGAAGTAAAGGTAGTCATATAGCAGATAGGGGAGTGAAGTGTTAGAGACTTCACCATACTAGGTCCAGCATCGAGAGGTGGGGTGACCAGTTCCCTTCCTCGCTCTTATTCCCTCCCTAACTCACTCAAAGAGCAGAGTCAGATACCCATTTACAGCTGGGTAGACTGGAGCGTGTCGGTACCATGATTCGAACACGGCACCTTTGCCGCAAGAGAGCAGCACTCTAACTACTCTGTCAGTCGGACACTAATTTTAATATACGTTTATTTAATTATTGGGGGGGGGGTGTAATTTTCTCCACGTAGTCACATATAGCTGAGTTTGCATAAATTAAGTTAGCTTAACTTCTTCTTCTTCTTCCGTCCTTAGCCACCGACCGTCAAAGCAGTCAGTGGCCATTACGCCTAGTGGCGTCTTAGGGCAACAGCAGATAGGTTTTCTTCGCCATTGTTTCCCATCACGCCTATTGGCGTCTTTAGGGCAACGGCAAATCAATCCATTTGCTGTTGTTTCCGTAATCGAAGTGACTGGCAAACGGGTGATCAGCCCGTTGGTAAGTTAGCTTAAGATGAGACACAACTGTATAAATTCTTTAAAAAATAATTGTAAAGTGAGACCCATAGGCTTGTAGAATAGACATCCTCATTTTGTGTTGTATTGTCTATTTTATGTAATTGAAGAATGCTCACTAACTTTTTTATTGGCCATTTCTTTCAGCGTTCTTCTGCATCCTGCCTTTATTTGGTCCCACCGTCTTGAGAGAAAGACTATTTTCCCTCAGTTTATCTTTCACAGCTACGTACTTGCTTCTGAGCATCACGTATCCTTTTTGTTTAGTGAGCACAAAGCCAAGTATTACACTAGTGCTTGTCAACCTTTTTATCTTGTCTGATGAATTGGGTTCCAGAGCAACTCTGGGAAGGTTAAGGCGGCTGGCGTGAATCTGACCACATCACCCCAAGTGTACTGATGGTCAAGAAAATATAGGCCTAACACCATATTCCCAATAAGCCTCAATGCATGTAACAGGATCCTCTTATGTTGAAAAATATGTTAAATTGTTGTTTAACTACAAAAACATTGAAAAATAAAGAAACTAACAAAAATCAAAGAATGAAATAAAACTGTTTAGAGGTAGAAACAAAATCCTTGGGGAGAAGTTTCTTGGGGGTGAATGAAGTCACACAGAATAGATTCAGCTTTTTGTTAGTTTTCATTTTTTATCCATTTTAATAAAATGGGTGGAAGATCTGTGCTTGATATTGTGCCTCTGCAGACCATTTTGGAAGACAGAGTTGGTGGCAGACGTATAGGAAATTACTTGCACATTAATTTAAAAGTGACATCAAGAGGAGGATCTCATTCATTTTGACATTATTTGTGGAAGAATAGTAAAACTCAACATTTTGCACTTCATTTACTAAGCACATGAGTACAAATATTACTGTGTAAAACTCTGCTGTTCCAGATTTTAAAAACATAGTAGCATCATAGTAATACTGAATAAACTAGAAATGTCTGAGTGAAGAAACATTTTTCAGTGTGATTACCCGCTAGAGCAGTGTTTCCCAACATTTTTGATTATGGTGGAGCCCATAACATACGTTATAATAACCCGAGGAACCCCCAGCTGTGAAAATGCTGTATGTGAATATAATTTTCAGCAGGTGTTAGAACACATACACTGTATTAGTACTTTCTTACTTAATCATTCCTCTTTTACCCAGGGGTGTAGAGGTTTACCAGAGAGAGTGCCATACAGTCCTATCTGCTGTCTTCCTCCTGGCCTGGTTCCAGTCTGTTCTTCGGTCCTTCAGAGATTATCTAATGTTGGCTTCACAGTGAACCCCGAGTCATCCTGGCGGTCTGGATCCCTCGCTCGTGGTTTCTCATTTTTGCCATGGTAGCCGATCTTCACAGTGTCAGTAAAAGCACTAATTACGAAAGCACACTAAGTTTACACATCTTCAAAATAGCTACAGACTGTAATATATATTAAATACAACTCGTGAAATCATTGTGTGACATAAATCACTGAGTATCACTGTCAGTGCCAGTAAAACAAGCGGTGAGAAGGAGACACACTCTGGCATTGGATAGGACATACACTGAGAAAACCTTTTTTTGATAGTATGACAAGCCAGTCTTTGTTCTTGAATCTCCAAAGTAAGAGAGGTAGAGACTGAAAAATACATGGAGAAGATAACTGGAGACAGATATGAAAGACATGGAAAGACCTGGAACAGATGGCACAGGAAAAGAAGGCTTGTTTTGAATTCACTGAAGTTATGTGCTCCTCAGAGAGCTGCAGAGTAATGAAGAAATCACTATCAAATAGACCCACTGAACTATTTGAAAATGTCTACTAAAAATAATCTTGTTATTTGATCATTATATTTCAAACAAAACCAATAAAACTCGATAAATCAAGCAACATGGAAAGGAGCAGAAATAATAATAGTTCTGCTGAGAAGTCGATAGGCGAAAAAGAATTGCTTTAACTTAAACCTCAGAAAGGAACACTTTTCCTTCTCTTGTCAGCACAAGTCTTGCCTTTCTGTCTCAGCATTTTCCCAATAACCCCAAAAATATCAAATGAGCAAACAAATTAGGAATTTAATAACCACTAGGGAGCCGCGCTAGCGTAGTTGTTACAACACCGCTCTGGCGACCGGGTGATACAGGATCAAACCCGGGCGACGGCATTTGAGGATTTTTCGTCGACCGGGATTTGGACTGGATTAACTCGAGACCTGGCGAGGACATTTGAAGGAGTGTCGTCGACCAGGGACTGGCAGCTCCTGAGCCGACCCAGCTGCAATGGGTACCTCCGAAATCGGCGAGTATTTGCCTGAATGGCGAGGGACACCTGTCTCTGTACAAGAAATAAAGGGATACTCACGTAAAATCAATGTCAGGTTAGACATAAAAAATAACCTGAGATTTCGCCTCGAGTATTAGCGGGCGTACGAAAAAAAAAAAAAAATAACCACTAGACGAAGTTCCCTTCTCATTTCACATTTTTATTTATTTATTCAAAGGTATCTCAGAACCCCTTATGACGCCTTGTGGAACCCTGGTTGGAAATCACTGCTCTAGAGGGGGTATAGGGAAGGGGTGATGAATGCAGAATAAAGCTGTAAATGACATTAGGTAATAAAAGTGGTATTTACTGGCACGTTTAATTTATCTCAAATGAAATTAAAGAAAGCCTTTTTTTTTAATCTGTAGAGGAATCTAAGCCAGGTAATATTTATAATGGGAGACACGGTGCATAAAAGTGATGACAAACTCAGTGAGCCGTGCAGTATATATAAAAAAAAAAAAATAAGATACCAGATAAAACCATTCTGTTAATTTATGTTATAATGTCTTTGATCTTGTGCTTTGTAATGTCCTTGACCTGAGCTGTAGATATGAAGGTTATTTCTTCCTATCTCTCCTGTCCCTGCTGTACTTTTGGCTTAGGATGGAACATGAAACATCAAGCAGCACAAGTCATCATGTGAGTGTGAGCCATGTCTTGTTATCGTTGGTAGAAGCCAGCACTTAGAGGTGACAGTTTTGTTGCACTGACCTGTTGTGTTGGTGATGAATCTGTTGTGTTGGTGATGAATCTGATGTCTTGGTGATGAATCTGATGTCTTGGTGATGAATTTGATGTCTTGGTGATGAATCTGATGTGTTGTTGATGAATCTGATGTCTTGGTGATAAATCTGATGTGTTGTTGATGAATCTGATGTGTTGGTGATGAATCTGATGTCTTGTTGATGAATCTGATGTGTTGGTGATGAATCAATGTCTTGGTGATGAATGTGATGTCTTGGTGATAAATCTAATGTTTTGGTGATAAATCTGATGTCTTGGTGATGAATCTGATGTTTTGGTGATAAATCTGATGTTTTGGTGATAAATCTAATGTTTTAGTGATAAATATGATGTCTTGGTGATAAATCTAATGTTTTAGTGATAAATCTGATGTCTTGGTGATAAATCGAATGTTTTGGTGATGAATCTGGTTTCTTGGTGATGAATCTGATGTCTTGGTGATAAATCTGATGTGTTGGTGATGAATCTGATATCTTGGTGATTTTTTTTTTTTTTTTTCGTACGCCCGCTAATACTCGAGGCGAAATCTCAGGTTATTATTAATGTCTAACCTGACATTGATTTTACGTGAGTATCCCTTTTTTCTTGTACAGAGACAGGTGTCCCTCGCCATTCAGGCAGATACTCGCCAATTTCGGAGGTACCCATTAGAGCTGGGTCGGCTCAGGAGCCACCAATCCCTGGTTGACGACACTCCTTCAAATGTCCTCGCCAGGTCTCGAGTTAATCCAGTCCAAATCCCGGTCGACGAAAAATCCTCAAATGCCGTCGCCCGGGTTTGATCCTGCATCACCCGGTCGCCAGAGCGGTGTGGTAACCACTACGCTAGCGCGGCTCCAATCTTGGTGATAAATCTGATGTATTGGTGATGAATCTGATGTCTTGGTGATAAATCTAATGTTTTGGTGATAAATCTGATGTCATGGTGATAAATCTAATGTGTTGGTGATGAATCTGGTGTCTTGGTGATAAATCTGATGTCTTGGTGATGAATCTGGTGTGTCTTAGTGATGAATCTGATGTGTTGGGGATGAATTTGATGTGTTGGTAATGAATCTGATGCATACTACATATCTGAGCATCAGTTGGCAGAACAGTTAGAGTGTTTTCTTCTTGAGGTAAAGTTACTGTGTTGGAAAGTGGTAGCATCACTTTCCAGTCTACCCAGCTGTAAATGGATACCTGACTCTGCTTTTGAGTTAGTGCTGGCAAAGGCAGCAAGAAAGGAAATTGGCCATTCCAGCTCACAAAGCTGAGACCTAGTTTAGAGAAGTCTCTAACACTTCACTCCCCTACAGCAGTATCTGCTATGGGATTACCATTAGCTTTTTACTACATATCCATTTAAAAAAAGTTTTTTTGCAGATCACACTGGTCAGGACAGTTTGTGTGACAGTGTGTGTGTGTGTGTGTATATTAATGTATGTATATGTATGTATAACTATTATTCTCCCCCTCTTCCACGCACTCAAATGTAAATACCATTGCATGCCGGAGCCCCACGCACGCACACACACCCGATTTTATTGCATGAGAAACCTTTCAGAAACTTTTTTTAAATACTGTATGTTGAGACAATTATTGAATTGAGACATTCTATTAAAATATTACACATTTATAAAAGATGTAAAGGATAGGATGTGCCATTTACAAAGAGGGATTTTAATTGCTTTATCTGCTTGATCTGGCCACTGACTGCTTTGACGGTCGATGGCTAAGGATCAAAGAAGAAAGAAGATCTGCTTGACTTACCCTGTTCACTTGCTATGTCAGTGTGTTTCAAAGGATTTTTTTAAAGCTATTGAATTGAACATTGACATAGTTCTGCTGACTATTTACCGTAAGTTTTCATTTCTAACAAGAAAAAATATATTGTTTTTCTTGCAGAGTTTTTATAAAGTTGATTTCAAGCAGGAGGGATTAGTCAAGGACAACATATCTTCAGCCACATTTTCACGTAAACTGGAGCTTGCGGATCTTAGAAGAGCTTTCTTTTTTGTATCCTTTCTTCAGGATTCATTTTAAGAATAAAAGATATTGTTCACTTGTCCTGGAACTTGCATATACAGTATTACACTTCAGCAAATGCCTACTTCCAAATCATATGCTCTTCTATTTATCCATTGATCTGTCCTTATTTGTCATTTTGTGTATCCACTAGTGAGTCCAACTGAGTCCAACCACTGTTAAGAAATATTGATGTAGATTTGTTTGTCTGTCTACATTGTCTTTGGGCATGTTTTGAGAAGAAGAAAGCTGGAATATATTGTGACAACACGAAATATTGAAGGAAAAAGAGATAGAAGACAACAAAAAGAGAATATACTGGACAGTTTAACATCATGGAAAGAAGTCAACAACAGAATTGATAAAAGTATTGAAGACAGACAATGTGACATGATCGCCTATGCCACCAGGCATGGTACTTGAAGAAGACCTTTTCTTTTACTTCAAAATACATTTGATATCCTCTTCTTCTTTTTTGGTACACAACCAGACGTCAACTTGAATATGTTCAAAGAAAGCAGTGGTCAGCTTCAGGCCATTTGCATCTCCGTAAGATTTTTTTCTGGGAATGGTACTGGTGACACCCTTCTGTGCTTTATCTGTTCCTCATATGTTGGACATCTTTGTAGCAGACGTTCAGTAGTCATTTTATCAGTACCACAATTACACTCTTCGGTAGTTCCCATCTTTAGCTTGTTGAATAGGTGGTATCTCAATCTGTTGTGGCCCATGTGGAATCTAAAGATTACCACTTGTTCTCTGCTGTTGAGCTGGTAATATGCAATATATTTTTTTTAAATTTGTAGCCTGGATGCTCTGCATCCCATTTGCTCCTGCATCTGCTTCTGATAGAACTCTTTGCTTCTTTGAAAGTTATACTTGTATCATGTTTAGGTAGCTTTCCCCCATTCTTTGCCAATCTGTCGGCCTCTTCGTTGCCGGTGATGCTACAATGAGATGGGATCCACTGTACTACAACTCTTTTGAATCGCTGAAACAGTTTGTGGAGTATTACTCTTAGGCCATCAAGGTCTGCATTATTCTGGCTCTCCAGCCTTACAATTACTGACAGTGCATCTGTGAAGAAACAACTTGTCTCTCGGTACTTTCATGTGTCATTAGAACCTCTGCTGCAGTTTTCAAGGCCTCTGCCTCTGCTCTGAAGTTACTTGAGAATACATTTGATATCAAAATATTGTTTGTAATACACAGTGTTTATGTTAGCATAAGCTTTCTGTTGTGTTCTGCATAATGTACCTAGTAGCGGTGCACTCCAGCTTCCTTGCCTCTTTTGCGCTCCATACAGAGCATAGATCAACACTGTAGCTGGTCCCCTTGCAGGAAGCCTGCACCAAACATTGACATGCTCTTGTAATGGTGGTTTCTGTAGCTATTTGTTTTATATGATGAGGTTGCCAGCCTCATTGCACAACCTCATATTAGTCATGTATGACATGCTCCAGTCTGCCCAGCAGTAAATGAGTGCCTGGCTCTGCCCTGGTTAGGGAAAGCAAAGGCAGCAAGGAATGAAACCTGTCACCTCCACCTCATAAAGCTGAGACCTACAATAAGTGAAGTTTCCAACACTTCACTTCCCCTACAGCAGTATGTGTCATGGGACTACCTTATATCATCATTATTTTCCTGTCCACTCCCCAAGGATCATGCAGATACCACTGCCGCTGGCTCTCTGGCAGGAAGCCTGCACAAAGCAGACACATGCTGTTGTAGCAGGGGTTTGGGTGAACAAGATGAGGCTGTCAGCCTCATGCACAACCTCATATTAGTTGCCTTGTAGGACATGCATGAGGGATCAGTATTCCTATTCTTTCTTTGTCTCCTAAAAGACCTTGAGGAACTACACGGGGGGGTCATGACCTTATATAAAGAATGTTAGTTCATTTGTTTATGCAGTTATTCTGCATAATTTACTTGTTACAATAATATGTAAATGCATTAGCCAAAATATTGCGTATGTTTATGTTAAATGAATATGTATATACTGAAATAATATGTATATCCTGGTTTGGGCATGTAACTCGTCATGACTCCCTTTCGAAAACGATCCTCCAGGGAACAGTCGAAGGTAAACGGAGAAGAGGAAGGCAAAGAAAATCCTGGGCTGATAACATCAAAGAATGGGCAGGGCACGGTTTTTCCACACTTGTACGCATTGCTGAGGATAGAGAGCAGTGGAGGACCCTGCCTGCTGATGCTTCCACCATGGCACCCGTATGACCCATGACGGGTTACGGGTTGAGATGATGATATACTGAAATCTGTAAAATGTTATTCCACACATGTATATGAGCATCTGATTGGCACAGCCCTGGCCTCTCATGGCAAAAGTAGCAGGTTTGATACACGGTGGCACCACAATCCAGTCTACTCAGCTGTAAGTGGATACCAGACTCTGCTATTGAGTTAAGGAAGGTAGAGGCAGCGAGGAAGGGAACTGGTCACCCCACCTGATGAAGCTGGATCTAGCATAGAGAAGTCTCGAACACTTCACTCCCCTATAGCAATATCTGTTATGGGACTTTACATGTATATGTATATGTTTATAGGTTCTATGTTAGTGTCCTTGAAACATATCGAGATCTTCTTCATTTTGACCGCATTTTTTGGAACCGGGAATATTGCCAGTATCAACAGGTGAGTAGTTTGGCAAAGATTTTTGACAAAAATATCTTTACAGATATGCTTCTTGGCATTCATATTCTTGCTCCAGATTCTACTTCATCTTGGGTCCCCTGCCGCTATTTGGCAAAGCAATCAGTGATCATCACGCCTGGTGATGTCTTGTAGGGCAGCAACAAACTGTCTCCACTTTGTTCGGTCGGCAGCCATCCTTCATATGTCATCCCAGCTCTGGTTCATGCTTTGTGTCTCTGCTTCCACAGTTCTTCACCAGGCAATCACTTTCTTGTTCCAGACTGCACACTTAAATTTCTGGCATTGGCAGATCCGGGAGGGGGAAACAGGGTGAACCCAAACACCCCCCTCCCTTCCCGACTTTGAAAACTTTTATTTCTATCAACTGCTGCAGTATTTCTCCTCATATCATTCTGATGTATCCCCTAGATCCGCCAGTGATTTCTAGATGACACATTTATGCTTTAGGTGATAAATTTCTGGGTAACACTGGTATATTCTTGTGACGCTGTTACTTTCTAGTATACATTAGGTGATAATGAAACAGGCATGTCATACAAGGTGACAAATAATATACTAGCCGCCATTAAAAACGCATCGAAATTGTGACATGTTTTCACTGTTGAAATGTTTATGCAAGTGAGCGATTTTCAAACCCCGAAAGTGTGCAAGTGATGAAGTTCATGTATTCCCACTTTACTGTCGATGTGATGTTTTCTTCAAATTTTGCGTGCTATGTGCAAAACAAGGTTTTTGATAAATTCTGGCTTTATTAAAAGTCGAATCACATTGAAATTTGGCACACGCATTAGTCAAGTTTCAGCGAGTAAAAAGCCATTATCTGTTTTCATCGAAAGAAAGTCTGTTAATGTTTTTGTCATGCCTCGACTGTCGTCACAAGAGCGATGGCAAGCTGTTGGTATGCTCAGCAGTGGAATGGCGACCAGAGAAGTTGCCAGACATTTCAATTGTGACCAGTCCACTATAGTGAGGCTGAACCAGCAATTTCGGGCGACAGGTACCACCAATGACCGTCCCAGGCTTGGTTAACCTCGTGTAACAACACTAGCTCAAGATCGCCAAATTCTATTGTTACATCTGCGCAATCGCTTCCAAACAGCAACGACGGAGACGCCGATGCCAAGCCTGTATTGATGCTGTAGGGGGTCATACACGGTATTAATGATGGCTGTAACTGAATGACAGTGAGTGCGACTTTTGTTTTTACACCTAGGGTTGACAACTGCTAAGGAGCCGGTTCTGAATTGTCTCATGTTTAATAATACAGCAAATTTGGGTTAGTAAATGGATCAGAAATGGAAAATCAGTGGTTTCATGTATTTTAAATTTAGCACAACGAGTTGCGGTTCATAAACTAATGCGATGCGTTTTTAATGGCGGCTAGTATAGGTTGTGCATGGGACTGGCAACCTCGTCTTGTAAAACAAATTGCCATAGAAACCACAGCTACAAGAGCATGTGACTGTTTGGCGTATGCTTCCTCCAGTGAGATCAGCTGCATTTGTGGTGCCATGCCATAAGTAGCCCAAAGGAAAATAAAGTTGAATGACCTCTCCACATACCTAGACACAGACATACCCATCTTTTCCCTGCCTATAACTTTTGTTTTACTATTCATACCTCTCCAAATACCTAGACACAGACATATCCACCTATTCCCTGCCTGTAAGTTTTTTTTATTGATATGCATACTTCTCCACATACCTAGACACTTTTGTTTTACTATCTGTACCTCTCCATATACCTAGACACCGACATACCAACCTATTCCCTGCCTATAGCTTTTGTTTTACTAATACCTCTCCATATACCTAGACACAGACATACCAACCTATTGCCTGCCTATAAATTTTGTTTTACTAATACCTCTCCATATACCTAGACACAGACATACCTACCTATTGCCTGCCTATAAATTTTGTTTTACTAATACCTCTCCATATACCTAGACACAGACATACCTACCTATTCCCTGCCTATAAATTTTGTTTATTACTATGCATACCTCTCCATATATCTGGACACAGACATACCCGCTTCTTCTCAGCCTATAACTTTCTGATGTGTTGACTGATATCTTATGTTGTGTCCCCAGCTTTGACCCAGCATCTGTGTACTGCTTCCTCACTGTATTCAACCCTTTCCTGATGGGAACTCTTATGATGTTAAAGGTTTGCAACCCCACATTTTTCCAGTAGTTAAATTTATCACAGAACCATGGAGAATTTTTTAACATTAACAAATATAATAAATATTGTAGTATAGACTTGTATAGGCAGACGCTGGAGTTGGGTTGGCCACGTCCTCAGAAGAGACCCTGATGCTATCACAAGAACAGCTATGCTATGGACCCCTGAAAGAAAGCGAAAGAGAGGCCGACCAAAAACAACTTGGCGCAGAACTGTGGAGGCCGAGATGCAAAGAATGAACCAGAGCTGGGGCACTGTGCGAAGGATGGCTGCTGACCGAACAAAGTGGAAGCAGTTTGTTGCTGCCCTACAAGATGCCACCAGGCGTGATGGCCACTGACTGCTTTGACAGTCGGCGGCTAAGGATCAAAGAAGAAGAAAAAAGACTAGTATATCCAAACTTTGCATTCTAAAACTACAGCTGAGAACCATCAGTGAGCTGAGTACAGTGTTTCTATAGCATGCTTGCTTCTAAATATAATTTTGAAAATTTAATTTTAGATATAATTAATTTCCATTTGTTCTTTTATACTGCTTCCTCATTGTATTCAACCTTTTCCTGGAACTCCTCAAGGAGCATATGGCTTCAACAAACGTATGCCAAGTCTTTTTGTCCTGTGCCGTCTGCTCAAGGTCTGTCCATGTCTTGTTCCTCCCCTTCATGTCTATCTCCAGTTCTCTTCTCCATGTGTTCTTTGGTCTTCCTCTACCCCTCTTACCCTGGGGATTCCAGAACAAGGACTGTCTGGTGATGCTGTCCACAGGTTTCCTCAGTGTGTGCCCTATCCATCTCCAGTGTCTTCTTCTCATCTCTTGTTCCACTGGTTCTTGTCAGTAGTTCCATATCAGTGATCTTGTCAGTAGTTCCATATCAGTGATCTTGTCAGTAGTTCCATATCAGTGATCTTGTCAGTAGTACCATATCAGTGATCTTGTCATACCACTTTGAACCTTCTATTTTATGCAGCATCCAATGGAGGTCTCTAGCTTTTGGATGCTCAGTAAATTTGGCAGTCACATTTTTTCAATGTAAGAAATATGTTTTGCAGATCATTAAGTGCAGATTACTTCAAGGGATAACATGCTGTCCTCCTCTTGCTGTAAGATAATCACTTTATTTATAAAGCAATATTTACTTGTGTAAGTTCAGAGGTCTCAGTGCAGTTCACTTCAGGGTTTACTCACAGTTGTTGCTGTCTGAGATAATAACTGTTAGACATGGATCATACTGTATTTCAGTTGTGCTTATCATTTACAGAACATGATTCCATTTTTGGTTGTAACCTGTGCCCTCAGAGGTGTGCATGTGCTGACCAGAACTCCACTGCGGTCGCTGTTTCTGATTGTCCTCATTATGTCAGATTTCATGGGCCTGGTGAGTTATTTCAGTGTCTTGTTTCAAAGCCATATTTATGTTACATATTTTTATGGCAATGGTTTCTTTTTAGAATTGTTATCACTTAGCTATATTGAATAGTTTAAATGTCAGATGTTCAATCTAGCCTGGCTAATGGGGAATAGGAATGTGAGATTGACTTTTGCATTGAAAATTTACATTCATATTTGTTGGATGCGTAGTGTCCAATGAAAAGCATCTGTAACAAATGAAAAAATGTATGATAGTAGTTTTAATGTTGAATGTCCAGTATTGCTTGGCTAAGAGTGAGTGAACATGTCAGATTGGCTTCAGCATTTAAAATATATATTTACAATTGTTGGATACATACAGTCCAATACACAATATCTGTAGCAAACATAATTTAAGACACATTCCTTGAGCCACCCATGAGCAGTCAGGGAGGAGGCCTGCCCCCATATAGTTCCTGGGTGTCTCTGAAGCGATAGAGAAGAAACAGGACTACTGAACCCTCAGGCATGTCATACAAGGCAACTAATACCAGGTTGTGTGTGATACTGGCAACAAACTGTTACATGAACTACAGCTGAAAGAGCAGAAGAATGCTTGGTGCAGGCTTTCTCCAGGACCAGCTATAGTGGTGTATCAGGATCTATAAGGAGCACACACAAAATTATATATATATATTTATAACACATAAGGAAGGGAAACCCGAGGCCTGTAAACAGTAAATTAATATGAGACAAACATAAAGGTATGTTATCAGGCACTCATAGGAAATAAAGAAGTAGACAACAGACATCTTCACTTCTGTTGTTCCCTTATGTGTTATAAATGTTTATACAATACCATTGTGATTGAGTCATTAATAGGCTGAACTGCCCATGGTAAACTTCCGGTGTTATGTCTTGCGGTTCGCACTAATGACCTGCCATCGAAGCATCATTTATTGGTGATGCGGAGATGGCAGGGAGGATAGTGTGATTCGCTTGCATAGCTAGGCGGGGTTGTTGCACGGAAGGTCCAGGGTTCGAATCCTGGGTAAGCCACTCATGTCTGTTGTTTTTCTGTTGTCTAGTGTTCTACTTCTTTATTTCCTACGAGTGCCTGATAACATACCTTTATGTTTGTCTCGTATTAATTTATATATATATATGAACAGCCCGGCTGGTTAATGATTGCTCTTGTATAAACTGGTATACTAACTCACAACAAGCGATCTAGCAATGTCGTTAAGTTTATGAAGTAATGTCATTAGGTTTGTCAAATAATGCCTTTAGGTTTATGAAGTAATGTCATTAAGTTTTTGATGTAATGTCATTAATTTTATCAAGTAATGTCGTTAAGATTATCAAGTAATTTTGTTAAGTTCGTCAAATAATGTCATTAAGTTATCAAATAATGTCATTAAGTGTATCCAATAATATCACTAAGTTTATGAAGTAATGTAATTAAGTTTATCAAATAATGTCATTAAGATTATGAAGTAATTTCATTAAGTTTTAATCAAGTAATTTCAATAAGTTTATCAACTAATGTCATTAAGTTTATCAAGTTATTCCATGAAGTTTATCACCTGGTTAAGGGGTTGATTTAACTGTGTCTTGACTATATTGGTGTTATATTTCAGCATTTTTTCTTCCTGGTCCGAGACTATGGTAGCTGGCTTGAGATTGGAACAACTATTAGCCATTACATCATTGTCATGGTGATGATTATATTTCTTCTGCTGCTAACAGGGGCTTCTCATATCCTCACATGCTGGAGAGTTTCACTTGGAGGAAAGAGTGAAAAGTTATATTAGTCCAAATTTTGATACTGTAAATAAAGTAATAAATTTCCTACCTCCAAACCTTTATCATTATTCTTTGCTGTGTTATTGTAGTTAGTTTCTTTGTGTTGATATTTCTTTTTTGTTTAGTATTTTTATTTTTTAACTCTGAAACTGCTGTGAGCTGATGTATGGGCTTTGACACTAGAATTGTTAGGCATGGTCAGCGAGTTTTTGGCTTTTATGATTGCTTTGGTTTTGTTTCAGTTATAGAGCTGTTTTGCAATTTTAACAACCAAGTAACATCATTTCTGATGAAAAGGACTTCTTGTTAGCGAAAAGTGCAACTCAGACTGAACGTATGTATTTGTTAGGTTATTAATTTCAGATTTTTTTTAGTACATATTTTCTAAGTTCAAATCACCACACCCACTACTTCTGGCAGACCTTGTAGGTTAACTTCAGATCAAGCTAGGTAGTTATTTGAAGAAATTCTAGATAGTGATTACTAATTCAGATTGTAGAAGTTGTTCAGATGAAAATGGAGATGAGTCAGATTTTTTGCAGGAGTCTGAAATCAAGTCAACTGACAGCGTGGATTATAATGGAAGATGCGATGTCGACAGTGAAGTTGTGGAAGTTGTAGAAAAAGGACCATATAATCAGACTGGAACAAATTCAGGTAATGTGTCTGAGCCAAAAGGAAAAAAATTTGCAACACAAGATTTTGTTAACAATAGCAACACTGCGGCATGGTGATCAGTTGAGACTGGAGAAACTAAAGAAAAATTTTCTTTCTGCCAGACAAGACAAAACATAAATCCAGCTCTGTATACTATGCAAACACTATTGTTTTTTTTTTGTTTAGTTTCTTTTGATGATGCTGTTGTTAGCGCTTGAGCAATCAGCATAAACGCCTATGCAGCAAAAGTTTTTGAAACAAATAACCCACCAAGAAAGTATTTTTCATTTTCTTTATGGACTGTCACGAAATGGATTTAGGACTAGAGACTGTCTACATGTAGTGACAAGACACTAGTGAGAAGAAAGACTGAAAAGATAGATTTAGAAGCAAATGATAGTGAAATGTGAACAGTTGACACTATTGGCTCCGAGGTTAAGAACCAAGTGTTACGGTATATGATATTAACGCCGTCTGCTAAAGGTTACCAGACGTGCAATTGTAAAGGTTAAGACATTTAATATATTGCGATAGATGTTTCAATTACTGAACGCTTCATACACGATCGATTATGACGTGTATAGCGTTGTTTAGGACACAGTCGGTAACTAAGAAACCATACCCTTTTTTACATTGACCGTCAAGCTGTTAAGACGCGTCTGACTTTCCTTCCAATGTTGAGCATGGTATTGCCATACAGATATATTTTATGCAAGTACGGACATGGGTCAGTCCATTGCTATTACGAAGATTTGAAATGATTAAAGGTCAGTACGAAAGTGAAAATTAAGGAAGGATGAATTACAGTCCATAGTATTTGATTTTACCAGACTCATAGACTCACTGTCGGCCGTTGGAAAACCCCAACCGCGCGTGCATACAGCTATGACAATCTGCATACAGTAATTTGATTATTGGACAAGGACTGATAGGATATCTACATATCTATGCCATATATTTTCAAGTTATAATATGTACCTTTGTGATCAACATGCATGAATCGTCTTGACGTGTAAACTGTATTAAATATTTGTGGACTCTATGAACCGACTTGTCACATCAATCGTATTCCAAGGTTCAATTATTGTTCAGAATCTTCCACCCCTGCATTCGCGTAATCTTACATAGAAGGCACGATACACGATCACTCAAGAATATCAAGAAGATAAAACAATGGCCAGACATTTATAACTGTTTTATTAATATCACATGGAACATTGTTCAGAGCTAACCAAACCACGCCTTGCAACAGATCCACTTGCAACACCAAGGTTGATTCTTTCCTCGCCACTTCGGACGTCTTATGTGCTATAGTTGTCAACGACCTCTAGCTACCCTAAGGGGATAAGGTTATATCAAGATTCACAAACACCAAGATACAGACAACATATAGCTACTGTACTTAAATGAAATGACTGACTCAGCCAAAAGAAGTATACAAGTTTTCACCATACACCCACAAACAAACAAAAAAAAACTCACATACATGTCAAACACACAAAAAGCGAGGGTGCACACCTGGAACAAAATCAAGCACAGTCAAAAAGGCATCAACCCCAACCCCTCTCCCACAACCTCAACCCGCACGGGACAGAAGCCAGGACCAAACAAAACAAACCACACTGCCCTAGGTGGGGTCTCAGAGGTCAATTCTCCACCCCAACAACTACTCCAAATCAAATGTCAAGTGCACAGTCAGCCGGAACAACCACAAAGTGTCCACACCAACCCCGCACAGACTCTGCCTCCACACAGCCTATCCTGAAATCTCTTGCACACTGCTACACAATTAACTCGTCAAAAAAAACGTCAGCAGCTGTCATCTGCTATACTTGGGACAACACTGCGACGACTTCTGTGGAGAGTATGGTCACCCTCTCTCTCTCCACCATTCTGGAACTGATGACTAAGGTTTAAAAAGAACCCCACTGGATTCTGGACATTGGAATAGGCAGCTGGTCTCTCCAAACACCTCTGGAGTTACCTGCCCTCTCCCTCCCATGGGCTCAGGCCTTCGGCGCCACTATGGCCGGGACGAAGTGAAACAATTACGACAACGCTGGCAGCATGCCACTTTTGCGTGTGCAACAGAACGAGCCCAGCGCCCATGGACCTTCCCACGAACGCCATCTCCACTAGAGAAATGTCTTCCCCCGCCCGGAAAAACGGGCCTTTCTCCTCTCTTCGTCCCTCTCTGGCAAGATCCCAAACCCTGCGTCTGAGATGCCAATCCCTTTGCCGGGAGGAAGTTATCGCAACCTCCGCTCCGCTCCCTCAAAAAACCGCGCTACCTGCTGTTAGACAAAAAAAAACACTTCAGCTAAACAACACGTAAATAATACATTTCTAATAACATATAACGCCCCTACTCTCTCCCGTTAGCCTATTACATACATGCCACACCTCAGAGATGAAAAACCTGTACAAAAAATTAAAAAAACCTGTACAAAGACCCGCAAAACCTGTACAAAGACCCGCAAAACCTGTACAAAGACTGAAAAACGTAACAAAAGAGTTTATTCATGTAAAAGTATATTCAATTAGATGGTTCTGCACCATCATAGTGACATGCGGCCTTTGCCTTTTTAAGCATGTCTTCACTTGCTTTAAAACCTAAACAACAAGAGTTAGAATTTATTTTGCATTGTAGAAATGCTGTGACTGTATCATCATTTAGTCTATTTCTGCAGTCCGTGTGAATCTTTTTCATCATAGAGAAAGACCTCTCACAGTCAGCATTGCTGTGAGGCAATGTCAATAAGCGTTTCACTATGACTGCCAGACTGGGAAATCGTGTACGACCAGTGCTAGTTTTCAGGTTGATTATGTCAAGCCAGTACCTAGAAAAGCTTCTTTTTTGTCCAGCGTCAAATCTTGAAATACATTCATCAGGCAGCAAACAATAATCTTCAAATTCATCCTTTAACACCTCTTGGTCTAAATGTGGTGCAAAAGTGTTGGCCAGCTTACAGATTGCTGTATATTGAACTGTGTCTTTAAAGGCTGGATCAAGAATTTTGATATCCTTAAGGACTTCATTCTCAAATGGAAATTTATCCAATATCTTTTTCACAACAGCAACATAAAAGTTCCTCACATCTCTGAAAAATGAATTTCTCACTTGAGAACTTATATCTAACTCTTCCAGTAATGTCCTGTTGGACAGACCAACAGCAAGTGTATGGTCATCATGCTGTAGATCACGTTCAGCATACTTTAACAATCTTATATCTTTCACCTCTTTTACATATTTCATCTCTACAAATTTGACAATAAATTTTCGTAGCAGACGATCCATTTCATCCATCATACCACCTATTTGGGACTCATCTGTCTGAAACAATTTGTTAAATTCAGCCAACAGAGGTAGCACAAATTGGAGAAAACGTAGAGTCATCTGGGTCAGTGGTGATTTTAGTAACTGATGAATGTTTTTGACACGGCATGGTTTTTCCATATCGTCGTGGCTCTCGAAGTATGAAGATAGAGCAGAATATTGATTTAAAATTCTGTCCACTACTTTCTGCAAAGAAAGCCAGCGAGTCTGGCAGTGCTTTAGTATGTCTAGTGCATCCACTCCTGTAAACAGTTGAAACTCTCTGTATGATTTTTTCCGTTTTGAGCTATGCTCAAAATGATAGAAGATATCTATCAAAAGGTCATCAACAGGAATAGTCAGCTGCTTTATACCCTCCTTGGCACAAAGATTTGCAAGGTGGCAAATACACCCTATACTAAACACATCAGGGTTCTTGCTCTTGATTCGCGTTAGTACAGAGTTTGATTTGCCAACCATTACATTGCAGTTGTCACTTGCAAAACCTATACAGTTAATCCATGGGATTTGTAAGTCGCTGAACACAGCATCAATATCACTGAAAATAGCTTCACTGGTTCCACCAGTACCGACCGGCATGCCCAGCAACCTGGTTCTAGGTCCTATGCCATCTTCAAATACCCTCACCATTATAGCTAAACGCTTGTCAGTTTTTCTATCATTTGACTCATCGATCATCAAGGAGAAAGGTGTCTTCCTGCATAATTTGATGACTGGCTCCGTTGCAGATGGAGCCAAGCAGTTTTTAATAATGGCTGTTGTTTTGGTTCGCTTGCATTTGAAACGTTTGGCAATAGCACTGTCCGGAAACATCTCAGCTGATAAGTCTGAAAAATGGTCAGCTATAGAAGCAGCTATGTTGTGTTGAGCAATAAAATTTGCAAATAAAACTTCAGCCCTCGTTATTTTATCATCTTCTTGTTGAGGCTGAGTAAAGAAGGCCTTGATAGAACTTCCGTTCTTCAGCTGATAGTTCCTTTCATGCAGTTTTGTTTTGAAATGCTCCCTCACATCGTGTAAGCCAGATGCCATCACTTTAATATCTCTATTGCATATTCTACAGTATGCATGTGAAGAGCCTAATTTGGATGTCTCAATAATCCCAGGGAATGTAGTTGTCCAGTCAGATTGAAACTTCCCACGACGTTGATCTTCTTCTAACCTCCTTTTTTTAAAGTTAGGCTCAGCCATGCTGTTAGATGGATGCAATATTTCCTGCTAGACAGAAAAAAAAAAATATTAATGTGAAAAAGTAAATACAAATATTAATAATCAATTTGAAAAATATAATTATTTGTAATTTTAATATTATATAATGAAATAGAATCTTGGAAAAAAAATTAATACAATTTATGGTTGAAATGAAGAACAGTTGCTGTGTTTTCTATAGTGCCTTATAAAAGTACAGGCCTAAAGAGACCAGTAATAAGCATTATGGGTTAGGAATCTTAAATTTAAAATCTAATAAATTTTTTGCTAAAGCTGGTAATGAAAATATAAACTAGCGCTGGCGTAATATTAGCCTGTATATTTTCTACCGAACTTCAAAAATTGGAATAGCCGTTAAAGCCCAACTGGTAGTTTTAAATAGACCTTCCCATACAAATTTTAGTGTCAATCAAACATTGATAGTAGGCTAATTAATTATTTAATAATTATAAATCATTGAATGACCGTAATGATGACCACCAAAGGCAAAATAACATTGTTTTTTAAAGAAACGAAATTAAAACTAAGAAGAGAAGTAGGCTAACTCCAAATAAACTTTTCTCTGATCGAGTTAAGATGTAAATTTTCCACGCTATTGTGGTTTTTTTTTTTTTCAGTTTCATAATTTGGTAATATCGGAATGACGTTCGCCGAATGCTCCGCGTGTATTTTCGTACCATTTAGATTTAGGGTTAACCCTAGCTGTAACCCTAATTATAACTCTAAATGGTACGAAAATACATGCGGAGCATTCGGCGACCGTCATTACGTTATTAGGCTACCCATAATTTGTAGGCTATTGTATTATTTTTCAAATTTACATTTCTTACGCACTTTCTACAAGTTTTAGTGAAATCAAATAATATGTAGTGGTATCAGCCTTTTTTTTTTTACCAGCCGTAAATAATCAATTATGCTAAACCTTAGGGGAAAAGAAAGCATAGGCCTAAGTTATCTGACAGTTAAATCTAACTTCATCTAAACAATGTTATTGTAATATTTTTTTAAAAATGAATTACTTACCAATACTAAACTGGAAATTAATCCTAAACAATAGGCTCGACTCAAAAAAGATTTCAGTGCTGCGTAATCGTTCAAATAATCAGTAACCTCGCGCTAGCTTTAGCGAAAAATTGTGAATGAACACGCCACGCACATCCCGCGGCAATTGAAAAATAGGCAGCTTGATTTTCATTGGTTATTTTTTTTTTAATCCACTTGGCTTAAAATCTCGCCGAATCTCATGACGCAAATTGTGTAGTGGCACAAGATTTATATGTATATTTAATAATTAGGCGAAAAAACCCGTACAGACCCGTGTACGGCCCGTACACATCTGAAAACGCAAACACCCCGTACAGATTATGGGTAAACCTTTAAGTGTGGCATGTATGTTGTGGTTTTTTTTTCTTTTCAGTTTCATAATTTGGTAATATCGGAATGACGTTCGCCGAATGCTCCGCGTGTATTTTCGTACCATTTAGATTTAGGGTTAACCCTAGCTGTAACCCTAATTATAACTCTAAATGGTACGAAAATACATGCGGAGCATTCGGCGACCGTCATTACGTTATTAGGCTACCCATAATTTGTAGGCTATTGTATTATTTTTCAAATTTACATTTCTTACGCACTTTCTACAAGTTTTAGTGAAATCAAATAATATGTAGTGGTATCAGCCTTTTTTTTTTTACCAGCCGTAAATAATCAATTATGCTAAACCTTAGGGGAAAAGAAAGCATAGGCCTAAGTTATCTGACAGTTAAATCTAACTTCATCTAAACAATGTTATTGTAATATTTTTTTAAAAATGAATTACTTACCAATACTAAACTGGAAATTAATCCTAAACAATAGGCTCGACTCAAAAAAGATTTCAGTGCTGCGTAATCGTTCAAATAATCAGTAACCTCGCGCTAGCTTTAGCGAAAAATTGTGAATGAACACGCCACGCACATCCCGCGGCAATTGAAAAATAGGCAGCTTGATTTTCATTGGTTATTTTTTTTTTTAATCCACTTGGCTTAAAATCTCGCCGAATCTCATGACGCAAATTGTGTAGTGGCACAAGATTTATATGTATATTTAATAATTAGGCGAAAAAACCCGTACAGACCCGTGTACGGCCCGTACACATCTGAAAACGCAAACACCCCGTACAGATTATGGGTAAACCTTTAAGTGTGGCATGTATGGCCTATTACCATACAAAATCATGCCAACAAAGTCCGCTCCCCCACTGAGCTCCCTTCTCTCCCATCTCTACCTGAGCCCAAAATAAACAATGGCTGACCCAGATCGTCTGACCTAGGGTTCTGCCTGACTGGTTACAACCACAACCGTTTTTTTCCCTCTGAGGACTGACCTGTCCAAAAATACTAAGGCCCACTTCTCGCGCTAACAACATGCAGCCATAATGCTAAACACAAAATAAAATATCTCTAGGCATCAATATCCCGTTCAGAAAAATTAGATCACATAAAATGAAATACAAAATAATTCCCTTTAAAATTACATTTCACGTCGTCTGACTACACAGAACAATAATGCACAATCAATAACATATAACCCTTTTAGATGCTAGCATATACATGCCTAGAAGTTATCCATAATGGTTATCAATTAAATCTCAGTAGTTACAAACACGTGGTTACCATTTTTATGACCACGTGCTTCTCTCCCCCTCGTCCCTCTGAACATCGTATCAAATAAATATACCGTAATGAACGCACCCACGTGCTCCAAGTAATACCTCTATCACTCCCGTGCTTACAGATAGATGGGTAACTATATAATATAAATAACTTGTAGCATTACATTCTCAATAAAATCACAAATACACAGACTCCCGCTATTCTGTACATTTACCTACGACAGAGATGCGGGTTTCTCTCCCGACCCACTTTGCAATAAATACAAAGCACGTCCGTGTCATCTCAACTTTTTAACCATACCGCTATTCCTGAATTAAGGAATTATTGTGAACCTCTAAAGTTTCTCAAGTCTATCACTAAGATCATATTTGATGGCTCTGGAGTTAAGAATTAAATTAAACTTAAACTTCCCAAGAAACTTTACTGATCGGCCTAGGCTTAGACAAAAATTAAATAAAGTTACCACGAAAATTGTGCTTACCAAATTTCGAATTTTCCCACTGAAAGGCAATCGATAATTTGAATCAGGAACGCGGCTTGGCAATTAATTTTTAGAGACCGAACTTATGAAATTCGGGCGTATTTATTATCAAGACCCCATGCGCCGACTTCATGACGTCATATGCGCGGCGTGGTTCCAAGCCAATGGGAGCTCTGCACTTCAACTGCAGTTAGCCCTCAGCCAATCAGAACCCTAGATCACTCTGATGCAACGTGCATGGGTCTCAGACAAAGAAACGGGATCAAGCCCTACCCCCCAGCAGCAATCGAAGCAACAATGTCGGAATTACATATACATACAAAATCCCGAAAATGCGTCTGGCCGCATGCCATATCTTTAAAAAGACTAAAACTGGTGCCAATCTGATCTAGGCTCTAAAGTCCTTCGTCTAGAATAATAATGCAACAGTTCCCTACACACCAACACTAAACAAGACTACTAGTCATAGAGAAGGAACATAGATGTAGATGAGATGAAACTCCACCGTAATCTCTCTGAAAAACGGAAATAAATAGAAGGAGAAGAAACATGGGGAAGGATTTTTCTGTAATCCCTCCAAAAATGCAAGGAGAAAAAGACATGGGCCATTTGAAAGTGTCGCATGAAAATATAATTTATAGTAGGTAAAGCTTGACAGCTGTATAGGTGTGATGGACAATAGTGCACACGGACGTGTGATAGTGGTGCGCAAGAGAGATAGGCAGAAGGCACAGGCTGAGTCAGTGAGTTCTTCACTAAGAAAACCACACGCACACCTCTTCTTGTTTTCTCTGGCGACAATATTACTCTTTTGCACACACTGTGTCACTCACAAATAGTAGGGTAAAGAAGTAAAGTTAGATTGAGGATTTGGTAGTCTGAACTGAAAGAACAATCCTATCGAGGTTAACTCAATTTTATTCAATTTAGAAATGTAAATAAATCAATAAGGATTTTACAGCACCTAATAATAAAGATTATCACGAGAAAACAAACTCACAACAATTTTGATGATTTTAAAGAAGAAAAAATTTATTACACAAGTAGTGAACAAAATGGATTATGAATGAATTGTGTTAGTAAAGTTCCCGGCAGGCCTGATAAGCTTTTGCTGGAAAATATGTGAAATACTGTTTGTGTGTAAATGAATGTTTGTTCCTTTGTTCCTTTGGTGTGAATGTTGGAAACAACTTATATCCTGGTGTTCTCTTGGAAAAATATCACGTAATCCAATACTTTGAAATTAACTTCACTGTTCGAATAAGGTATCCACAATGGGCACAGAATCTGAACACGATTTTATAAATCCAAGATTGGTGTAACGTATCCACAGTTGATGAGATATCCACATAACGAATTTGCTTCCAAAGGTGGGATGGAGGGTTAAAATGGGTGGAGTATGGTACGGGTGATAGTTGTTAAGGGTAATATCTGGTGTTGAGAATCGTTGCAATAATTGCAGTAATTGAAGTAATTGAAATAATTGAAGGGAATTATTGTGACTGGTGGACGAGGACTATATGGCCACTGGCCAAAGGTAACCTCTTTTCAGCAATACGAGACAAGACTTTGCACTGCATAAATCCGCTCCGGAATTTATAGATAGTCTGTAAGTTAAACTAGAGGGCACTATGTGTGTTTAACTCAAGTCTCCCTTATGCACAGTTTTACTTTACAAGACTAAGAAATGCGTCTTACTCTTCCAGTATGCTTCTCACCAGTCAAGTCTAAAAACTAGTTTCTTAAAGAAAGAATTATTTTCGATTTACCCGCTACATTTTAAACGTTCCCACGATAGCCAAAATAGTTTGCATATTGAATGTCACTTGTACGTGCTGTGGTTCCGAGCTCAGAAGTTTTAACAATGAGGAAGAAGACAGGCCATAAATTTCTAGACAGACGAGTCTGGAAAATCCTAACAGACCTGAACGCTGGTTGACCGTATCTTCACCTGAGTTATGGTGCGTGAGAAACATTTTTTTCCAGAAACTTAGGATAGACAGAAAATAAAGCAATATACAGGATGGACAGAAAATTTCAAATAGGCAAATTATCTTCACTCTGCGACAGATACCCCGAACTTAAGTTAGTTGCCCAACTAAATCAGAGAGAGATGATAATTTAGCTAGTGTGTATCATTCCCAGTGTCGTCCATTAATTCCTTCTCTGTTCCTTCTTCCGAGGTTCCCTCAGATTGTTTCTTATCTGCTGGCGTTAAAAGATGATTTTCTGCACTACTAGCAAGTTCCTCTACTGAATGTCTGCTTAAAAAATCTGCTCCTACATTTTCAGGACCTGGGATGTACTCGATCCTGAAGGAATAGACACTTAGCAAAATAGCTTCGCGTAAAGCGTTGGCTTTAGCGTATGGGACTTGGTAAATCTTAGTCCTGACAAGCGTAGGATCTAATACTTTTATATCAAACTCCAAGAGGTTGGTTAGTCCCAGTTTATCGGTGAGCACTTCTGAATATTCAGCCAACAGTTGTCTTACATCATGCTGTTGCGATTCAGTTAATGTTTCACAGAGCTTCACATCCGTGTGTGATTCTTCTTGTTTTAGCGGGTACTCAGCATATTCGTGGGGGTCATTATCCGCTTCCATTGCAACCGCTAAGGTCAGGAGATGTGCTTGAGGAGCAACGAGGCGTTCCATGTACTTTTTAAGTAAGTTAACATGATAAATCTTTTCCTTCCCTCGTATGGAGATTTTGTAGTTTGTTCGAGAGATTTTCTCGAGTACTTCAAATGGTCCCTGCCATCCTATCTGAAGTTTGTTATTCCCTGTTGGGAGTAACAGCAGTACTTTCTCTCCAGGTTGTAGTACTCTTTCCTTCGCAGTCTTATTGTACCGTTTTGCATGCTTGGCACAAGCTTGTCGGAGGTTAGTGTTGGCTAATTCCCAACCTATCTTTAACCTTTCTTTTAGTTCTTGCACATATTTTGATGCAGATACAATAGATTCGTCTGCTTTCTGGTCGGTTAAAGACCTAAGCAATGCTTCCAGGGGTCCCTTTATTGGCCGTCCAAATAATAATGTTGCAGGAGGTAGACCAGTGGAGGCATGCGGCACTTCCCTATAGGCAAATAAGGCAGCCGGCAAGAATAAGTCCCAGTTTTCTGGTCTTTCTTTTGCTAATTTTCGCAGCATGGTGATGAGGGTCCCGTTATATCTCTCTACCTGTCCGTTTGCTTGTGGATTATAGGGTGAGGTGTGGATATGCTGAGTACGGAAGATCTTAAAGACTTCTTCCATCAGATGTCCTCTAAACTGTGATCCATTATCAGTGAGTATTTGCTGTGGAAATCCGAGCCTTGTGAAAATACTCACGAGCGCTTCTGCGACATGCACAGAATCAGAAGAAGGGAGCGCCACTGCTTCTTACCATATAGTACAGGTGTCGACTAGAGTCAAAATGCAGCAATTTCTCCGCTTTGTTCTTAAGAGTGGGCCTACTATATCTACAGCTACTCTTTCGAATGGCGTACCGACAATAGGCATTTCCCCCAATGGAGCAGGGGGTGTCCAGTGTCTTGGTGCCACCCTTTGGCACTGCGCACAGGATTTCACAAATCGGATGATGTCCCCGTTCATCCCAGGCCAGTAATAGTGCGCTGCTATTCTTTGCATGGTAGCATTTTGTCCCATGTGGCCGCTAAAAGGAAGAGCGTGTCCCATCTCTAAAATTTGTGACCTATAAGTAGTTGGAACAACCAACTGGCTATGTTCTTGCCCAGTGTTGCCCGACCTACGGTATAGTAATCCCGATTTTGAATAAAAGTTTCCCTTTTTCAGTGGGTTACTGGCAAGTGGCAGTTTCTTAAAACATGGTCCCAGTGTTGGATCCTTGTGTTGAGCATCCTTCAATTCCCGTGGTAGCAGGTTTGTCACTGGTCCTGGTTCCTGTTCTGTCCTCGCCTGACCTCTTGTAGTTACTGCTGCAGCTATCAGAGGTTTTCTTGGTTCCCCCAAGAACACATAGCGACATCCAAGAATTACGTCATAGATTGGATTCTCCATAATGGCAGCTCGAATCCATCCTTTAACAAGGCTGGGTGATTGGTTTAGGTTGAAGTTCAGCAGGTTTCCGTTTGAAGGTTTGAGTCTCTGCTATAGCATTTTGAAACCTTTCTGCTAACGTAAGGATTGGTTCGAGTCGGTCTGCCCCGTGCTCCACTAGGAACTTTCTCATCTCTGGTGACATTGTTTCCTTGATTTGCTCTACCAGGAAGAGTTCATGTAATCCTTCGTAAGTCTTAGGAAATTTTCCCAAATCGCGCCACTTTTCGAGATATGATTCAATCCTAGCAGCAAATTGGCCAAATGTTTCTCCTCTTTCTTTGTGAGATCGGCGAAAACGCTTTCGGTAATTGTCGGCTGTAAGCTGAAAACGCCGTAACAGTGCTTGCTTGAGAGCGTCATAATCATTCTGTTCTGCTGGGGTTAATTTTGTAAAAACTTCGTAAGCCGTCCCTCTTAATCCTTGAGAAAGTTTAAGATTCCACATGCTTTTGGGCAGGCCATACGATGAAGCAGTTCGCTCATGTCTATCCAGGAACAGATCAATTTGTTCATTTCGCTCACAAAATTTTTCCATTGGGAAAGTCATTGCAGGTGAGTTGAGTGCTAGACCAGCAGAGGCGTTGTCAGGTGCTGAAGCATTAGTGGGAGAAGCGGGACGATTTTGAACCTCTAGTTCTTTGAGCCGGAACTCATGAGCCCGTATCCTTTCGTTTTCTTCTCTTTGTTTTTCTATTTCGGCCTCTATGAATGCATTACCTTCTTCTTCACTCATTCCAACCTCTTTAGTGTATTTTAAAAGACCCATCCTTAGTTTTAGTAAATCAGTCATTTTCTATATTTCTGTGCAGGTTGTTACACTCTCTCAGTATGTTACACTAGTTTCTGGGTATTACTAATATTTCTATGAAGTATTGTAATACAACAAACCAATACAACTAACTGATAATCAATTTACTAAGCCCCAGGGAGTACTATTAATTCTATGAAGTAATGTAACTCGTTAATGGAAGTTTAGTATAATTGGATTTTTTGACAATTCCTTATTTCTGCTGAATTAAGGTCTTATCACTTGAGCAATACTCAAGTATAAACAATTCCCTTCAATATCTCACACACATACACACTCTACTGCCTGTTAAATGTACCACTTAATTACCTTAGTTAATTATTTAACGTAATTAAATAACACTGAATTAAATTAGTGACAGCAACGTTCTGTTACTTTAAAATTATAATTGTTCTGTTCAGATACTACCAGAAGTGTCGTTGTCTAGGGCGTTATAAAATTATAGTCCACAGTATAGACTAATAGTTCAAGATTCCTTACAGTTTCTGCAGAACAATTTAAAGACAAGATTCCCTGTAGTCACTGTGAAATAATAATCCAGAAATTCAAATCCAAGGACGAGATTCCCAATAATTGTCGCATGAAAATATAATTTATAGTAGGTAAAGCTTGACAGCTGTATAGGTGTGATGGACAATAGTGCACACGGACGTGTGATAGTGGTGCGCAAGAGAGATAGGCAGAAGGCACAGGCTGAGTCAGTGAGTTCTTCACTAAGAAAACCACACGCACACCTCTTCTTGTTTTCTCTGGCGACAATATTACTCTTTTGCACACACTGTGTCACTCACAAATAGTAGGGTAAAGAAGTAAAGTTAGATTGAGGATTTGGTAGTCTGAACTGAAAGAACAATCCTATCGAGGTTAACTCAATTTTATTCAATTTAGAAATGTAAATAAATCAATAAGGATTTTACAGCACATAATAATAAAGATTATCACGAGAAAACAAACTCACAACAATTTTGATGATTTTAAAGAAGAAAAAATTTATTACACAAGTAGTGAACAAAATGGATTATGAATGAATTGTGTTAGTAAAGTTCCCGGCAGGCCTGATAAGCTTTTGCTGGAAAATATGTGAAATACTGTTTGTGTGTAAATGAATGTTTGTTCCTTTGGTGTGAATGTTGGAAACAACTTATATCCTGGTGTTCTCTTGGAAAAATATCACGTAATCCAATACTTTGAAATTAACTTCACTGTTCGAATAAGGTATCCACAATGGGCACAGAATCTGAACACGATTTTATAAATCCAAGATTGGTGTAACGTATCCACAGTTGATGAGATATCCACAGATAACGAATTTGCTTCCAAAGGTGGGATGGAGGGTTAAAATGGGTGGAGTATGGTACGGGTGATAGTTGTTAAGGGTAATATCTGGTGTTGAGAATCGTTGCAATAATTGCAGTAATTGAAGTAATTGAAATAATTGAAGGGAATTATTGTGACTGGTGGACGAGGACTATATGGCCACTGGCCAAAGGTAACCTCTTTTCAGCAATACGAGACAAGACTTTGCACTGCATAAATCCGCTCCGGAATTTATAGATAGTCTGTAAGTTAAACTAGAGGGCACTATGTGTGTTTAACTCAAGTCTCCCTTATGCACAGTTTTACTTTACAAGACTAAGAAATGCGTCTTACTCTTCCAGTATGCTTCTCACCAGTCAAGTCTAAAAACTAGTTTCTTAAAGAAAGAATTATTTTCGATTTACCCGCTACATTTTAAACGTTCCCACATAGCCAAAATAGTTTGCATATTGAATGTCACTTGTACGTGCTGTGGTTCCGAGCTCAGAAGTTTTAACAATGAGGAAGAAGACAGGCCATAAATTTCTAGACAGACGAGTCTGGAAAATCCTAACAGACCTGAACGCTGGTTGACCGTATCTTCACCTGAGTTACGGTGCGTGAGAAACATTTTTTTCCAGAAACTTAGGATAGACAGAAAATAAAGCAATATACAGGATGGACAGAAAATTTCAAATAGGCAAATTATCTTCACTCTGCGACAGAAAGACAGAATCTCAGTACTTTCGTCACATGGACACCACTGACATATATGGCTCAAGTTTACAGCTGTCAGGGATCGAGACCTCCTGGACGACCCAGAGTCTGCTGGGAGGACAACATTAGACAATCTCTGAAGGACCGAGGACTAGAATGGAACCAGGCCAGGAGGAAGACAGCCAATAGGATAGTATGGAATGAATAAGTAGAAGTAGTAAGTAGTTTACAGCTGTAACGATCACAATGGGACTGGATTAGAGACCAAAAATCAAGGACTACTGGCGCACTGCAGGTAGTTATTATACACCTTGGTACTAAGAGATGTTATCAAGAAACCTTTTTGACACTACCTGTCATAGCAAGCTGCATGTTTATGAACCAGAAGACCAGGACCAGGCTAAAACTGAACCATATGTTGAGAGATGTTGAATGTTTTATACACATTTGAAGATGTCTGTATTGATGGGACAATTATAGGATGGAAAGGTAGGTTTAGGCGCAAACAGTTCAATGCTAGCAAGCCCCACATGTCAAAACTAAGAGCAGCGACTGCTAGTTGACAAATAAATTGTATTTTTTATTCGCCAAAACAAAATAAAATAAAATCTGAAATAGCCAATAAATTCACATTACAAGAGGGAGCAAAAATTGCTGTCTGCTATGAAATCATGTGTTGAATAGACTAGATCTCACCTTGAGTTGTTATATTAATGTGATCAAATAGCAGTTAATTATATTTATTTTAACTTTTCTATTTCATATAAATTAATTGCACAGGAGTGAAGAAGTAACAATTTAAAAACTGGAAATGACTTTTTCTGTGACCCTGTATCAAGGTCAAAATGAAATAAAAGCAAGAAGTAGACGAGACTTACACAGGATCTGAGATGTGCATTATGAGGCTGGCACCCTCATCTTGTAAAACAAATTGATACATTAACCCTCATATGAATGCTTGGTGTAGGCTTCCTGCAAGGGGACCAGCTATGGTGGTGGCTTCATGCTTCATATGGAGCGAAAAGGAGATGTTGATTAGCTATAGTGAGATATATCTAAAATCAAGTTTGCAGCAGTTACACTGTTGTTAACTGGAATTTAGCTATAGTGAGATGTAAATTCAAGTTAGCAGCAGGTACACTGTTGTTAACTGGAATTTAGCTTCTTCTGTGTTCACTTTCAGACGTCAACTTGAATATGTTCAAAGAAAGCAGTGGTCATCTTGAGGTTGTTGGTATCTCCGCAGAGTTTTTCCAGGAATGGTACTGGTGACGGCCATATGTGCTTTCTCTGTTCCTCATATGTTGGACATCTTTAAAGTAGAGGTTCCGCAGTCATATTATTTTTGCCACAGTTACACTCATTAGTAGTTCCTGTCTTCAGCTTGTATGCGCAAGAAAACCAGAAATTGTTCTATAAGACCCTAAAGAACATGAGGAAGGAAAAACAATGCTCTCTCAAATTTATAAAGGACAAGCAAGGCAAATTGCTTACTGCCCCGAAGGAAGTAATGGAAAGATGGAAAGAATATTTCTCAGAACTCTTGGATGGTGAGCATGGTGAAGCATCAGAAATGATAACCACTAGCACAGAAGAGAAAACCAATGATGGTGAAGATGACATAAAGATGGAAGAACTGAAGGCAGCACTGGAGAAAATCAAGATGGGCAAAGCAGCAGGGCATGATGGTATAACACCAGAAATGGTTAAGTACATGGGAGCATCAGGCGACCTATTACTCTTAAGGGTTCTACAGGCAGCGTGGTACAACAAGACCATACCAAAGGACTGGGAGATTGCCATCATAACACCAATTTTCAAAAAGGGTGTCAATCGACAGTGTGGAAACCATAGAGGCATATCCCTTCTCAGTGTCCCTGGTAAAATCTACTCTAGAATCCTAGAGCAGAGACTCCGACGCCTAGCTGAGCCACAACTGGATGAGGTCCAGTGCGGATTCCGAGTGAACCGAAGTACTCAAGACCTAATCTTCACACTCAGACAGCTGAGTGAAAAGGCCCTTGAGTATAAGAATGAGATCCATCTTTGTTTCATAGATCTGGAAAAGGCGTTTGACAGGGTCCCCTGGAGCAAACTTTGGGACTGTTTGGCAAGGAAGAACATTCCAGCACCTCTGATTCATGCTATACAGAGCTTCTACAAGTCTTGCAGAAATTATGTGAGGACAGCAAACCATAAGTCAGAAGAGTTCAGGACCACCACTGGTGTAAGACAAGGTGATATCCTGTCACCTTACCTTTTCATACTCCTCATGGACGATGTCATTAAGGCATGTAAGGAGAGAACAAGAAAGTATTCAGTGGGGTACTGGAAGATGAGACAGGTCTGTATTTCAGAGCTTGCATTTGCTGATGATGTTGCCCTGATTGCTAAATCAGAGGCACATCTCCAATCCAACCTGCAAGTCTGGAAGGAAGAGCTGGAGAAGAGAGGGATGGTCATAAGCAGCTCTAAAACAAAATCCATGGTGATATCACGAGAAGAAAGAAGACATCAGATTAAGCTGGGAGAACAGGTCCTGGAGCAGGTCGACCACTTTAAATACCTCGGAGCTATAATAGACCGACAGCTGTACATTAATTTCGTTGATTTTGAAAAGGCTTTTGACAGCATACATAGGAACAGTTTATGGAAAATACTGAGGGCTTATGGAATTCCAAGCTGCATAGTGTCAATCATAAAAAGCCTCTATGCCAACTTTACGTGCAGTGTTGGGCAGAGCAACCTAATCTTTGAGGTGAAGACAGGAGTACGACAGGGATGCCCCTTATCAACCACTCTATTTTTAACAGTCATAGACTGGGTGATGCGCCAGACAACAGAGGGCAGTCCAAGAGGAATAAGATGGACTACATTTTCTACATTAGAAGATCTGGAATATGCAGATGACATTGCACTACTAGCACATTCACATCAACACATCCAGGAAAAAACAGATAGACTTAATAAGTTTAGCCAGCAGGTGGGCTTGAACATCAATTTAAGGAAGTCAGAGGTCATGACGCTCAATGTGAGCAACCCTGAGCCCATATCAGTAAGGAATCAGCAACTGGTACAGACAGACACCTTCACATACCTAGGAAGCATAGTAACACCAGACGGCGGGGCAGGCAAAGACATCAGAATGAATAAAGCAAGAACAGCCTTTTTTAGCCTAAACAACATCTGGAAGTCCTCTCAATACAGCACAAGCACAAAATTAAGATTATATCAGAGCTGTGTGCTTTCTGTGCTTCTCTATGGTGCGGAATGTTGGAGAGTTACAGAGAAGGAAATGTCGAAATTGTCCTCTTTTCACACAACATGCCTAAGAAAAATTCACCGAATCTTTTGACCGAATACCATCACCAACCAAGATCTGCTTACTCGGAGCAAGCAAGAGGACATGCACACCATCATAGCTGGCAGACGTTGGAGCTGGGTTGGCCATGTCCTCAGAAGAGACCTCGATGCCATCACAAGAACAGCTATGCTTTGGACCCCTGAAGGAAAACGAAAGAGAGGTCGACCAAAAACAACCTGGCGGAGGACTGTGGAGGCTGAGATGCAAAGAATGAATCAGAGTTGGGGCACTGTACGAAGGATGGCCACCGACCGAGCAAAGTGGAATCAATTTGTTGTTGCCCTACAAGACGCCACTAGGCGTGATGGCCACTGACTGCTTTGACGGTCGGCGGCTAAGGATCAAAGAAGAAGATAATAGACCGAAAGGGAGGCATCAAAGAAGAGTTGGCCACTCGAAAAGCAGCAGCTGGGAGACTTTTTCAGACCATAAACCGAGGATTCCTCAGCAAGAGAGAGGTTGGTAAGAAAACGAAGATGGCTGTATACCGCTTCACCTATGTCCCAGTCTTGACATATGGATGCGAGTCATGGGCAATGACTACAACCCAGAAAAGCCAGATCCAAACCTCAGAAATGAGGTATCTGAGGAAGGTGGTTGAAGTAACAAGAAGAGACATGGTACGCAACCAGACGATACGTCAAGGCCTTAAATCCCACCCCCTGCAGACCCAAGTAGAACAGTCCCAACTAAGATGGTTTGGCCATGTCTGCAGAATGGGAGAAGATCGGCTACCACGACAAGCATGGGAAACAAAGAGCCAGGGATCCAGACCCCCAGGGCGACCCAGAGTCTGTTGGGAGGACAACATTAGACAATCTTTGAAGGACCGAGGACTAGAATGGAACCAGGCCAGGAGGAAGACAGCCGATAGGATGGTCTGGCGCTCTCTCTTCCAAACCTCTACACCTCACGGTAGAAGGGGAACGACTAAGTAAGTAAGTAAGTCTTCAGCTTGTTGAATAGGTGGTATCTTAAAAATGTTGTGGCCTGTGTGAAGTCGGAAGATTACCATTTATTCACTTTTGCTAAGCAGCGACGATTACCATTTATTCACTTTTGCTAAGCAGCTACATCTGACAGGCATCTTCATTAGATTGCATGTTGATTGAACTCTATTGTATGTGTCAGATTATTTTCCCACCAACATGTGAATAGTATATTTAACTTTTAAGAAGTTTGTTTTCTTTCATGGTTATTCATCCAAGTGAATAATGAACCTTGTTTTTTTTTTTCTTTTTTTTTAACAGGGTGTCCACAAAGTCATGCATAATTTTAAAAAACTAGTTGTTTGAAAGGAAGGTTACACATCAGTTGTTCAGATTGTATTGGACCCTCAAAGATATTTATAAATGGAAAATTAGATTCCTTTAAATGTGATTCCCAAAATTAATGAGTTCACGGAGATGAAGTCATCTTGAAAATTTGAATTATTTCGTACCCATATTCAATTCTTGTGATCAAGAGAAATCGGATCCAACATGAAAATAAGAATCTTCAACTCAAATGTGAAGTCAGTCCTATTGTATGGCTCTGAGACATGGAGAACAACAAAGACAACAACCAAAAAGCTACAGACTTTCATAAATGGGTGCTTGCGTAGAATAGAGGGATTAAAATGGTATGATAAGGTTACCAACATGGAACTGATGACAAGAACTAAACAAGTGCCAGTGGAACAAGAGATGAGAAGACGATGATGGCGATGGATAGGACATACGCTGAGGAAACATGTTGATAGCATTACAAGACAGTCCTTGTTCTGGAATCCCCAGGGCAAGAGAGGCAGAGGTAGACCAAGAAGCACATGGAGAAGAGAGCTGGAAACAGAGGTGAAAATGATGAGGAGAACGTGGAAAGAACTTGAGATGATGGCACGTGACAGGAGGACTTGGCATGTGTTTGTTGAAGGCCTATGCTCCTTTGGGAGTGGAGGGTTATGAATGAATGAATGAATGAATATTCAATTGACTATTTCAAATATCCACAGACAGGCAGACAAAAAAATAGTGAACGGTCTTTAGTGTGATGCATGATTTTGGAGACGCCCTGTAGAATGATAATACAGTACTAGTCCGTATCCTGTTACACAATCTATCGTCGGAGACAGCTTTGTTTTGGAAACCGGATGTTATCGGTTTCCAGATGTCGTCCAAATCACATTTGAAAAGTTGCCCAAAATGTTTTTGAAAATCACCCGAAAGTTTCCCTAAGAAACTTACAATTTTCAAAATATTTCAGTTTTTGGGTGTTCGGATAAAATGATATGGATCTTTTTAAAGATCTTTATTTTTATACAGAACAGAGTTAACAAAAAATAAAATTAAAGACAGTAAAAATTATAAATAATTTTCTTTTGTCTGTTATCATTTCAAAAGTTGGGAGGAATAATTTTGACTTTATTGATAAAAATTCTTTTTAAGAGTGCCAAAAGTAAACAATTAAGCATCAAATACAAACAGGCTAGTGCAGTAGAATCACATGAAGTACTGCATTATAATATTTTGTATAATCTGATATAAATAAAATGATGTTATCTTTTATACTCTTACACACATTTTATGTCAGGCTTGATAGCACACATCAGTCATGTTCTTTGCTTTCCGGGGGCAGTGTTCCACATGGGCAATCATTTTTAAAACCATTCACAAAAATTTTGTATACTCTTTCATTTATTGTCAGCTATGCTTTAAATTGCAACATTATTCCATGTTATTGGGCATTCCATTTATATTAATGTTTTTTTTTGGCCCATTTCTGAGAGTTTTTTTTTGTGTTTGTTGTTCACAATTAGATTAATTTTTATATCCTCAAAATGATGCCCAATGAAATTCAACTACTGCCTTCATTTTCTTTCAATGATCAAGCTAAAATTGAATAAACAAGCTGCCGTTGCCCTTTGATCCTAACATATTTTGGTCTATACACTGTTTCATCAAGAAAAAAAAGCGTTATGATAAGCATTGTCTGTGGATTGAGTTTTTATAAGATGGTCAGCCCAGACAAGAAAACTGGCAGGGAGATGTTTACTATGTGGGTGTGGAAATTAGAGCACTTGCCTCTTGTGGTTACCAGGTTCTGGTTTTGAAACCTGAGAGCATCACACTTCAGTTTACCCAGCTGTAAATGGGTAGCTGACTCAACTCTTTAATTAGGGAAGGCAAAGGCAGCGAGAAAGGGATCAAGTCACCTCACTTCATAAAACTAATTAAATAAATATTACACACATACAGATACGTTTCAGGCACTCGTGAGAAATAAAGAAGTAGAAAACTAGACAACAGAAGTGATAGGCTCGCTGGAGAATCGAGCCCAGGACCATTCGAACAGCAACAACGCCTAGCTACGTTTTAAAATGTTCATAAAACTAGTCTCTAACACTTCACTCACCTATGACAGTATCTGCTTTGGGACTACATTTATCCTTTTCTTTTTAATAGCGAATGTGTTACTGTGGCCCTAAAGGAAGCAAAGAAAAGCAACACTATACCCTACCAAAGGTGGTGTAAAAGATGACTAAGGAGGGTTGGGCATGCAGCCAGCTTCCTCATCTGTAGAAAATTTAAGCTACAAAAACTTCAACAACTATACAGAAATGAAAGGAAAGAGGAAGATGTGGAAACACCTTGAGCATGGAAGAGAGGACTTGGAATAAGTTGGTTGCAGGCCTGTTCTCCTTGGGGAGCCAAAGGGTGAGGATTAAAAAAGTAGAAGGTGCAATATGGGTAGTGAGAGTTCAGAAAGTTTTGTAGTAATAGGGTGTTGTGTAACCCTGACTGTTTATGTTTGCTAATTCTCTCAGGGTGGACTGATGTATGGATTCACACAACATGGATTGAAGGAATAAAGCAGGCCAGGATGATCCAAGGTTTAATGCACATAATGAAATGTAACACAACAAACTGTGTACAGATAATTTCAGGCTTCACTTTCTGGCATCACATGTCCGGCATCTTCTGTCATGACCCATGTCATTTATACTGCCCATATGTCCATTGTCGGGCCCGGTCTAATGTAACCTGCAGATATAATATCACTACTGGTCATTTATCTGTTTATCCCCTGGGATACCTGAGAGGCCAACCTGCCTCGGAATTACACAAATCTTGGATAATATGAATAATGAACACTTCAAAATGGACACCGTGTCCTTCCACAGACCTGACCAACGTACAATCTCTTACTGACGCCACTTTCACTCTGACGTCATTCTTCACAACGCATTTTACTTCTTTTATACAGCCCGCGCAACAATAATTGAAGGAACCCTCTATTGGGAAAACCCGAAGTCTTCAATGATCGTGCGCAGCTCTTAAGAGGAAGACTAAAGATCATAGTCTGCCATGTTTGGGAATCAGTTCAGCAAGTTTGGAGTTAGGGGTGAGGAGAATATACAGAAACAGTATAATAATGTTCCTTACTACTTACTTAGTCGTTCGTTTTCTACCCTGGGGTGCAGAAGTTTGCTAGAGAGAACACTATCCTTTCGGCTGTCATTTTCCTGGCCTGGTTCCAATCTAGTCCTCAGTCCTTTAGAGATTTTCAAATGTTGTCCTCTCAGTGAATTCTGGGTCGTCCTGGAGGTCTAGATCTCTGGCTCTTAGTTTCCCATACTTGTCGTTGTAGCCAATCCTCTTCCATTATAATAATGTTTCATGAGGAGTTAAACAGTTGGGTTGTTAAGAGAGGAGAATATAGGATATATTTGGAGGCAGCAGAGCAGCAAGTTGAGTGTTAGACAGTAAGGAATAAAAGGCAATGTTTAGATCAGGGTTTCTTAACTTTTCTTGGGCCATGGACCGCTCTGATTGTCTGGTTAATGTTACGGCCCCCTTTGGTTGTCAGATGAAGGCTACGGATCCCTTGTTAAAAAAAATGTACTTACTTACTTACTTAGTCGTTCCTCTTCTACGTGAGGTAAAGGTTTGGAAGAGAGAGCGCCATACTATCCTATCGGCTGTCTTCCTCCTGGCCTGGTTCCATTCTAGTCATTGATCCTTTAGAGATTGTCTAAGGTTGTCCTCCCAGTGGACTCTGGGTCATCCTGGAGGTCTGGATCCCTGGCTCTTAGCCTCACCATACCTGCCGTGGCAGCCAAAAAAATTTCCATAGACACATAACTACAGTTTTTGCATACAAAATAATACATTTTATTACAAAGAAAAATCATTAAGCTTACATATAATGTAATCATATTGAAATACAAAAACTGTCTGTAAAAAGAATATGCTTGTTTAAATGCAAAAATCTATGATAATATTGTGACTGTAAATTTTGGTGAAAATAAAATACTAATTTTTAGGTTATGTACATTGACCTCTGTTACCGGGGTTTTCTGTCTTTAGGTTGGCATTGATGTTGTCTGGTTTGTCGGGCCTACTAATGTGGCCGACGTACTTCTGATCATGCGAATAATGTGGGCCGTTTCTTTGGCTTACAGTGATGACCTGGTTAATGATAATAGGACCCGGTAACGATGTAGGATGGATCAATACAGGATGACCAACTGGCACGGATAAACACTGTACTCGTTGGGAGAGTTAGTAGTTAGTGTTGACAACATATTTATTCATGACGAAACTTTACATCAGTAGTTCACAGACATTCTTCATCAGCAATGGTCATGGTAGAAAAGGTACATAGTCAATAACAATCAACATGGACGTTGACCGACCGCACTAGTCGCTGCCACATCAAGGTTAGAGGAAGCTCTCCTGCAACGCACTGGTAAGATGCATGGGTTTACAAGATGACCATGTTAAATCTTTGAGCATATATATATATATATATATATATATATATATATATATATATATATATATATATATATATATATATATATATTTAAACACGATCCCAATAGCTCCTGGCGTTAACGGGACACACTAACAGCCGACATATTTGGTCAGGCTGAAGCTCTGCCGGAGCGGTACAGAAGAGTAAGTATCGGAGGCTAGATACGTCAAACGAGCCGTTTCTGGCTAAATAATATTAGCAATAAAAGCTTCTTGGTATAGTTTACTCAAGAATAGTATCTTCATCTTCCAGATGAACATAATTACTTCATAACCGTGTCTTTCCTAGACTTAGGATAAGCATACGAAATAAATCACGTCTATACACGACGATGGATATCTGGATCTGCCTCAAGGACATAGTCCGTATCTAAACAAATCACTGCGTCATACCGCGCCATGCCCCGTTTAATACTGGTGCATGGTCGTACGCAAATAATATTACAAAAAATATCATTGCTCAGATGCACGACTGAAAATCTCAAGCGAACATATGAGAACTTTAAACATTTATCTGACCCTCAATGAATATAAAGTATTTAACACCTCCTAGAATCCATTCATGAACTCCCAGGGTGTCCTCGGGCCACAGGTTAAGAAACCCTGGATTAGAAAGCATGCGATGTGTTGCACAAAATGGAAAATAAAATTACAATGAATACCACAATTATAGCAGAAAATGAGGTTGAACAGGGTAAACTCTCTCCAGAGATAGTGAACAAATGGAGGCAAATGAAGCCCATCTGATGCTATTCCACTCTGCTTACATTTCTTCTAATTCTTAAAAGATAAAATGCAATGAGGGACAGAAGTTATAGGAGAATAAATGATATGGAGAACAGTGTGAGTGTAAGGATACATGAAAATGAAGTGCAGTAGAAAGAGTAAAGAGTGATGCAAAATAAAAGCTGGGGAGTTAAGAAAATGAAGTGTATTAAGGATAGTATAATGGCTGTGATGGAGTATATGATGTCATAAATACATCATTTTGGATGGTTTAGCAGATATGTAATGATGTAAAGTAATGCAGAAGCAAGGTGTTAGGAATATATAATAATAGATGTTGAATCTAGACAGTGTAGGTAATAAAAATGGTGATTAATAATTGTGGCAGGTGTCGTATATTTTTGATAGGGTAATTAAGATCAATTTGGCCCAGCTTGAATAGGACTAGAACAGGTGATAACTCAGTGAGAGATCAGGTAAAGAAATAGATTATTTCACAAGTGAAATGGTGAAAGATAAAAATCTGTCCCTGGATTTGAGAGATAATCAATCCAGCCTATCGAATACGACTGAAATTCTTAGATCAGACAGACCTTCCTGTAAATATATATTGATATATTCACCCACTCACATCTACACACACACAGATACGTGACGACACTTAGACGCACATACGTGAAAACTATATTTATGGAATTGGGATCTTTTTGGGACAAGCTGACCGACACACGTAATAAAGTTTATGTAAATTTTATTTATCATAAAGAACTTTACAACAACACTATCATGTGAATATCAAATCAAATACAAATAAACATAAGTTAATTAATTAATTAACGGGTTAGACTCATAGGTTTAATCCTCCCTCCCTCTGTTGAAACAAGATCCCGTTACAAAGAAAGTTATTAACCACCAAAAGAGTCAAAGGTTTACAAGGTATACGCTATGGCCTAAAATTCCCTCTACAGTAAAGAACAGAATATATACGTTAATCTGTTCTAAAAGGCACAGCATTAAGAAAAAACTTGCACAAATAATACAAAGTTAGTACATGGGTTATTCACTGAAGGAATTATTCATCCTGCATTCTCTCGCTCTGACAACCTGTGATCACCAAGCAGTCTCTCTCTTACCTAAATAGGTTCCTTTCACATCTGGAACAATTGTTAAGGTACACCCAGACCATCCAATGTTGGTGTTCTTGGCGAATCAAGCCCCAGTTTCTCCAAAGACTAATTAATCAAAAAATGTTGGGAAACGCTTGGTTCACTGCTGACAGTAGGATGCTGATAAATGTCATTTCAATTTTTGTCCAGGTCGTGAAATAATTAAGAGGTCTAATGTTCACAGTGTACAGTAGGCTTGGAATCTTCAATCGTTAAATCGAGTGTCAGGTAAATAAAATTTGTTCAGGATCAATCTTCTTCACCACACAGTGGTCGTTATATATATGTAATGCCAATCGTGATTTTGTCATTTTCACTGGCTGAAGGTATATGCACTTGGAAAATAAATATGGATATTTATGAATCCAGTTACAATTTATTCTTAATATTTCTTAGGGTTGGTACTGTGTCTGTTACTGGGTGTAAAAACACGAGACTAGACAAGTCACCTTGAAAACCCCAGATATAATATCAGAATGTTCTTTGATAAAGTATTCTCAGTGTCATATGGAATGGAAGCCGCTGGTAAGTTTTATAGGGTTTGACCCAAATACTGTATAACAGAGAAAGGATACAAATACTTAACATAATATATTTATACACAATCCTATCCTTACCCCGCGTAAAATATAATATATTCATCCACTTCGGTTATTTAATTTTAAATTATAACTACGAGCTGAGAGCTTGTCTTATCGTTTAAAAACTTCCGTGAAATAAATTCTACTCATTTAAAAGAACAGTCATCATGAATTAGAAATAAATACATATTTCGTCAATACTCATGATGACTCGCAATTACTTAGTGAGTTAAAATATTCTCTGACTGGTTACTAGCAGAAATTAAATTTTAAGTTATAGCTGGTATCCACTGTAACACAGGAAAACTTAGAGAATTAAAATGACGATTAAACTAGTAAATCACTCTGCACAAAAATAACTAGTAAAATATAATTGACGATTTAAAAAGATTAAATCACTCAACTACTAGTATTTACCTCAACACCGAGCTACTAAGACTATCTCCAACGACTACTAGGAATTCACTTTTTACAAGTATTCTAGAATCGAAGCTAGTTTGTCTAGAGGAATCTGTGAGGTACTGGGTGAATTGAGTTAGATTGCTCTGGTATATATATATATATATTAAAAGATGAAAGGAGATAGTTAATTATCCCTCCAAAAACCAGACATCTCACCTACGGGAAATTCTACGTTCAGTTTTCGGCTTATGCGTAATTCAAAGCCGAAAACTCAGGGTCTTCGTTCACGCTTAGACCAGACATCGGCAATGCGCTAATCAGTGTGAGTTTTACATGTTTCTGCTTCGTATGCCCATTCCAGCGAGCAGTGTCTTTGATCTCGACGTCTCACCGTGGTTTAATTAATTCACTAGCGAACAGTTTTACAAGGGAAGTAATAAAAGTTGTCTACATTGTTTCCCCTATTATCTGCTCTAGTGCTAAAATTATAATTCCCCTTCTGATCTCTGTCTAATCTCTTACAACGATTTTCCAATCGTTGCCGAGAAATCTCCAGGTAACGTAGCTAATTAAGTCTGCTGGTGATCTACATCAAAGGAATAAACGGACAGCAATACTATGTGCGTGTTAAATTAGAAACAGGCAGATATCTGAGTACTTGGAGGTTCAAGGTTAACCAATAGGCATAGGCGAAGGCAAAGTAAAAAGGAAAGTGTAGATAAAGAAGATAGATAATATGAAATCTATTATCATAATCTGTCACAGCAGGTTGCCTTGCAGTAGTGGTCCACTAATGGCCGAACTCGAGTAAAATGAATGAGTTTTTACAAAAGCTGCTACCTTTGCTCTGTCGTGAGAGGGTTGAGATGTTATTAAAATATAAGATATCCTGGACAAAAAGTTGTATCATGTGATACCAGGATAGTGCCAGATAAGAGCCTGGTCTTATAAGTAATTCCCCCTTCTCTGAAAAGAGTAAGGGTGTATGGATATCAAAGGTAGGGTCAAGCTGTATAAGTTTCCAGGTATGATGTTATTGTATTATCCTGGATCCCTATGGGCTCCCTCTCAAGATCCTCCCTTGATTATTATATTAGTATTATTATTGTTGACTCTGCTAGGGGATATTAACAAAATTATTTCCAACAAGAACATAAACTCAACTTTAATAAGTAAGTAAGTCTGCTGGTAAATATTTACAATTTATTTAGCCTATACCGTTTCTCTTTTCGGTCTGGAAAGTTTGAAATGAAATCAAATTTATTTACAACAATAAATCAATAACCATTGAAAATAATTAACAATCTTAAAAAGTCATTCACTTGTTGAAGGTTATCACCTGGGTTAATTATCTCCTTTTAAAGAACATTTATATGATACTAATGAGTTTTGTCACTATTTCTTGACTGTGAAGCTAGTAATGGGTAAATTTATATCCACACTTTTCATCATACACTGTAGGCTGTCTTTATTAGTATCTTGTTTGTTAATGTCGGGGTATAATCTGGATACGATGACTAGTGGCTTTGTTTTGCCACTTATCTGTTGTTTAGAGATCGTTCACACTCCTGCCATGGACGGACAAGTATTATGAATTCCTCCAGGCAGTGGAAGCTGGGTATCTGGCTCTGTTGACCACAAGAGCACTCGCACCACAGAGTCCAACAGAGGTGGGTGACTCTTTAAAGTTGGTGTAGTTTTCAGGATAAAACCCTCAGTCACACACAGACGAGCTGTTAATGGGCATCTATGGTCTGCTCTTCAGATGCAGTTGGAAAAGGCACACTTCATTAACAATTTTACCGCTTCTTCTGCTCGCTGTGCTTTTCAAATCTTATGGCCTCAATTTAGCAAGGGCAAGGTCTATTTATACTAGCACATCCGGCATATCGGAACGCAGGGGGCTAAAGTGGTATTGCGAATCTCAAAATGAGGCATAATTTGTGTCTCTGTTCAATTATGAAAAACTATTTTCCCAATTATCTTTCTTATTTCTGGAGCGATTTTATTCATCAAAAGCTTAAATTATACCCTGAATTATTCTTTATCTATCTATCTAATAATCTTTTAGTCTCCTAAGTGCATTTTATTTTATGCATACTTTAAACAGCTAAATTAGGGACTAACCTGATGTGTCGAGGCCTTTCCACTCGATTTTTCTCTCTTAATAAACTACTTTTCGAGGAAGTCTTTACACCTACCTCTAAAGTAACATTCCTGTTGTTGAATTATAGACCTCCTCCCGGTGGTACTTCTTTTCTACTTATGTAATTAAATGGCATCCTTCACTCGGTTGCACGGATTGAGACTCCTTGTTAAGCCTAGTACGTTTCAGTAAACACACCAAAAGGGAAGTCTTTCCATTGGCCAATGTATCATACAGTTCTTACAATGTATGGCTCGCGGTGTGGTCAGAGTTACTCAGTATTATACAGAAGGCCGTGTTGTGGAACAGACTAACTCACGACAGAGCTCCCCCATTTAAAAGCGTGAACCATCTGGTGGAGCTTTCCTGTCTGGATTCACAATCACGGCACTCTCCCAGTATTGGGTTTACTCTGCCTTCCTACTCTCCTGGTTTCCTTCAGGTGGGTGCCTACTTAAGAAATCTCCCCCAACATTCTGAGATCCAGGGATAACCACCGCATGTTGTGTTAATAAACAGCACAGGGGCTGCTGCCTGTCTAATTCCTGATTATCAACTAATACTCACCTTTTTACTTCTCTGAGTCTGTCCAATGACATGTCAAGAGATGTTAGATGTTCCTCAAAGGTTTCTTAGTTATGAGGATATCATCCCTAAAATTGGTGATAGCTGGGTCGTGTAAGGAATCCAATAATTTCCGCATCAGCTTAGAGAAAACACTCAGAGTATTCTTCAACCAAAAGGCAACATATAGAAGTCATATTGCCCTTCCGATGTGCTAAAGTCCAGTAACAGTCTGATTTCAGGCTTGACGAGAATCTGGTAATGCCCTTTACTTAGATTCACCCGTGACTCTGTTATATCCTTAAATTTCCTGTCATCCAGGCAGAGTCTATTTTCACCAGGGGTTTCCTCAGCTAAACCTCACTGGCACGATAATATGATTCATATGGGGAAATGAATTTTTCTGCACCAAGAAATCAATTCTCCCTTTAGCATTTGCTATATAATATATAATTTCAGTCCATGTCCGTGTTCATACTTCCAATGGACCGTGTAGGGCCGACCAACTACCACTGTTGCCGGTGCCCTGATAATGCTAATTTAATAGCCGTATAGTGAGGTGGGCTGAGCTTTAGGCCAATTGCCCAATCTCCCACTCCCAATTTTCCTGGGGTTACCCCTCAGTTTCAGTTTCAAAGTTGGCTGACTAACCATACTTCTATTTTTAGCCAGTTCCAGGAATTCTGAGCAACATTGTGTCGGTTCGGGATGGGTTGTTTCCCCTCTCGGTACGAGACGGAGAGTTGCCATGGTAACTGGTTTATTGGAAGACTTTTTGTGAGAAGGTGCTGTCCTATCCACTATGTCTACCTTATTTTTAATTTCAGGCCTATGTTCGCCCCAATGCGTTTCTTGGTCCTGTTGATTTTCCCAACGTGTGGGATGTTCCTTGCTACATTGTGCACAGGCATTCACATACTGAACTATGTCTTCAGCAATACCTGGCCAATAATATTTCACAGATGCTCTTTGACAAGTGGTACCTATTTTCCCATGTCCACAGTCTGACACAACATGTGCTAATTCCATAACTTCTTCCCTGTAACATGATGGCAGTACTAACTGTCCATGCCCATTCTGTCCTGCTCCTGCTTTCCTGTAGAGCAATCCATCATTCAACTAAAACTGTCCTTCCTTAGGGGTGTTAAGGCTTTTTGGCAATTTGCCAAAGCAAGGTTTTAAAGTGCTATCTTTAGCTTGGGCCTTTTTCATCTTTCTCGGATGAATGTTCAGTGGAATTCCCTCCTCCTTCCTAGGGCTAGACCTGGTCTGGAGCGTTGTCATGATCCCAAGTTTTCTAGGTTCACCCAAGAAGACATATTTACTTCCTATCACCAGCGGGTACATAGGATCATCATACACTGCTGCACTTATCACTCCTTTCACGTAGCGAGTCCTGACATTGATCTTTGCTATGGGAAGTGTCATGGTGGCTGTTCCTTTTAATGCCCCTTGTATCTCCACTTTTTCTGTGGTGTATTGATCAGGGTTCACTAAGGATGCACTCTCGACTGAGTCTAATTACAATCCTGAATCATAAAGGCACATAATCTTAGTGCCGTTACATGTTACTTCTTTACAGGTAGGGGGATAATGGAGATCTATCTGACTGTCTTTCAGTTCCTTCCTACCCTTGTCCACTGTTCTCATGCATGCAGCGTAATATGGAGGGACTTTCTGTCCACATTCCATAGTATTGTGGTTGTTCATTTTGCAAATCTTACAACACTTATCTCTCTGTCTGTATGGTTTCTTATCTTGTACCTGAGAGTTCCTGTCTCTATGATCAAATCTAGGTTTGTCATAATCTTGTTTGTATCTGTGTTGTTGTTGGTCCCTATTATCAAACTCATTCTGGTTTGGGGGTGGCCTACTATTTTCTCCTTGCTTCTTCTTAATTCCTGCTATTTCTTTCTGAGCTGCCTGATATCTCTCAGCAACTGTTAAGATCTCCCCCAACCTCTCTGCACCTTGTTCCATAAGAAATTGTCTCATGTCTGGAGGCATAGACTCTCTCACTTGTTCCATCATGACCATTTCTTTTAGGTCTTGACATTTTCCCAGAGCAGTCCACTTCTCCAAGTAGGTTTCTAATCTGGCAGAGAATTGGTGGTAAGTTTCTCCAGAAAGTAGCTTAGCAGTTCTGAATTTCTTCCTATAAAATTCTGAGTTCTTTTCAAATCGAACCAGTAATGCCTGCTTCAAGATGTCATAATCCTCCTGGTCTTCTTTCCCCAGTTTTGCATAAACTTCATAAGAAACTCCTCTCAACCCTTGTGATAACTTAAGGCTCCATTTCTCTTTCTCTAGGCCATAGTTAGTGGCTAACCTCTCATACCTACTTAGGTAAGACTCAATTTCATCATGTTTCTCCACAAATGGGTCCAAGTGAAAATTCATGGCACCATTTGAGGGACCCTGAATTACACTAGTATCAGAGGTAGTTGAACTACTGCCATTACCTGTACCATTTCCTTGAAGTTCAAGCTCTTTCAATCTTAACTCATGTTCCCTTTGCAACCTCTTTTCTTCTCTCTCAGCCTCCCTTTCCTTAGCTTCAGCCTCTATTTTCTTAGCCTCCCTATCAGTTTCTAGTTGAAGTTTCTTAGCCTCCCTATCAGCTTCTATTTGTAACCTCTTTTCTTCTCTCTCAGCCTCCCTTTCCTTAGCTTCAGCCTCTATTTTCTTAGCCTCCCTATCAGTTTCTAGTTGAAGTTTCATAGCCTCCCTATCAGCTTCTATTTGTAACCTCTTCTGTTTCCAACCTCCTATCTTCTTTTTCTATGTATTTGTCACACTCTGTAGTGACATATTTACTAAGGGCCTCCCCACTTAACCCAAACTCCTTTGCCGACTGCACTGTAGCAGATCTAAACTTTGCCACGTCTGCCATACTCATACAATAATAACTTGCAGACACTTAAACACTCTATTTACCAATCAAACACTAATTAATTAATTAAAAGACCACTGTCAATGTATCCAGTCACCCCAATTTCAGTTTGTACTCAATGGTACTACAAATTGCTTTATTTGGTTTTACTCTTTACTAAGTTGTATTTTTATTATAATATTTTACTCCTACTGCTAATTCAAATGATGTAATAAATAATAGTATAAGTCTGAATGTCTCAAATAAAAGACCCCAGGGTAGTAAATGAAATCCCGGACTGAGACACCAGTGTCGCGAGAGGGTTGAGATGTTATTAAAATATAAGATATCCTGGACAAAAATTTGTATCAGGTGATACCAGGATAGTGCCAGATAAGAGCCTGGTCTTATAAGTAATACCCCCTTCTCTGAAAAGAGTAATGGTGTATGGATATCAAAGGTAGGGTCAAGCTGTATAAGTTTCCAGGTATGATGTTATTGTATTATCCTGGATCCCTGTGGGCTCCCTCTCAAGATCCTCCCTTGATTATTATATTATTATTATTATTGTTGACTCTGCTAGGGGATATTAACAAAATTATTTCCAACAAGAACATAAACTCAACTTTAATAAGTAAGTAAGTCTGCTGGTAAATATTTACAATTTATTTAGCCTATACCGTTTCTCTTTTCGGTCTGGAAAGTTTGAAATGAAATCAAATTTATTTACAACAATAAATCAATAACCATTGAAAATAATTAACAATCTTAAAAAGTCATTCACTTGTTGAAGGTTATCACCTGGGTTAATTATCTCCTTTTAAAGAACATTTATATGATACTAATGAGTTTTGTCACTATTTCTTGACTGTGAAGCTAGTAATGGGTAAATTTATATCCACACTTTTCATCATACACTGTAGGCTGTCTTTTTAGTATCTTGTTTGTTAATGTCGGGGTATAATCTGGATACGATGACTAGTGGCTTTGTTTTGCCACTTATCTGTTGTTTAGAGATCGTTCACACTCCTGCCATGGACGGACAAGTATTATGAATTCCTCCAAGCAGTGGAAGCTGTGTATCTGGCTTTGTTGACCACAAGAGCACTCGCACCACAGAGTCCAACAGAGGTTGGTGACTCTTTAAAGTTGGTGTAGTTTTTAGGATAAAACCCTCAGGCACACACAGACGAGCTGTTAATGGGCATCTATGGTCTGCTCTTCAGATGCAGTTGGAAAAGGCACACTTCATTAACAATTTTACCGCTTCTTCTGCTTGCTGTGCTTTTCAAATCTTATGGCCTCAATTTAGCAAGGGCAAGGTCTATTTATACTAGCACATCCGGCGTATCGGAACGCAGGGGGGCTAAAGTGGTATTGCGAATCTCAAAATGAGGCAAAATTTGTCTCTCTGTTCAATTATGAAAAACTATTTTCCCAATTATCTTTCTTATTTCTGGAGCGATTTTATTCACCCAAAGCTTAAATTATACCCTGAATTATTCTTTATCTATCTATCTAATAATCTTTTAGTCTCCTAAGTGCATTTTATTTTATGCATACTTTAAACAGCTAAATTAGGGACTAACCTGATGTGTCGAGGCCTTTCCACTCGATTTTTCTCTCTTAATAAACTACTTTTCGAGGAAGTCTTTACACCTACCTCTAAAGTAACATTCCTGTTGTTGAATTATAGACCTCCTCCCGATGGTACTTCTTTCCTACTTATGTAATTAAATGGCATCCTTCACTCGGTTGCACGAATTGAGACTCCATGTTAAGCCTAGTACGTTTCAGTAAACACACGAATAAGGAAGTCTTTCCATTGGCCAATGTATCATACAGTTCTTACAATGTATGGCGCGCGGTGTGGTCAGAGTTACTCAGTATTATACAGAAGGCCGTGTTGTGAAACAGACTAACTCACGACGTGCTCAAGATTACTCATGGCAGAGATATGTAGAAGAATGGTGCTTCTATTTCAGGGAGTCTCACATGGATTTTTAGAATGGCAAGTATAACAACTGAGTCATTCTAAGTTTGCTATAAATTTCGCATTCTCCGCCCATGTCTATGAGAAATATATTTTTTGACTCGTATTTTATGAGCCCCCAGCTGAAGGTGATTCAGCAAAATAATTTAATAGCTATGAATATAAAGATATGTATTTTAAAAAATGAGTAGTACGGGTGCAAACATCAAATTCTCTCCCAAGTGATTAACTCAACTAATGATTTATTTACATATAAAACCAGAGCTTTATTTAAGAAATATTGTTGAAGCAAGGATAGAGAATAAAAATGATTCAATCAGTAAACAATTAAACAATTTAGTTTCTGGTCTTTAGAGAATTTCTCATCACTGGTTGTTATAAAGAAAAGGTGGCGATTTTATAAAAGAAGTCCCTTCACTGAGGCCATAAGTTTTGAATTAGCTTTGCAGATGTCTGCAGTGAGTTGTCTCTGGATGATGGTTTTCAGTGAAGTCTTGACTGTTCTTTCTCTTCAGGAGTTGAGTGGTTTGGTGGAGTACGTTCCTGGCGGTGCTAGAGTAAGTGCTCATGTTGCTTCAAGTGTTCTCAAAACTCTTCTGTTAGAGTGTTGAGCGTTGACTTCTGGCAACTAGTACCAAAAACTGAGAGAAAACAATACCTCTTGTAAATCTTCAGTCTCCTAATGTACGCATCAGGTGGCCGCCGCTTCCCTCCACCTTTCATCTTCCTCAGAATTTTAACCAATGAACCTGAGCATTAAATCTCAACCCATCTAGTTGGAAGAAAGAGTTTTTGGAGAGCGGCAGAATGCAAATTAATTACTTATATATATATATATATATATATACACACACACGTACACACAAATCTTAATTAGAAATGTCTGCGTAAGAAATATATCTATCATCATCCACTCCCTGCTTCCTGGGCCTGCTTCTGCAATTGATTGCTTGTGAAGAAACATGTACAAAGCAGTCACCAGCTCTTGCAGGGGTGGTTTTTGTGGCAAGATTTTTTATATGATGAGGTTCTTCTTCTTCCATCCTTAGCCGCGAACCGACAAAGCAGTTCGTGGCCAGTACGCCTAGAGGCGTCTTAGGGCAACAAGAAATTAATTGTTGTTCCGTTACGCCAATGGCGTTTATTGGTACAGCAAAAAATCAATTGTTGTTTCCGTAATCAGAGCGGCTGACAAGCGGGTGATCAACCCGCTGTTCCCGAACTTGCCCTCGTGTGTACACTCCTTCTGCCGCTATAAAACCTTCACTCGCCCGAGACGTCAGTCCAGCCAAAATTTATTCGGGACCGAAGGTCCGCGAACACGAGCAAATCTGGTACGGGCACATCACCCTTCACTGCCTCCGCTATGCTGGGAGGACCCGGCAACCGGAACCACACACAGCCTTGAGAGGACAAAGATCGCCTGCGGCGAATGATGAGGTTGCCAGCCTTATATGCAACTGTACATCAGTAAGTAATTCATACATGATAAATGCAAATAAAAGCTAATAAATGTACATGTTACAACTTACCCCAATAAACTGGTTGAATAATAATATATCCTGACTTTGTTGCACAAGATGGCCGTAGTAATTATTGCATCTGTTGAAGATGTAGTCGTCCCTCTGTAAGTTAGGTTCATAACTGTTGACACGTGAGGAAAGTTCCTCGGATCTGGGGCGCTAAGTATTAACACTGAAGTGCACTCTTTTTTAATTTTAAAAGGTACTCTTAGGTCTTTGGCCTGTCCTCTGATGGAAAACTTAGTACTACTCCTTATCCTGGCTGTCTGTGATCTCCAGATGGAGGTAGTGGATTCAATGGGGGAAAACGCAACATGCGCTGGGTTTTAAAGTTGAATTTTTACCCACGCACAGATGTCACCTTGTGAGGTTCTGTTGGGTGAAACCCAATCACAATTTTAGTTTAATTTAATTTCTAATTTTAAGCCAACCACAAGGACGGCATCTGATTTTTAGTAAATTTTACCATCACCACTCATTCTGAACATCATTACATGACTATATGAGATATTGCACTACTTATATATTGTATGAAATACCGAAAATCATATCATATTCCTTACCCTAAGTATTACATCTGATTAATCTTCTCCAGGATTGTTATAACCCAGACAACTTTAAGGTTGGGCCGTATTTTGCACGTCGCTCCTACGTTATCTCTTAACTGACCATCTGTTTATTACAGCAAGACATCTTGGTTAAGATTGTTAAGAGACCTGCTGGAACTAGTTACATCATCTAAATGTGGTGTCTAGACATTTCATTCGTGATAAAAATACCAACAAAGACTAACGTCTGGCGTTTTATCTAACAACATCTCAGTCCCGGCGGAAGCAAAACTTGCTTATTATCAATAAACTATCTGTCCAAACAATACAGCCGGCGGCAACGACAGACTAAATGTTGACATAATCTTATTGTTCTATCTGGCTACTCGAGTACTGGTCACAATCAAAGGATACGTGACATTTCGTGCAGTCATGCCTAAACGTGCGGGAGTGGCGGTGACCTACCGAGTATAAGATAATATCGCTAGTCGAAGGCGTAAACGAAAGATAATGATCGGAGGAGATGAAAAAGGGGATGGTCGAATGAAAACTGACCCGAGAGGAGCGAGGAAAGAAAAGTGACCGAAAGAATAGGACGATTATATCATTCCATTAATATAGAATGTAGAAGATATTGACTTGATGTTGTCAAAGGTGCACTAGTCATTAGTGATGCAGAAACTGCTTGTAAAGTTATGTTGAAGTCAGAAGTAAGAATAGATTAGACTGTATGGTAGAAAGCATTGCATGATAGTGACAATATTGTAATTATGCAGTTTTTTTGTTAATGTAAACAAATATATAATTTTTCATTGTTGCGGTTGGCCTCTTGCAGAAAAACCTGTGCCACGTGTGTTCTTGCTGTGGTAGTTTCGTCGGCATCTTGTTTTACCCGCGCCTACTAGTCTTTTGCACATTCAAAGTTATCTTTAATTATAATAATAATAATAGCCCCTTCAGTCATAACTGACTATGGGAATGCGCCCCTGAGGTGACAGCCATCAGCTGCTTATTTTCCTGGTGCTCCTTTCTACGTTTTCTCCCCTCCTCTGCTTGTTGTGTGAGCCTCTCTTCGCCCAATCTGAGGTGGCGCCGTAAATAGCATCGCCACTTAGTGCGATCGGCAGCTTCATCCTCCCATGTTGCTGGATCCATGTCCGGTGCCCTCATGTCTCTCTTGCACACATCTTTGAACCTCAGCTGTGGTCGCCCAACTGTTCTCTTGCCATCTGCTAATTGTCCGTAGAAGATATCTTTTGGGATGCGACCATCTTCCATGCGGCGAACATGGCCAAGCCAGCGAAGTCTGCGCTGTCTAAGCAGTGTATACATACTTTGAAGGCCAGCACGTGACAACACCTCGACATTTGTCACTTTATCTTTCCACGAGATGCCGAGGATGCGGCATAGACACCGTAAATGGAAGGTATTGAGCCTTCTTTCTTGCTTAGCATAGGTCATCCAGGTCTCGCTGCCATATAGGAGTGTGCTGGTGACGCAGGCATTATATACCGCAGCTTTGGTCTTCATTGTGAGTTTGGAGTTTCCCCAAACACGTGATGTGAGGCGGGCAAAGGTAGCTGCAGCTTTGCCAGTCCTCTCCAGGGCGCGAGCTTGGGCACAGTTATATGGAGATCAAGCTGTTGCCCATGCAGCATGTTCCCCCTCTCCACACAGCTGGTAGATCCAAAGGAACGGCAGTAGCCGATACAGTTTGGTACCAGCCACGTCGCAGGAGTTGCCAGAATAATGTCGAATCGACATTAGACTGCCTTAGGGACTCCGACTCCGGATTTATCCTCAGGGTTTACTCCCGAAGCCAATTCCATAAATGGATATTCCCGCAAGGCAGCGGTGGTTTGCATTCAGAGTTCCTTCTCTTAGATAAGTTACCAACCAAGGATCACGAGCCCTATCTGCCCGAAGCTGCTGGTTTTAAGGCGCCAGTCGCTCGCCTTTGCCCCTTCTCCTGTCAGTGAAAACAGTTCCGCCGGGCTCAAATTGAGCCACACGTGAAGGCCGGGAGCTGGACTTGGTTGTCAGAGGCTGCTTGAGGCGCGTGCCATAGAAGTATTTTATCTGTAGTGAGAGCTTATCCTCACTACAACTCCCGGCTGTAACAACCTTTGGAACTACCTTATTTGGTGGTTACCTTTAATTACATGCTTGGTAAAATGCAGTCTTCTTCTTCTTTGCATACCAGTAATAGGTCCTGTGCCATTCTCCACATTTCTATGTCTTAAATCCAAACAGTTGGAATATTTATATATCAAATTCTAAATCTAGTCCTTGTCTTATCTCTTCAGTTGTCATATTTCTCAGCTTCCGTCATTAGCTTTCGGCTCCCCAGAGAGCAAAGACCTTTAACAAACTTATGTTAAATTCTCCAGTCTTGTTCCATCAGTTTATGGTCTTTCCTTCTCTTTTTTATCCGTTTAATGTATGTATCCAGTTCTCTTTTCCCGTGCATTTTCAGTCTCCCTCTACCTCTCGTACCCCTGGGATTCTAGAAAAAGGACTGCCTTCCTATAGCTGGCATAACGCCCTTAATGAGAACACGATTTCCCTACATGAACCATACTCCGTCAGTACAAATATCTATACACTGATTCCAATAATAGTCCATATTCTTTCAGGTGTGAGTCAACTGTAATTAAAATATCCAGTTCCATAGTGCACATTTTCACACAGCAATAGAACATTTACTTATTAACCAGACTGTTGAGCAAGCACCGTAAATAAACAAGAAGTACAGCTAGGCTTATTAACAGTAACAACTTTCGATTAACAGAGTTTTTCGAATGTCGGAAAAACGGTTGCGCACTTATAGTACGTATTAGCAATAGCAAATTAAAAATATTTATCTATCCTACGTTTTTTCATTCCTTGAGAAATGAACCACCATTGCAGTCAGAGAGCGGGGGGGGGGGGGGGGGGGGGGGGGGGGGGGGGGGGGGGGGGGGGTGGGGGGGGGGGGGAGGGGGTGGGGGGTGGGAGGGCTTTTGAGTTTTGATAGTGGTGATTTCTGACGCATATTGTTTTGCATAATAATGTCGCCAACTCCACGCGCAGTCCAGTTTTGGTCACTTCTGATGACAGGGCCGATTGTGGCGGAGGTAATTTTATCTTATTATCTCCTCGGAGAACCCTGGAAACCACTTGGGGCAGGAGGATGTATATTTTCAGTATATTGTTTCAGCAGAAATTATTGGCAGCAGAAATTATTGGCAGCAGAAATTATTGGCAGCAGACCTAATGGTTAGTAAATAAAATAGGGTTTGGTTTCGTTTTAAGGACTATCTTCATTCCTCACGGACAACTCAATCAATGCTCCGATCTCCTCATTATATTACACAAGGATTCTATGAATTATATTCCCTGTATTGGGAATCGAACCTGGTACATTTAGAGTTCGAGGCGGACGCCATACCTCTTAGCCACCCCGACCACCAAATAAAATAAGGTAATGATAGCAAATAAATATTAATCACCAAGAGCTAACGCTTATTGATGGTGGATTCAAGACAAGACAAGTAAATACATATTACAATTAAACAGTAAATAGATCATAAGTAATGAACCATAGAATTTAAACATTTTCCAGCTGATGTTATGTTTCAAAAGTATGAAATTAAATATAAGCCCACCACCTAACCACTTTCACCCTATCCTTTTTATATTCCGAAAATACACAGAACAAAAGTATGAAGAATCTACCGCTGTATGTGGTAAAACCCACGCATATATAAATTTTCATTTACCCTACATTATACTGTAACTTATCAACCACTCTATTTTTAACAGTCATAGACTGGGTGATGCGCCAGACAACAGAGGGCAATCCAAGAGGAATAAGATGGACTACATTTTCTACATTGGAAGATCTGGAATATGCAGATGACATTGCACTGCTAGCACATTCACATCATCACATCCAGGAAAAAACGGATAGACTTAATAAGTATAGCCAGCAGATGGGCTTGAACATCAACCTAAAGAAGACAGAGGTCATGACGCTCAATGCGAGTAACCCTGAGCCCATATCAGTAAGGAATCAGCAACTGGAACAGACAGATGCCTTCGCATACCTAGGATGCATAGTAACACCAGACGGCGGAGCAAGCAAAGACATCAACAACAGAATGAACAAAGCAAGAACAGCCTTTTTTAGTCTAAACAACATCTGGAAGTCCTCTCAGTACAGCACAAGCACAAAATTAGGATTATATCAGAGCTGTGTGCTTTCTGTGCTTCTCTATGGCGCGGAGAGCTGGAGAGTTACAGAGAAGGAAATGTCGAAATTGTCCTCTTTTCACACAACATGCCTAAGAAAAATTATCGGAATCTTTTGGCCGAATACCATCACCAACCAAGATCTGCTTACTCGGAGCAAGCAAGAGGACATGCACACCATCATAGCTGGCAGACGCTGGAGCTGGGTTGGCCATGTCCTCAGAAGAGACCCCGATGCCATCACAAGAATAGCTATGCTATGGACCCCTGAAGGAAAACGAAAGAGAGGCCGACCAAAAACAACTTGGCGGAGGACTGTGGAGGCTGAGATGCAAAGCATGAACCAGAGTTGGGCCACTGTACGAAGGATGGCCGCCGACCGAGCAAAGTGGAATCAATTTGTTGTTGCCCTACAAGACGCCACCAGGCGTAATGGCCACTGACTGCTTTGACGGTCGGCGGCTAAGGATCAAAGAAGAAGAAAAAATACTGTAACTGACCAGGAGGGATAATGTTATAGTCAGTGTTTCCCAAAGGAAGTGATACACGTACCCCCGAGGGCACCGGAAGTGGTTCAAGGGGTGCACGACAGAATTGTTATTTTACTTCAACATACTTTTTTTTCAGCTGCAGAATATAATTCATTACAATGTATGTTAAATTAGAGAGGTATGCCGGTAAGACTAAACTCCCGTAAGGGACACGCGATTATTGTCAGTTTGGGAAACACTGTTATAAGCAGATAGCGGCTATTAAAAATTCATGCATTCGTTATATTCCTTTTTCATTCCTTATGGAGCCACCACTGAAACTAGCTTCCTTTCAAGACGTCTGCATCGAAGCACGTGATCCTGCAGTAGTGGTTTCTTTAGCAATGTGTTTTACATGACGAGTTTGCCAGCCCCATGCACAACCTCACAATAGTCACCTTTTACGACATGTCTGAGAGAACAGTATTCTTTCTTTGTCTCATCAGAGGACACCCTGTGGATCTGTGAGGGGGGCGAGCAACACTCAACCAGATGAATATAATATCTAAAAATTATAGACATATCGTCTTAGTTGTAACCCGTATGGAATTAAACAGGACGCTCCCCCTCCCCCCACCCCGTTTCCAATCAGTTTAATAAAAAAAAGATTCCAAATCCGTACATGATATAATATCTATGTATTTTTATAGATGTCTGTGTGGGTTAAAAAAAAAATTATTTTTTCTTGAATGGTAGAAAATTTGAAAATAGAAAACGCTGATGTGAATAAATTACCTTTTTTTTTTTTTTAAAAATCTTATGATCCATTGCCTGACAGTGTATCCGGAAAAAGTGCATACAGGTGTGACTGTAAGTTTATCTTAACAGCATTTTTCTGTTTTCGCGGTAGATAACGCTATTCGCCGCTAACAATGTAGTGCAGCCACTTTACCTCGCAACACACAACTACGTAAGTGCCAAATTAATATAGCTTATCTCAGTGAACACTCACTTTATTGTAGTTTTGTTATATCATTAAAGTGGTTTAGCAGTCCCTTTGTATTTGCTTTTATTGCTTGCCCCAATTTATATTGTGATGGTCGGTTCAGTGAAAAACTATGTGGATTTCATAAACGAAATTTAGCTTCCGCAATATAATTTCATAAAGTGTTATGCTGTCATTTCAATGATTATTTAAAAGAAAATACTGAATTCTATCTTCCCTTTCAGTCATTTCTGACTATAGGAGCGTACCCCCGAAACAAGTTTCGGTGGCATGAGGTTGGGCCCTTGGATAAAGAGGTCAAGCTGTTGCCCACGTATCGTGCCCCTGCTGGCATAGTCAGAGGAACGGGCTGGCCGATACTGTATAAGATAATGCCCGCAACATTAAATAAATACATAAAAAATAATAATAATAAAATAAATAAATAATATTATTAACACAAGTCTTGCAGAAATTATGCGAGGACAGCAAACCATAAGTCAGAAGAGTTCAGGACCACCACTGGTGTAAGACAAGGTGATATCCTGTCACCTTATCTTTTCATACTCCTCATGAACGATGTCATCAAGGCATGTAAGGAGACAACAAGAAAGTATTCAGTGGGGTACTGGAAGATGAGACAGGTCTGTATTTCAGAGCTGGCATTTTCTGATGATGTTGCCCTGATTGCTAAATTAGAGGCACATAACCAATCAAACCTGCAAGTCTGGAAGGAAGAGCTGGAGAAGAGAGGGATGGTCATAAGCAGCTCTAAAACAAAATCCATGGTGATATTACGAGAAGAAAGAAGACATCAGATTAAGCTGGGAGAACAGGTCCCGGAGCAGGTCGACCAATTTAAATATCTCGGAGCTATTATAGACCGAAAGGGAGGCATCAAAGAAGAGTTGGCCACTCGAAAAAGCAGTAGCTTGGAGACTTTTTCAGGCCATAAATCGAGGATTCCTCAGCAAGAGAGAGGTTGATAAGAAAACGAAGATGGCTGTATACCGCTCCACCTATGTCCCAGTCTTGACATATGGATGCGAGTCATGGGCAATGACTACAACCCACAAAAGCCAGATCCAAACCTCAGAAATGAGGTATCCGAGGAAGGTGGTTGAAGTAACAAGAAGAGACATGGTCCGCAACCAGACAATACGTCAAGGCCTAAAATGCCACTCCTGCAGATCCAAGTAGAACAGTCCCAACTAAGATGGTTTGGCCATGTCTGCAGAATGGGAGAAGATCGGCTACCACGACAAGCATGGGAAACAAAGAGCCAGGGATCCAGAATCCCAGGACGACCCAGAGTCCGCTGGGAGAACAACATTAGACAATCTTTAAAGGACCGAGGACTAGAATGGAACCAGGCCAGGAGGAAGACGGCCGATATGATAGTCTGGCGCTCTCTCTTCCAAACCTCTACACCTCACGGTAGAAGGGGAACGACTAAGTAAGTAAGAATCCTGTTTATACTGAATATATGTGAGAATTAACAACCGCTACTTGAGGAGCCATTCTGTAATGAGGTGTGTGTGGATAACATTTTCGTACACTGGACTGCACTGTTACGTGTTATAATAATAATAATAAATTCTTTAAGCACCAAACACGGCGCATAAGGCAGAAACCAGTGCTCTCCAGGTTGTTCGTTGTGACGCCACTCCTGTTAGCTCTTGCACATTATTTAGGCCCAACGTTCTTCCTTCTCTTATTATTGTTCTTCTGAGTGTTTCTTTTGGTCTTCCTTTTTTCCTCTTACCCTCAGGAACCCAAGTGAGCGCCTGTAGTGGTATTCTGTTGTTTTGCATTCGTAGGACATGACCGATATATGACCATCGTCTTTTCCTTATATAGTCGGAGACATATTTCTGCCTAGAGTCTTCTCTTATTTGTCGATTAGTCTTGAATTCTTTCCAACTGATGTTCATGAGTTTTCTAAGACATTTGTTCTCGAATGTATTCAGCTTGTTCTCCAATGATTTTGTTATTTTCCAACTCTCACAGCCGTATGTTAACACTGAGATAACATTTGAATTAAACAGACGAAGCTTGGTATGTATATTCAATGATCGTAATTTCCAAATGTTAGATAATCTATTGAAGGCGCTAGCTGCCAAGCAATTCTAGTATGGATTTCTCTTGTTGTGTCACCATCCTGAGTCATTTTACTGCCTAAATAATTGAAACTTTCAACTTTCTGTAGTTTTTTCCCCGTTCAAGATGATATCAAAGGTCTCGTTAGAAAAGTTCATAGCTTTAGTTTTAGAGGCATTTATTTGGAGACCTATTTTAACCGAGAGATGACACAAATTATTTATTGCTTCTTGGGATTGTCTGGGTGTTGAACTTAAGAATGCTACATCATCTGCGAAATCCAGGTCCCCCAGGAATTTTCCATTTGTCCATTTTATACCTAATTGTTCATTGTGGGTATAGTTTCTCATAACCCAATCAATAGCTATTCCAAAAAGTAGTGGTGACATAATACAGCCTTGTTTCTCCCCTGTTTCTACTGTAAACCATTCTGTATTCCCTTTATTTGTTCTAACACAACATCTTGCATTGTCATATAGCGCTTTGATTATATTCACATATTTTGTTGGAAAACCATAGATTGTAAGTATCTTCCACAATGATGGGCGGTGTAGACTATCAAAGGCTTTTTGAAAATTGTCGAAGGTGATAATAAGTGGCGATTGCCTTTCCACTGATTCTTCTATAATTGTTCTTAGTGTGAATATTTGATCAATACATGATCGTTTCGGCCTGAAACCCGCTTGTTCTTCTCTGATCTTTTCGTCAGCATGCAATTTAAGTCTTTCTAACATCATGCAACATAATAATTTTCCAGGTACTGATAATAGAGATATACCACGCCAGTTATTACAGTCTGATAGATCACCTTTCTTCGGTAACTTTACAATAATACTGTCTTTCCATTGTTGTGGTGGTTGTTCTTCTCTCCATACTTCATTTATAATATCTAAAATTCTCAAGAGGTTGTTGTCATTAACTGCTTTAATCATTTCCCCTGAAATTTCGTCAACTCCAGTGTGGTAAAGTGGGATGTTATAAATATTTAAAGGGGACTTAGTGTACTGACTGAGATCAGCTGTGAAGGTATCTGTATCTAATAGGTGTAGTGTTTTACAGATAACCTTACTTGCTACCACATTATACCTCAGTCAGAATTATTCTGGAATATTGTGATGACTACGTTAAATGTCTAGGGTTTGTATATGATGAAGTGTAAGTCACAACAACAACAGACAGATAAACAATTTAATTTATTCCACCACACTTGACAACACTGTGACACTCACACACATTTAACATTCTATAAGACTATCTTAAATGAGTCACTGGTAAATTTTCAAATATATATGTATTAATTACTTTCACTAATATATATATCCTGATTCAACTACAAAGTGAACCAGGAATCACAATCAATTGTAATTACAATTTATAGGTACAGAATTTATCAATATGAACCTTGTAGTGACATATTTTATTAATATTATCCTATGTGTGTCAGTTGTGTAGTAGTAATATGAGGTAATACTGGTTTTGTTTTTTCAAGCTATGTTGTTATTTGTCATCATGACTTCAAGTGTTTGTTTATCTTGGAAATAGTATGGGAAAAAGTTCACAGTTCCTATCAATTTAAACACTGTATTTTCCCTCTGTTTTATTATAAAGTCAGATTTTGAAGGGGGGGGGGCATAATGTTGAGCTCCTCTGGCCACAGACGCTTATCTTTCGTGATGGCGGCAGGAAAAGACTCCTCTGCTCGATAGCCTCCCTGTGTTCTGGAGACACCTCACTGGTCACTATCTGGACCCAGGAGTATGCTGTCAGCCTCTAGGTTCAGCAAAGCTCAGACCAGGTGCTGCTCAATAACTTTAGGACCACGGTCCCACAATTCATGGAATAATACACAGTTACGTTGACTGGCAATGAATATAGCACAATTTCGATCTGCCGATGTCCCAGGCTTTTATTTAGAAAAATATGCACTGGCGCTCAACGCACTGGTTCTTTAGTAAGTTTATTTGAAAATGTGGTGCTGACCTGACGCCTCTGATTGACTATATTGGCGGGTCTAACCAATCGTGCCATGTTTACCTAAGCGTTTGAAAAAAAGTACTCCTACTCACGTTTCCCTAACAACAAAGAATCAATATTTATAGCCCGACTAATCGTGTTTAGCCCGATTCTGATTTTGGGGTTGTCTGACACCCTCACTATTTCTTTTGGCTATAATCTGTTAATTCCTAGACTATTTGCGTAACGTTTAACATATTCTTTGTCAGCAAGTCCTAAGGAACCAAATATATAAATTTAATGGGGCTAAGGGGCTGCGTTCAAAATATGTATTTTCCAGGATAGTCGTGTAGTTTTTTTTATTTTTTATGTTTAGAACCGCCACCTGTCCTGCTGTACTGTCAGACTAATGTCAGGATTTTAGACATAAAACAGTAGAATGTCATGTTTCCTAATAAGCGTTTTGTAAGTTTTTTAAAACCTAACTCTCGTATGGGTAGTGTTTTTTTTCACTGTCCATTTGAAAAAAAGTTAGTGCTTGTGGCCTTACACGCGTGTTAGGGGTGGCATTAATTGTGTATCGCGAGACTGTGGTAGTATTGCCTGCGTTCCGGCTTTCAGCCCTCCCTTTCTTTCTATCCTTAGTCCATCTGTCTTTCGTTTATGGTAACTTAGTGTATAAAATGACATGAATGGAATATTAAATATAGGTCAGCTTGCGTATCTCAAGGTTTTTCTTAGAAAGGCAGTACACGTTTTATCGTAGAAAGCGGGTATTGAAGCAGTAGGCTTTTACTATCAACGTGAAACGTTACAATTTGCAGACGAAGGAGAAAACAAGGGGGATTTCGAGTACAGTCATTGTGACAGCACTGTTCTTTACCACTCTTCTTTCCTTTTATTAAATTTATTTGTTAGGCTTGACATTTACGTTTTAATTTACATATGTGGATTAGAATTTCACACGACAAATTCTCCCCACTTAAAACAGACGTTATATGTCAGTCTATAATTCTATATACACATAGAGAAATTTCTTATTATTCCTGGGGTTTAGGGTGATTCTCATCACACGGATGGCGGCTTAAAAAATCCGCTCCCAGATTTGTTTTTCCACTTATATACTCTATGCTAAACTCAAATGGCTGCATCAATAATGACCAACGGAGTAATCTAGAATTCTCATGTCTAGCCTGTGCTAGAAACGACAAAGGTTTGTGATCCGTTTGCAACTTAAATGCCTTCCCATACAGATAAATATTGAATTTCTTTATCGCCCATATTACTGCAAGACATTCCTTTTCGCTAGTTGAGTAATTGGTTTCAGCTTTATTCAACTTTCTGCTAGCATATGCCACTGGGCTTAATTCCCCATCCAATGCATCTGATTTCTGTAGCAAAGTTGCACCTAACCCAATATTACTGGCATCTGTCCTTACTATGAATTCTTGACTTAAGTCAGGTAATTTCAAAATAGGTTTGCTTGTGAGCTTTTCCTTCAATTCCTGGTAAGCCATTTCACATTGTGGTGTCCATGTAATTCGATCTGGATTTCCCCTACGTGTCAAATCAGTTAACGGTGCACATATGGAATTAAAGTTTTTGATATACTTTTGGTAGAAACCACATAATGAGACAAAGGATCTCACGTCTTTCTTGGTTTGTGGTCTCAGGGCTTTCTTTAGTTTCTCTAAATTCTTTGGGTCAGGGGTCATGTTTCCCTGATAAACTGTGTGTCCCAAGAATTCCAATTCTTTACATCCAACGCAACATTTGGTTGGTCGGGCTGTTAAATTCGCTTCCCTAAGTCGATTAAACAGCATGTTCAGAGAGTCAATGTGTTCCTCAAATGTTTCTGTTGCTATAAGGATATCATCCATGAAATTTGTGATACATGGATTATTCAGAGGGTCCAATAATTTTCTCATCATTCTAGAGAAGACACTAGGCGCATTCTTCAATCTAAATGGCAATCTATTAAACTCATAGTGTCCTTCTAAGGTACTAAAAGCTAGGTATGGTCTAACCTCAGGCTTTACTGGAATCTGATAGTATCCTTTACTCAGATCCACTTTTGAGAAATATTTAGCTTTATTTAGTCTGGCAAACAGCTGATTTGTATCCGGCAATGGATCCACCTGTCCTTCTGTAATAGCATTCAGTCTCCTGTAATCTATACAGAGTCTATGTTCTCCAGAGGGCTTCCTTAAGAGTACAACACTGGAACTATACGAAGATTCACTGTGTGAAATAATTCCTTCCTTCAACAAATAGTCTATCTCTTCCTTCAAAGCTTTCTCCTTAGCAAAAGGAATCGAATAGGGTTTCATACATACAGGTGTGGGGTCTATCAGCTTCATATCATATTCCAATAGGTTTGTATGCCCTGGTCGGTCTGTTAACACCTCTGTATGAGTATCTAGAACCTGTTGCACTATCTCTTTCTGAGTTTTTGTTAAATGTGTACTGATTTTCACCTGTGCCGCTGTCTCACAGGGGTGTAATGGATATTCAAATGATGAAAGTGGTTCCTTTTTCATCTCCATGGCGATGGACAAGGTCAACAAGTGTGTCTCTTCCTGATTTTCTCTTTCCAAATATTTCTTCAGGAGATTCACATGATAGATTTTTTCTTTCCCCTTCTTATCTATCTTATAATTGGTTCTAGACACCTTCTCTAGAACTGTATATGGACCTTGCCATCCAATTTGTAACTTTTTCTGACTACCGGGGAGAAGAAGCAGTACCTTCTCTCCCACAGCCAAATCTCTGTCTTTAGCTTTCCTGTTATAATAGGCAGCATGTTTCTTCCTGGCTTGTTTCAAATTTTCATTGGAAAGTTTCCAGCCAGTTTTTAAACGAGTGATCAGCTCATTCACATATTGGTATGAGGATGTAATATTTTCCTCTGCCTTTTCATCAGTCCACGTTCTTAACAGAGCTACATATGGATCTTTAATTTTGTGGACCTATTTGTCCATGCACCGGTATGGTCTCTTCCACTCGAAGCTCTATAGTGATGATTTTTCTTCCCAGAATTATCATTCACAAAACGACCGCTACCAATTTTTTTCTTGGGGCTTTCTCCCCACTTAAAATTCTTGATGAGAGATTTCCTCTCTACATCCTCTTCCTCCAGTTTCTTTAAGTCCGATTGAGGGATTTTCGGCTTATCCTGGGGTAAGACATCTTTTTGCACTCTCCGCATAGTGGCCATTGTAAAAATAGTTAAGTGAAGCTTGTCCGTGAAAAGGGGCTTCCCATTCCATTTGGTCCACTTTATTAAATTTATTTTTCTTTCTATTGTCAGGCCTACGGTTGCCCCGTGGTGTGTCCAGGTCCTGATCAATATTCCCACTTGTGGGTGTTCCCTCATGTGCTATGCTACACCTTTCTACAAAATTCTCAATGTCCCACCTTGCTTTGGGCCAATAATAATTGTGAGCCACCTTTTGGATGATGGTACCTATTTTCTCATGGTCTCCATCTGGTTTCACATGTAGGCTCCCTATTAAGTCTGCCCTATATCTCTTTGGAAGAACCAACTGTCCGTGACCATGTGATCTAGTTCCGGCCTTCCTGTAAATCAACTTGTTTTTCATGTAAAAATCTCCCTTGCCTGGAGTTATATGACCAGTTGACAATTTCCTGAAACAAGGCTTGAGGGTCTTATCCCCAGCCTGTGCCTTCCTCATCTCTTCTGGAGTGGTATCTATCAGGATATCCTCCTCCTTTCTTGAGGTCGACCTGACCTGAAGGGTGGCCATAACTATAGGGTTCCTTCTGCAACGGTCAGTGTCATGATTGTTCATCTTACAATTTTTACACCACCTTTTCCCTTGGTTGAAAGATTTTCTTTCATCATATTTCCTTTCATCGAATTGTGGAGTTTTATTTTTATTGTCATACCGTGGCCTATCAAATTGGTGCTTACCTTTGTTTTGATCTCTAGGATCAAATTTATTAAAGTTCTGTGGTGCCCTAAAATTTTCCACCTGTTTCTTTTTATTACCTGATACCTCTGCTTGAGCCGCTTGATACCTTTCTGCAACATTTAGCAACTCACCCAGCCTCTCTGCACCTTGTTCCATGAGAAATTTTCTCAGGTCTGGAGCCATGGACTCTCTTAATTGTTCTATAAGGACCATTTCCCTAAGATCTTGGGTTTTCCCCAGAGAAGTCCATTTCTCCAAGTATGTCTCTAACCGTGCAGAGAACTGGTGATAGGTTTCACCTGACAGTAGTTTAGCATTCCTAAATTTTTTTCTATAAAATTCTGCGTTCTTTTCATATCTTAACAAAAGAGCCTGCTTTAACATGTCATAATTTTCCTGATCACCTCTGCTCATTTTGGCAAAAACTTCATAAGCTGCCCCACGAAGCCCTTGAGATAACTTTAAGCTCCACCTTTCTCTCTCTAACCCATATGTGGTAGCTAATAGTTCATATCTATTTAGATAGCTCTCAATATCATCGTCTTTCTCAACAAAATGATCTAAATGAAAGTTCATAGCTGAGGTTGAGGCTCCCTGACTAGTAGTGGCATCCGAGGCAAAGGGACTGGCACCATTTTCAGGAGCATGGCCTTGAAACTCAAACTCCCTTAATCGTAACTCATGTTCCCTTTGTAATCTCTTCTCCTCCTTTTCTGCTTCCCTCTCTGCAGTCAATCTTCTTTCTTCTGCTTTCCTTTCTGCAGTCAATCTTCTTTCTTCTGCTTCCAATTTCTTCTCTTCTCTTTCTGCCTCCAATTTCGTAGCCTCAGCCTCAATCTGCAACCTCTTAGTCTCAGCCTCAGCCTCAATCTGCAACCTCTTAGTCTCAGCCTCTAACTTTCTTTCGGCCTTTTTTCTAATCTTCTTTCTTCCCGTTCAATATATTTGTCACATTCAGCAGTGACATAAGCAATCATAATTTGCCCGTCCATTCCTAACTCTTTCGCAGTCTGTACAGCAGCAGATCGAAATTTGGCCAGGTCCGCCATTTTCTAACAGGTAAATGTAGGTAATGTCTAACTAAACGATACACTCTTGATATTACTTATCCAAAGACACCACAGGCACTGAGAGCTCAACGTTATTTATTTCCACCCAAGGATACCTTTTAATTCTTATTATTACCAATATCTATAACAGGAGAAAGTTCAATATCCCTGGAGCGAGACCCCAATATATGTGGTAAAGTGGGATGTTATAAATATTTAAAGGGGACTTAGTGTACTGACTGAGATCAGCTGTGAAGGTATCTGTATCTAATAGGTGTAGTGTTTTACAGATAACCTTACTTGCTACCACATTATACCTCAGTCAGAATTATTCTGGAATATTGTGATGACTACGTTAAATGTCTAGGGTATGTATATGATGAAGTGTAAGTCACAACAACAACAGACAGATAAACAATTTAATTTATTCCACCACACTTGACAACACTGTGACACTCACACACATTTAACATTCTATAAGACTATCTTAAATGAGTCACTGGTAAATTTTCAAATATATATGTATTAATTACTTTCACTAATATATATATCCTGATTCAACTACAAAGTGAACCAGGAATCACAATCAATTGTAATTACAATTTATAGGTACAGAATTTATCAATATGAACCTTGTAGTGACATATTTTATTAATATTATCCTATGTGTGTCAGTTGTGTAGAAGTAATATGAGGTAATACTGGTTTTGTTTTTTCAAGCTATGTTGTTATTTGTCATCATGACTTCAAGTGTTTGTTTATCTTGGAAATAGTATGGGGAAAAGTTCACAGTTCCTATCAATTTAAACACTGTATTTTCCCTCTGTTTTATTATAAAGTCAGATTTTGAGGGGGGGGGGGGGGGGGGGCATAATGTTGAGCTCCTCTGGCCACAGACGCTTATCTTTCGTGATGGCGGCAGGAAAAGACTCCTCTGCTCGATAGCCTCCCTGTGTTCTGGAGACACCTCACTGGTCACTATCTGGACCCAGGAGTATGCTGTCAGCCTCTAGGTTCAGCAAAGCTCAGACCAGGTGCTGCTCAATAACTTTAGGACCACGGTCCCACAATTCATGGAATAATACACAGTTACGTTGACTGGCAATGAATATAGCACAATTTCGATCTGCCGATGTCCCAGGCTTTTATTTAGAAAAATATGCACTGGCGCTCAACGCACTGGTTCTTTAGTAAGTTTATTTGAAAATGTGGTGCTGACCTGATGCCTCTGATTGACTATATTGGCGGGTCTAACCAATCGTGCCATGTTTACCCAAGCGTTTGAAAAAAAGTACTCCTACTCACGTTTCCCTAACAACAAAGAATCAATATTTATAGCCCGACTAATCGTGTTTAGCCTTACATTTACTTTCCGCCAATCAAATAGGAGGTAACATGGGGACCTATTTCCCGTACAATGGTGGTGTGAAAATCTGCCAAGCAAGTCCTAAGGAACCCAAATATATAAATTTAATGGGGCTAAGGGGCTGCGTTCAAAATATGTATTTTCCAGGATAGTCGTGTAGTTTTTTTTATTTTTAGAACCGCCACCTGTCCTGCTGTACTGTCAGACTAATGTCAGGATTTTAGACATAAAACAGTAGAATGTCATGTTTCCTAATAAGCGTTTTGTAAGTTTTTTAAAACCTAACTCTCGTATGGGTAGTTTTTTTTTCACTGTCGATTTGAAAAAAAGTTAGTGCTTGTGGCCTTACACGCGTGTTAGGGGTGGCATTAATTGTGTATCGCGAGACTGTGGTAGTATTGCCTGCGTTCCGGCTTTCAGCCCCTCCCTTTCTTTCTATCCTTAGTCCATCTGTCTTTCGTTTATGGTAACTTAGTGTATAAAATGACATGAATGGAATATTAAATATAGGTCAGCTTGCGTATCTCAAGGTTTTTCTTAGAAAGGCAGTACACGTTTTATCGTAGAAAGCGAGTATTGAAGCAGTAGGCTTTTACTATCAACGTGAAACGTTACAATTTGCAGACGAAGGAGAAAACAAGGGGGATTTCGAGTACAGTCATTGTGACAGCACTGTTCTTTACCATTCTTCTTTCCTTTTATTAAATTTATTTGTTAGGCTTTACATTTACGTTTTAATTTATATATGTGGATTAGAATTTCACACGACATCCAGCAGCTTTAAAATTTTTTAATCTTTTAACGGCTTGTTTGATCTCGTCCAGCGTGAATTCATCGCAAGTTATTGGCAAGGTGGTTGTGGGTGTTTCATTATTAACATCAGGTGTTACTGTTGGTCTGTTTAGCACCTCCGTGAAGTGCTCAGCCCATCTCTTCATTTGTTCTTTTTCTGTTGGTATTGAATTCCCTAATTTACCTTTAACAGGTGTTTCCATAGCAGTAGGCTGGTGACATAGTTGTTTTGTAATTTGATAAAGGCACCTACTATTACCAGTTCTTGCAGCATTTTCAACTTCTACGGCCAGTTCATTGATGAAATGTCTTTTATCTCTTCGAGTTTTTGTCTTCACTTCTTTATTTAACAAGTTATAAGTTAGTTTGCAAGATTCAACTGCATTATGTGTACTTGCCGCTAGTAGTTTAAGTTTTGCTGTTTTCCTTTCTTGTATTTTATCCCAAGTATCTTCTCTCATCCATTTTTTCTTTTTATGTACTAGGTATCCGGTGGTCGCTACTATGTGTGTTATGAATACTACCAAAATGGATATACTATCTTACATGGATTACTTGGTCATATTCCATCACTGACTACTATTTCAACTTCATCTCTAGTTTAGCTTTGCATTATTATGGACCTGCTATTCATTACTGATGAAAGCAGTTGAATAATCAGAACTATATATAGGTCATTGTCACTCGGAGTTTAACTGACCATTTTTAAAATCAGTCTGGATACAAGCGTAAGTCCTCCATAATTACGTATTTTTCTACATAGTGTTTTAAGACACATAAAACAAATATCATCATCATACAAGAGAGCTCTACAACTACTTATCACACAAAATTGAGAATCCCTGTCTCAAAGCAGTGATAAAAATAATATGTTAAATCTGGAATGGTGTGGGCACAGAATCGTAAACTCGTTTAATGTAATGGGAGACATTATCTGTTGCTTTTTTTGATCTTGCTAAAAGTTCTTCAGCCGTTTTTTCACCTGTTAAATTGTGTTCTTTGCAGGAGTTGTTCAAGTCGACGAACGTGTTTAGCAGAAATGTCAGTTTTCTATTTCCGTGCATGTGTAAAACCTTTTTAAAACTTACGAAAAGTTCACAAAACATCTATCAATTGATCAACAGCTCATTTGTTGTGAACATCTTAAAGTCCTGTATACTGTATACAGATGGAAGCGACAGGGAATTTTTCGCAGTATAGTAACATTTTTCAGATGGAATTAACATAGAAAACAATTGTCTAATAAGTAAAGTTTTATTGTTTTTTAGCCTCTCTTCTTCAGTGTTTTTTTTTTTTTTTTTGACATTTTTATGGCTGTCTCCCTTTTACACATACCAGATTCGTAACCAATGGGTTATCCAGTCAACGTGGAAGAACTTGCGCTAACTTACCCACGCAACATATAACTTACCCACGCAACATGTGAGAGTGGGGCAACAAAGGAGTATTTTTTTTTAACTTCGTGCTAGGACCCAGTATCCGTTGGTTCGTTTGTTTTTTTTTTTTTTAAATCACTGGCTGTTCACATAATATTAAGATACTGTGTTACGCTCTAAAAAAAAGGATGTCGATTATTCGTTCTTCCATTGATGTGCTGTGGTGTTCCCAGTTTTCCTATTACACAATGTAAAAGTAAGTGCACGGTCTATTGTGTTTCGACAGTTTATATGCTATGACAGTCTTGACTTTTATTCATAACAACATTATTATGAGAAACATTTTACTCCTTATATTTCACGTGATAAAGTGTGTATGCAGGCCAAGCATCGTTTGTGTTAATGTAATAATTAAAACAAAAATTGTTTTAATCAGAAGAGGGAGAAAAAAACTGTTTAGGGGATTATTTTGAATAGAATCGTCCACGTCAGTTTTCGTTTTTTTCACAGCTTGATTTCATAAACTTAATTACATCAGGTTGATTTGCATTTCACCATCAACCTTCAGCTCACCAACGAGCATATGCCTTTAATAAATTCGTGCTAAGCCTTAGGATCCTGTGTTCAAAGGTATTTTCGTGTCTTCGTTATCCCTCTCATGTCTGTCTCCAGTTCTCTTCTCCGTGTGTGTATTTCTATTTTCAAGTACCTCTTTTAGACTGGGAATTCCAGAACAAAGACTTCAATGTAGTACTAGTAACAGGTGTCCTCAACGTGCTTCCTATGTCCCGCCAACAGGTGTCCTCAACGTGCTTCCTATGCCCCGCCAACAGGTGTCCTCAACGTGCTTCCTATGCCCCGCCAACAGGTGTCCTCAACGTGCTTCCTATGCCCCGCCAACAGGTGTCCTCAACGTGCTTCCTATGCCCCGCCAACAGGTGTCGTCAACGTGCTTCCTATGCCCCGCCAACAGGTGTCCTCAGCGTGCTTCCTATGCCCCGCCAACACGTGTCCTCAACGTGCTTCATATGCCCCGCCAACAGGTGTCGTCAACGTGCTTCCTATGCCCCACCAACAGGTGTCGTCAACGTGCTTCCTATGCCCCACCAACAGGTGTCGTCAACGTGCTTCCTATGCCCCACCAACAGGTGTCGTCAACGTGCTTCCTATGCCCCACCAACAGGTGTCGTCAACGTGCTTCCTATGCCCCGCCGTTAAGAAAAAAAAAAACCCCCCAAACAAACAAAACCGAGATAAAACTGAGCAAAATCAAACAGAAACCTCAACCAATAATAATATTAAGGGGGATGGGTGTAAAGTCCTGGTGGTTCCAGTTATTTAACTGACTTTAACAGATATGTAATTGACTTTCACCTTTTAAAAGTCATATGTATTGTAAGAACAGCATGAGACCTTCACCTCCCCAATTACTATATATTAACCTTTGTTCTTGTTAAATATTGTTTGACTATATTATGCAGTTCCCTAGGTCTGTCTATTCTTAACACCTCTTCTATATTTATAGGTAAATTTGATGCCTGCAAATAATCTAATAATGGTAGGGCCTATTCTTTTCTTTTTTTTTTTTAAATAACATTTTGCATCGTATTGGCGAGGCGCGTCCTGTTCATAAATATTAGACAAACATAAAGGTATGTTTTCAGGCACTCGTAAGAAATAAAGAAGTAGAAAACTAGACAACAGAAAAACAACAGACGTGAGTGGTTTACCCAGGACCTTCCGTGCGACAACCCCTGTTGCGACCTGTTCACCCTAGTCAGTTATATTAGGGCGCATGTCCAAATATAGAAGACCTTTAGTAGTAATTATAGTAGTAATTTTGTTTTATATTGGTATTCTCATTTGTACATCAATAACTTGCAGACGTGAAGTGTCAAAACCAACATGTGATTTGCTAGTCGCCAAAAGTGAAATAATCTACGGAAATAATGTGACGGAACGAAACAAGAAAAACAAAAAACAAAACTTCAGCCTTAAAAAGTAAGAAGACAGAGGTAATGACCTTTTCTAAGAAACAAAATACAACAGAATACAACCTTCGAATGTAATTGGGCGTATATTTGGTTATGCCCAGTGTAGTTGCCGGGAAAGGGGGGGGGGGGGGGGGGTCTGTAAAGAGACAAATAAAGAATAGAACTACTGCTCCTCGTGCATGTCGTACAAGGCAACTAATATGAGGTATGCAAGGAGCTGGCTACCTCATCATATAAAACAAACTAGTACAGAACGCATTGATGCAAAGATCATGTGAATGCTCAGCGCAGGTTTCCTACAATTAGAACAGCTGTAGCAGTGACTCCATGATCTATAAGAAGCGAAAAGGAAAATATTGTCGTTGATGATGATGATGATGATGATGATGATGACGATGATAGTTAGCTACCGTGCACGCCACGATGGTTAAAGTGAAATCGCATCTCTGACCAAACAAACAAAATGTAGCCTAATAAAAAATACAACAACACTCTATGCAAGACATCTTTGTACGATGGATGGGTATGAAAAAAGAAAATCGAAAAAAGGTGGGTTGGTTTAACGAGGACAAAAGACAAAGAAACATCATACGTGGCTATTAGGGAATTAAGATGTCTACAGACCGCGATGGGTCATTAATTCTCAGTTTGTTCCTTACGGAGCACGGATCCACTGCTAGCATTACAAGGTAGTCCTTGTCCTGGAATATTCAGTGTTAAGAGAAACAGACTTAAAAACACACAAAGGAGATAACTGGAGACATTAAAGGGATTATGATGGCAGTGAAAGATCCTGAACAGACAGGAGGGCTTGGCATCAACTTGCTGAAGGCGAATGAAAGCAAGAAAGATACTTCTTCAGTGTTACATATGTTCGATCTTGGCGTACGGAAGGGAATCATGAACAAGTCGTACGGGAGGGAATCATGAACAATCACAAACAGGCAAGATTATACCTGGAGGTGAAATAGATGTGGTTTTACGGATGACTTCTTGGAATCCCACAAACAACTAAAAGACTCATGAGTTTGTTATTAAAGAGCGTCATAGGCCGAATCAAGCGTATAAAATGCATCAGAATAAAGCACTTCGCATATGCTGGGCATCACGCGTGTGTTACTGGGGTCCGGATAGGGCGGCAAAGCATGATAACACTGCAGCTACTTTGCAAGTCGTACAACGCGACAAAGAAGGGCTGGCATGGGGCCAGTTACCCCATCCTGTAGAAATTTGAAAACTACAAAAAGTTCCACATTGAGGAAATCTGTTGATTGCATTGTCAGGCAGTCTTTGCTCTAGAATCCACATGGTAAGAGAGATAATGGAAGACCAAAGAACACATGGAGAAGAGAATTGGAGACAGACATGAAGAGGATGAAGAACACATGGAAAGACTTTAAGCTGATGGCACAGGACAAGAAGACTTGGCATAAGTTTATTGATGACCTTTGATCCTTTGAGGGGCTGATGGATGATGAAGATGATATTGGATATGTTTGAGAATACAAAAACTTTTTTTTTTTTCTGGGGGAGGGCGCAAATTTGTATTCTCCTGCAGTAAGTTTATTTTTAGACAGTCTCTCGTCTGTATTGCTCCTTGCTTTGTAAATACCATACATTACTTCAAAGGATTCTTACCTTCTAAATAGGTTGCTTATAATCAAGGGATTATTACCTTTCAAACTTGTCACGAAGAGCTAATGATTACAGCCTGCAACAATTCGATGTTTGAAGTTGGTACTATCAACACTGGTCATTTCTGCTGAAAATTGCGACTGTGGATTTGTGTGCATATGGTCAGCTAATATATTCTTTAGCTCTCAACACTCGCCAGCTCAACTATCGTTGCTTTCGTCGACACTTTCGCCAGCACAAACATCTGTACATTATCATCTTCATAAACGAAGTGTTTATCATTGGCGCTGTCATCCCTGAAATAGAAGAAACTAAAGTCAAAACCCACTAAGCTACGTACATAATAAAAGGTAAAGGTAAGGTAATCCAATAGCAGATACTACCTTAGAGGAGTGAAGTGTTAAAGACTTCACTATACTACTTCCAAAGGTGGGGTGATCAGTTCCCCTTTTCGCTGCTTTTGCAGTTCCTCACTCAAGAACAGAGTCAAGTACCCATTTACTGCTGGCTAAACTGGCGCTTGACGTCACCGTATATCGAACCCAGTACCTTTGCGACGAGAGGCTAGCACTACCGACATAATACACTGCACAAATAAGAGGTCTTTCAAACTGTTTCTTGGATACATTGTTATCTGTGCCAATCATGACAGCCTCACGTGTAGATCTGACTGTGGTGAGCTCAAACGATAAAGCGGTCTGCACGTCTAGGACCCCTACTCCGTCTGGTGTCGACCATGAGATAGGTGCTGATAACACCGCCTTCGTTAACGATGAGAAGGCAGACCAGGAGCTCGTGACATTAAATGGACAAATGTCTGCAGGTAAGAAGGTCTAAGAAAAGTGAGATTCCACGAGAAAGACTGATAATAGAATGGAGGTCTAACACGTTTTTCTGTCTTCATTCTTTGGGCATTACACATTTGATCTTTCAGAGGGGTCAGACTTTGCTGAATGGCGGGTACAGAACTAATAGGGTAGATGTGTGTGTACGTGTGTGAGAGAGAGGAAGAGGGAGAATGAGAGAAGGGGGGGGGGGAATAAAGAAATATAAATGGCAAGCCAAAATAAATAAATCAGTGAAACCGCGCCATATCGTAAGATAGAAGAAACGAAATGGAAAGGTTTTCCAGTTTAATTTAGCTTCTTACTAAATTAAATAATTTATTTATTAATTTTAGATAGAGATTGTGAGAATGACATAGAGGAAAAGAGACGGAGATAGATAGAGACAGACACACAGACAGACAGACAAACAGATCGATAGACGACAGATCGATAGATAGATAGATAGATAGATAGATAGATAGATAGATAGATAGATAGATAGATAGATAGATAGATAGATAGATAGATAGATAGATAGATAGATAGATAGATAGATAGATAGATAGATAGATAGATAGATAGATAGATAGATAGATAGATCGATCGATCGATCGATCGATCGATAGATAGATAGATAGATAGATAGATAGATAGATAGATAGATAGATAGATAGATAGATAGATAGATAGATAGATAGATAGATAGATAGATAGATAGATAGATAGATAGATAGATAGATAGATAGATAGATAGATAGATAGATAGATAGATAGATAGATAGATAGATAGATAGATAGATAGATAGATAGATAGGTCCAAACTTTTTTTAGAGTTGAGACTTCGGTGTGCTGATCTGTATCTTTCATTGTTGTTGTATCTTTGCTTACTTGTAGAATGTTATGATGTATCACAATACGTGGGAATAATCGTATCTCATCATCAATGTTCTCTCTAATTTTACACAGTTTCTGTGCGCAAAGAAAATCTGTGCAATGTTTTCATCAGTAACAAAAAAATGTGCACCCCATAAAAACTGTAAGGTTTTAGCCAAGATGTTGTCATTTTTTCTCTCCTGTTTTTACCCATTCTGAGTAGACTTTATCAAGATTGACCCTCACTCCATCTAGCTGATAGCTTTTGACTCATTAAAATGTCCAAGTGAAATTGCTCAAGCCTGTTTCTCAATTTAGGTTTTAGAGAGTTCATCACGCTAAATCATCTTTCACAGTCTGTACCAGATACCGAGAATGTGCCTTCTATATCCATTAACTTGGTAAGGTCACCAAATTGCTCATTCTGAAGGACAAATTTAACAAAATCATCAGAATCTGTTGTTAGTATGCCTTTAATTTTCTCTTGAACAAGAAATTTAAAGTCATTATACTGGTTAACAACAGCAGCACTGTCAGTAGGTCTATTACCTAGAAGATCAGATTATTTTGAACACAATGCTTTAACTTCTTCGCAACCAAAACTGAAGACACATTCAGCATGTTTTCCACAGTCAAATGCTATCCATTCCTCAACTTCACTCTCAGGAAACCTTCCCTCTAACTGCTGGCAAATAAGCTTTATAAAAGTTAATATAGACTGTGTATTGACTTCAATGTCTTTTTTCCTCGCTTTCACTAATTAGGGCCGAAACTTTGTAATTCCAGCAAACATCTGTCCCTTGAATATTGCTGCCTTATTTTATTGATTTTGCCTCTAGCTAAATGTAATGCATTAACCAGGGCCGTAGATACGGGGAGTGTGTTTCAAACACACACCCCCCCCCCTCCCCACCCTCTAGGGTTTGGTGAAATACATTTGTGAGGAAATTATACTGTACCAAACATGTTTTGTGCCCAAATTTTTTTTCAGCATCACGCTGGCCACCTTAACCTTCCCAGAGTTGCTCTGGTACCCAATTCATGAGGCTGGGTCGACCCCGGAGCCGTTTACGGTCTAAAAAATCCCACCTCAACCAGGGATCGAACCATGGACCACCGAGCTAGGAAGCCAGCGCACTAACCACTGAGCTACCGTTTTGTCATAGAATGAGAAAATATTATGTAAATTGTTGCAAGATGCAGCAATAGTGAATGCAGTCAGCGACCCATAGCTGCACGGCTTGCATCAGGACCAGCGAACCAGAGCTGGTCAAGACCACGTGGTGGTCCTGGAAACAGTCTGCAGCAGTGCAGTCTGGCTGAGCGAGTGCGGATCGCAATGGTAAGGCAAACCCGGTCCCTAAAAAAATGCCATGCTGAAATCGGATGTGTCGACCGAAAGGTGCAGATATCACAGCTTAGGCGTAAACAGACACAACGCAACCAACGTCCTTTTCAGGGCGAACGAGGAAGAAGAAGAAGAATCAAAGTTTCAATGTCCCGTATCAGCTTTACATCTTTCCAGGCATCACTTACATCTTTCCAGGCATCACTTACATCTTTCCAGGCATCACTTACATCTTTCCAGGCATCACTTACATCTTTCCAGGCATCACTTACATCTTTCCAGGCATCACTTACATCTTTCCAGGCATCACTTACATCTTTCCAGACATCCCTGATTCCCAAATCCTCACGATGCGCAACACAGTGTTGCTGAGCCTATTAGAGTTTATCTTGCTTCAGTTGAGCCGCTACTCCATTAACTCTGCCCAACATGACTGATGCGCCGTCACTTGTGAACATAACTATTTTGTGAAGATCAAGTTTATGCTTTACATAAAACTGCTTGATTTCATACACAATAGAAGATGCATCACATGCTCGAAGCTGAACTATTCCACCAAATGAGGACTTGTACTCAATGTAATTCTTAGGCTGAAATTTAAAGTACAGTATAAGACACTTGCTGACACTGATATATGTGGTTTCATCAACTATTAGTGTACGAAATTCTGCCGAGTTTATTTTATCAATCATATCTTTTTTAAACAACATTATTGATAACTTCTAAAAATTCAAATGCATAGTTCTTACTTCTCCAACTCTCTGGAATAACAATGTATTTAGCCATATATTCATTAATTGTGTGTACTGAAAGCTTTGAGGTGTCCATGTTAACAGCAAGTAGAACAGAATCAATGAGAATCTTGACCGTATCTGGTCTTGCACGCTTTCGTTCTTCATGCTCTAATTTTTGTTCCCGTTCCTCCGCAGTCTTACAGTATGTTACATACCAAGGAGCCCAGTGGGTCGGTAAACGACACATCTTTGCTTCTTAGTTTTTGGACAGCATCAATGTGAGACTTGCAACATCAGGTGGAATTTCACAAAGTCGAGCTTCCCACAGTTTCCCGGTGGCATGTTCATTTGAAGCTTTTGCATCCTTACAATAAACACATACTACACTATTAGGGGTGGTCATACTGATAGATTTCTCGAAGCTGAAAGCAAGTATTATGAGACTTTTTGGCATAGCTGATTCCACATCTTCGATCAACCATTCAAGTTTAAATGAGCTTGCAGTTCTTTTACGATTCAGATTTTCAGACATTGTAAAGTCAGTTTTCTTTTTTAAATAAAAGGAACAATAATAAATCAAAACTGAAAAAGACCATGCCAAACTTTGGTGTTGCTCGTTGTACAACTGGCGAATACAGTAAGCACGTAAAAAAATCGAAGCAATCGTGCTCCGGAAATTTAAAAGATGAAGAGTGTCACTCAAGGCCGTTGTTATAAATATATCGATTACAACAAAACGCACATTGCAAAGTCGAGACTGAAGCCGAATGAGCGCATTTCAGAAAAGTTGGAGGTGCGAGCGACGCTTACAGTAAGATGGATAAGGCAGTTACAATTTATGGAAATGTCCCGAATATTTGCCCTCAATGCGAAAGTTTGTGTGCGCAGCTAAATTTCTCTTGCGCAGTGGTGCAGTATCGTGTGTGTGCGCGCGCATAGCTTAGAGGGAACACTGCTCACCGTCATTTTCCTTTTCACTCCCTCTGAAGCATGGAGCCATCGGTACAGCTGGTCCCGTTGTAGGAAGCCTGCACCCCGCATTCACATGCTCCTGCTGCGGTGTTGTCTGTAGCAGCTTGTTTTACATGATGAGGTTGCCAGTCATATGCCCAACCTCACAGTAGTGGCCTCGTACGACATGCCTGAGGGAGCAGTGATCCTGCTCTTTCTTCGTCTCAAAAGAGACCCCCGGGAACTACACGGGGGCAGCCTTATCATGTACGTCAACAAATATAGTCACTGTTATTCTAAGAAACATTTGTTTTTAAATAACTAGCGAACAGCAATAACATTAGAATACGCGTTGTAAGCTAATTCATGTTTAGCATTGGTGATATCATATAAAAGGAAATAATTTAACCATATAAAGAGTTCTCTTATCTATCTGTCACTTTAGTCTCATCTTTCCCCACCAAAGTTGCAATCTTTTTCATGGTGCATTTTTCGAGATGGGAACTAAATTGCGCGCCCGTCGAAACAATGCGCATTTTTGTCCCCGTCCTTAGTAATGGCGGATGTCTGATTTTGAACTCAATTTCTTGAATTTTTCCCATTTATAATTCGGGTGAGTATGAGAAAGAAACTTATACATTTATGAATGGAGTTCGTTACATTTGTAGTAACTCGAACAATTTAATTGCTCAGGTCGATACTCCCTTAAACAATGATTCGAAGACGGAGCAATAGAACGTTTATTTTGAATTTTTTTGTATTGTTATTTTGTTTTTAACGTATTAGGGCAATATTTAAAAAAAACAATATCCGTACATTTATAACACATGTTGTGACAAACCAAATGTTAATTAAATAGTCAAATTTTAGTCCACTGGCTTGTTTTCCACTTCTTCCATGCTATTCTGACGCGCTGACCCATAGCTTCATAAACATTGCATCCAGATTAATGACCACATGGGAATTAGTGCCTTCATCAGGTTAAGCAGCAGAAACAGCTAAACTTAATTATCTCCCATCATGTTTTGGCGGGTAACTTACTGGGAGTATTCCATTTCACTAAAAGGTAATCGGTGACAGAAAAATATTTTGCGTTTCGATATGTGTTACTACAACGTTGATGTTTCATTGGTTAAAAACAGTGTTCCCCGGATCTTTTCGGTTTGGGAAAGATAGTACTTGAATTAATAATATTTATCGTATGGTCGGGATTCGCAGGCCCACATGCAATGGTAAAAGCACCCGTTGTTTTATCAGTGTGCGACAACGAATGACCTCCATCAAGGAAAGCGCGCATGTAGCATGTTTCTTGCTAGACTAACCGAGAATAACGCCACTGTTCCAACCAGGCATATCAGAAGAGGCAACCAAGTGGGTTGGTTGAGCTTGGGACTAGCAATTTCAACATACTGGCATCAGCTCAACAGAAGAGAACAAGTGGTAATCTTCAGACTCCGCACTGGCGACAACAGACTGAGATACCATCTATTCAACAAGCACAAGATAGGAACTACCGATGAGTGTAATTGTGGCACTGATAAAATGACTGTTGAACATCTGCTTCAAAGTTGCCCAACATTTGCGGAACAGAGAAAGCGCATACGGCCGACACCAGTATTATTCGTGGAAAAGCTGTACGGAGATTCAAATAGCCTCAAACTGACTACTGCTTTCTTTGAAAACATTCAAGTGGACGACGTCTGAGAGTGGACGTCTGAGAGTGGACGTCGGAGAGTGGACGTCTGAGAGTGTACGAAGAAGAAGATACTGACTTAGTGACTCCTCTTACACCCTAGGGTGTAGAGGTTAGCCAGAGAGAGCACAGTGTTATCCCATCAGCACTCTCATCATGTGAAATAACTCTTCTCTAACCATGCATGTCACAAGAGACGATTAAAGTGGGTCAGTTGAGTTTGAGACTACCTTCCTCGTCATGTGAAATCAAATGCTACCGAAATCATATCTGCAACAGCATTTGAAGAACACTGCCTTGCAGTTTTCCTGTAAGCGGGTCAAGTGCAGACGTGTGCTCCCATGCTCATAGAATAGCAGAGAGAATGAGAGAGAGAAAGAGAGACAGACAGACAGAGAGATCCATTCATTCATATAATCAGCATTGACAAAACAAAACGTTTTCTATTCTGAGAGCACGGTTGGGGCTTTTTTTTTTTTCATTTCGAAGTCTGTTGCACATATATGGGAGATGGGGAGTGGCTCTTTATTTGAGTACGTTCAGATTTGAGCAAGGGTAATTTGCATGGTAATTTATTTAAGCTTCGCCTAGGTATTCAATTAGCTGCAAGTAACGGCCATAGGTCACGTTGATGTCTATGCATAAGTTTGTTTAACTAATTTGGTCTTACTGAAGAAATAATGTTTTTTCGGTAATGTTTTATGTTTTTGTTTGTCTACACTTGGTATTGAACATGTATCAATGAAATCCATCGCTAATTTTTAAGTGAGCAGAATATCGCCGTGTTTGACACGTAACAGCTATATAACGTTCTGGAACAATAGTCATGATGCATTTGTGATAAACATAATATCTGTGTATGCTGTTATAGGAATTATTTAGCAATGGATACTTGGTAATCTTTCGTGCTTTATGTTTGATCAGACAGTGAATATAATGGGACTTTCAAGTTAAATAATAAACTACGACTAGACTCGGTCTTCCAAGTTCAAACCCCGTGCTTACAGTTTCTATTAGTTAAAATCCGTCGTATTAAAATTGCGTTGTTGTCTTGCTATGTTTGAATAAGAGGTAAATCTAAAACGATTAGCTTTGTTGATGGTAGCAGACGGCTTTTTCAATAAATCCCCTTATCATCTTCAAAGTCTTTTCCGCAACTCATGTTCCGCTGAAGCTGGTCAAGTTTTTTCCCTCCTGTCTACATTGATGAGCTTTTCATTATCTGGTTGTTGTCGTGCCACCTTAATAATTTGCAGAATTTTAAATTAGTTACCGTAATCATTTGAGGAGTTACATCTTCCCTATTGTTCTGTGTGGTGAAGTACATTGATACAGCGATAAAATCATTAATTATATGTAATAAAGTCATAATAATATGTATAGAATTAGTAAAGTGTAACGCGTCTTCTTCCCTGCGCCAGAAAACGCATTGATTTAGGTAGGATAGAACGTAGTCTAAAACCTTATTGCAGCGCTAGTACTATTGGACTTTATAACGCGCCCGTCAAGGGTTAACGATAAAGTTTTGAAAATCTACAAGCGTAATGGTTCCAGGAAAGATAGTAAGAATAAAACACACAAACGCATAGGATTGAGAGAGCGGACACATGCTGCCGGCTTGTCAAGTGTTAGAGGCTTGAAGTAGCTAATCATGCCGACAGTGCGAGACGATGCCGTTAGCCTGTGTCGAATCGTTGTCGCGAGCTTTTAAATTTAAAAATAAACCGCCAAGTTCGATACATTTTCTAACACAAACACACTGTAGAATCATATATACTTCTTCTTCTTCCATCCTTAGCCACTGACCGACAAAGCAGTCCGTAGCCAATACGCCTATAGGCGTCTTAGGGCAACAAGAAACTAATTGTTGTTCCGTTACGCCTAATGGCGTTTATTGGTACAACAAAAAATTAATTGTTGTTTCCGTAATCAGTATGGCTGGCAAGCGGGTGATCAGCCCGCAAATCATATATACACACACGCATAATTACTTCCTGAGGGGAAAAAGGAAGATCTGAGACGATTTTTTTATAACATTCAAGTAGTTGAGACTTAGAAAACAACGAACACCAAAATGGAAAATATATGGAATTCTTTATTAATAGGTTTAAGATAATAAAAGTTAGCTAGTCTTAGAGCTGGTCTTGTCCTGATGGGTGATATTCTTTCGAATAAAAAATCCGACAGATAGAAATAAAGTTATGGACAAAAGACTGTAGTTGTTCGTACAGACAGACCAACACATGCTCGTTTGGACTTACACTAACGGTAACCTTTTTTGACGCGTCCTTGAAAAAGGCAAGAAAGGGTACTAGTAGTCTGTTGTAGAAAGGGGGAGACAAGGAGAGGGAAAAATTATGGGATGGCTTAACACAAAATATATTTAGCAGTAGAAATCTAAGAATGAGAGAGGAAAAAACTTGGTAGTAACCAAAAATCAAGTCTGTTTTTGCTTTTAATTTCAAATTTCAAAATTGTCGTTCGGTCATTGGCCAAAGCCTTTGCATATTATTGAGTACATTCAAAGGCTTGACGCCATTTGTAGAAGATAGTCCCTAGAAGCAGGACGTTGTGTAATTCTGTATAAAAAGTGATTAGCCTTATTAAAGCAAATATATTAAAATAAAAGGCAACACAGTTCAGCCAGCAGTATATCTGGAATCTGCTAGTCAACGTACCTGTGTTTTTTTTTTTCATTGAATTCTGGTAAGACCGACATTATTCATATATATTTTGTTTAAAAATGTGAGTGAGAGATGCTGCCATCACGACTAAGTAATCAGGTCCCAAGCTGATTTATGCAGGGCCTGAAGGGAATTAAGGATATAACACATTGCCAGTTTTGTAAATGCACATGTTTTGTGAAATAAAAATGTTTTCTTAGGTGACCAGAGGGACACAGCTCACCTATCCCATTATATGGAAGAAAAGAAAGATTAACAATATTATTGCAGATGCAGTGCCGCCTTTGTAGGAGAGACATGTGAACAACACTGGTACACTGTGTAATGGATGTGCTGGATTGGTCCATTGGATATGACCCAGCTCTTTGTTTCTTGTGTAGTCTCTTTTGTATATATAACACGGTTTAAGTAAGAGATCAACAAGGAGACATTGTTTCATTATTACATGGTTTTATCTGGCACTAGTCCGGTGCCAGATATCTATGAGAAGCAGTGAGAAGTCGTTTCATGCACAGTAGTGACAGGGACCTGCAGAGTCTACCCTGTTACTTTTGGCCATTATCATATGAAATCGTGTGACACCAAGTTTACTGACTGTTCAAGTGTGCCCAGATAAGTAAAATATCTGGCACCCTGGCGGTACATCAGTTTTAAGATCAGCACACCCCTGTATAACAAGAATAAACTATTTCCCCAAGGAACTTAACAGTGACATTGTATATTAAAGAGACTGGGAGTGATTATAGAATCCCAACCAGCCATCCAGTGTTAGAAACCAGTAATAGAAAAATCATAGTAACACTATTATAGTGCGTTTGAAAAAGGTCGGTCGACGATTGACTTCAAATATCTCCATATTCCTTGCACTGATAAACATGATTTTTTGCATGTAGTCTTATATTTTCAATGTCCCAAAGGTTTTATAAAATTAAATGTTGTAGGTAGTGTGCTTTTCTTGCAACGGCTAATTCCTTTTTATCTTTTTTAACGAAGTAATTATTTTGTTCTGGAAGAAAATAATTTACCGTAAATGAAGGAAGTTGCGTATTTTCGGCATAGGCGTCTACACAATTCGAATGTTAGAGGGGTTTGTTAACTGATTACAACGTGAGGTCCTTTTTTATTTCTTCGAAATATTTGAGAGAAAAATAACGCCTATTCGTTGTAAATGTTACTTTTTATACTAAAAAGTGAATGGATGCATGAAGAGGTGTAGGTATTACGTATGTTAAAAATAGTAGTGAAATCGCGGAGATAAAAAGGAAATGAATTGGTTTACATATACACATAGATGGAGGAGAAAACATATATAACATATAAGGTATTTACACACTTATTCCGAGTCAGACGAGTCTAACATATTGCTGACTATTCTCGGCTGAACGAACGACAGTCCATCTTTTTTCCAATAGTCATTTTCCTCTTTTAAGATATGGTCTTCACATTTACACCAATAATCTTTGTCTATCTGCGAGAGGGCGGCATATGTTAGTTCTTTCAAATTGCATAGTTTGAAAGTTTTATTTTCAGCTGCCACCTGTCCTTTAACTTTTGCCCAAACGAGTTCAATTGGGTTTAAATGTGAATGATAAGGTGGCAGTCTCAAACACGTATGACCATGATGTTGAATCAACTTCTCTATATGGAAGATCTTGGTCTTTTGTTTTGTTTTGATTTCTTAAAAAGGGACAGTAATTCAGGTTTCAGAAACCCCTCGTTAAATGGAATGTCTTCTTTATTGAGCCAAATCTTTATAGCATCTTTTGTACTCGAAGATGTTGGGATTTTGTCTTCTTCTGCCACAGCGTTGTGGTATGATGCGTTGTCCATTATCAGACAAGATGGTCTGTCTAGGGACGGAAGAAGAGTATTTTCAATCCACTCTTTAAATATGTTACCGTTCATCTCGGTATGATAGTCCCGGTTGTCCGTATAATTGGAAGTGAATCACAACTATCTACTACTTCCTTTCTTCCTTGCGTCCTGGTATTGATTGAACTGAGAATTCCATTAGCTTTGAGTAATTGATAAAATGAGCGTTTACTTAAACCCAAAGCGTGAATAGTTCTCTTTTCAGGATTTGAGAGACTCCGATACAGTTTACCACGCTTAGCTTCTCTGCAGAAATATTTATGCATCTTCACTGCCATTGTATGCAGTGTAAGGAACATGACTTTCACACCCATTTTATTACAGACCTAGAATACCGCAAGATACGCCTATGCACTGTAATACACAATCAGTAGAACGGTAACTGAATACACCGGAAGGATCAATGTAAGGTGCAAAAGAATGCGGTAGTGAGCTGATACACCGGGAAAATCATTTGAAATGCGTTCAAGATGTTAAATCGAAATAGTTCACAAATATGAAGGGGTAAGCCCTCTCAATACATGGCTGGACTAGGAGGTGGTCGATTTTGTATACTTTAAATAAAGAAAATTTAAAACCATAAGTTTGTTAACGAGGAAAAAAAATGTCCCCCTTGGGACATAGCGATCATTAGGTCATATGCAAAGTTGCAACAATTACAATCAAGTGGTTGCCGAGATATTGAATATTAAACAGCGCCAAACATTGTGAAACGCACTATAGTATAATTTAACAGTATTTGTTTGGACAATTGTCCATTTGGGTCTAAAATTTACGTTTTGTATGTATCTTGAATTCTTTTCATTTTAAAGTCCTGACCCGAAGAATATTAGGTTCAGGACCAATAAATCATGCAAAAAAATTAGTAATTGTACAAATGTATCCCAGGTGTTATTTCCTTTAATCATAGACCTTAATACTTGTTTGTATAGATGTGTATTATTGTTAAAGTACCATCACACCACACTTGCATATCCCTAGACATTAGACGTAGCTATCATTCATACTAGTCAAGAATAAGTCTGCTTGAGGCCATAAGGTGGTAGCAGCAAGGTACCCTGATAACTCAACCCTAATTTTGTTAGCATCAGGGACCTTCACAGCTGGCCTCATTCAGTACAATAAGGAAACATATCAACATCATTTCATAACGTACAGCGGGTATTTTCCCCCAGAGAACCATAAATTATCTGTATAGCTGTGTATGTCTTTTTGTTGGAGACTCATTACTATCTTCGGGATATATAAATGGTGAGGCTCCTATCTCTTCCACGGATGGACAGAACAACAGTCTATCAGAATGTATCATGAAGAAGACGTAGAAGAACCATGACAGCCAACCTTCGACGTGAATATGGCAAATGATCAGATATTAGTTAGCATATGTCAAAAGTTAACGTTCTTTTAAATACTGAAATGCAGATACGAACCAGCATTTACTTTCTAAATAGGTTTGACGACCCTAGCAGATACGAAGAAAAATGGACATAATAGTACGTCTGCTCTCCCTAAGGAAGACCACAAGGTATCTGCTCAAGACAGCATCACTCCGCAGGTGTATCTTCGTCGATGGCCGATGCTGATTTTGTTCTGTCTGTATTCTTTTAGCAATGCCTTTCAATGGATACACCTCAACATCATCGCCGACGTCATCAGTAACTACTACAACGAAAGTTTGCCGGCTGACGCTTTTCAGGTAATGACTGAATGATCTGATAATTACGATTAAACTCAGTGTAGTTCCCGTGGGTCTCTGAAGAGGCAAAGAAAGGATAGTACTACTGCACCCTCAGTTCAAGACGACTAATATGAGGTGTTTGATGGGGCTGGTAACATCATGATGTAAAAAAAGTTGCTACAAAGCACCGCTGTAAGAGCATGTGACTGCTTGATGCAGGCTTCCTCTGGGGGAGGGGGACAGCTGCAGGGGTGGCTCCATGCTTCGTAAGGAGAGCAAAGGAAAATGATGATGACGAATTATGATTAAAGTTGACGGAGGTGGCGCTGGTGATGGTTGGGCATGTGTTATTCCTGGTGGACAAGGACCTTTTCGTTTTCAAGAAGCTTACAATTTTTTCAATCAAATAACGTCTCATTCTTGGTCGGAAGGCTGTATTTCTCCTGATCACATTATTTCTTTCTCTCCTTCAGGTAACTGTTTCTTGCCCCTTGCTCTAGTAGATTTATATTTCATTACTTTTTAAATTGTTATTTATTTGTTCTTTCTTCGATTCCATTTTCATAGGATGTTCTCCTCAAACAATTCAAGAGATTAAGAGTTTTCTGAATGAAAGTATGAATTCTGCGTTTTAAAGGGGAGAAACATTCATACAGCTTTCGGGAAAATTCAGAAACTGCGCGCATTGCACTGTACTGTGAGTGCAAGCTATCTTGAACACCCAATAAAAGAACATGCATATCTTTTAATCTTTGCATGGTGCATTGCTCAGCGTGTTAAAAACATTCGCACCAACTTTTCGGTACAAATCGGAAACTGCGCGCATTGCACTGTGCTTTGAGGGAAAGCAGCCTAGAACACACAGTAGGATTATCCCACATAAACGCAAATAATCTATTTTATTCGCATTTCACAGATCTCTTCGCTAGTAACCAGTCAAGAAGTGGCCGAGAAGTGTAATACTTGAACCAAACATCGTTGTCATAAAAGAGTTTGTTAAAACAAGAAAGAAAGAGGGACGCTGCTGAAATTATCACGTGTACTGGAAATAGAGCCTTCAGTAATCTGACAACTTATTGTAACCTCATAGCTGCTCTATGATTTGCTAGCTAAAAACGTGCATTATATTGCCTGTCTACTTCGGCAGTTCATCTTTTTGTCCCGCCCTCTTTTCTTTAAACAATGGCTAACACAGTGTTTACAATTTTAGTGACCTGTCAGTCATAACAGGAATCAAATCAGGCTTTGTTTACTTCGTTCTACTCACGCGAGCTCATATGTCAATCATAATACCTGACAGACAGACGGCACGTGAGAGAGCGACGGCACAGACCCTTTGTAGTTTTATTCAGGGAAAGTCTAGAACTCCCCTGTGCTCTTTGATCTCGAGAAGGCGGGCATTCTGAAGAGAAACCCGCTAGCAGAACTAAAGTCTTTGATGTCGGTTAACAACTTCAGATGAGAGACTCTGGTAGTCTGAATCGTAAGCCTTTCATCTTGGGCTCTAGCTTCTGAATCTTTGTCCCACACACAAGAGCGCGAAATTAACACCATTAAAGATCAGAGAAATCTAATGATATATATACTGCTGTTTTCTTAACCCCGCCATCAGAAGTCATTCAGAATTTTAATAGTCTAGCGCGCAGTCCGAGAACCATTTTTCTTGTTGGAAGTGTTTATAAGTGATTCGTGGAGCTTTCGTTCTGAATTTTCTGGTAAGAGGAAAATAGTGCTAAGGATTTAAAAGTGGTGATAGCATTTAAACACTTATACTTCTCTTAGATTTTTTTCTCGCTAGTAAGACCTATTAAATAAAATAACGCGTAGCGATTTTCATACCAGATATTCAATTAAAATGTTAGTCCACCACCCGACCGCTAACTCACTGAGACGAGACGGTAATTATGTTTACAGTGTAGACGGACGCGACACTTAAACTCCCCCAGGAGAGAGAGAGATAAACTCGACTGTTAAGCAGACCGGACCTTATAGGCGTTAGGCGACTGATAGCGGGAGTATAGAATACATGTTTACATTTCATTTGTAATTTGTTATTATAGCGTCTATTATTTTTTAAATGCCACACGACAAACGAACAGACACCGACAATTTAATAGCTATTTAATGACAGGCGATTATTGTTGTAGGTGGTGCGTATGAAAAATTAAATAATAATTAACACCGTACGCTGACCGCCAGCCGCGAGCAGGGGCGGGTGAGTTATCATAAACTCGGTCCGACCCAGATTAGCGGCCAGCGACGTCTGCGAGCGTGTAGGCGTAGGGAAACACCGTGTGTCTTTTGAACTTAGTCAGGACTGACAGAGAGGATGAGAGATCGTCTTGTCCCCGTCGGTATATATAGAGATATCTACATAGAATGGTAGCATTTTTTCCCACAAATGTTCTCTTATATTTTTCGCAGACCTGATCTCAAGGGCGACCAGCGGTCTTTTACTTTTCTGGTTCGTTATCCATTTCATTTATAAGCGTACTCGCCGATGATATTGGATGACAATAAATATAAATACTGGACTTACAAAATCCAGATTACCATTTTTACCAGCCCACAGTGGTGTGTACATGTAACATTATTATTGTTCCCCGACTCCTGACAGTCGTATTCAAGTGGATTATATATACATATCTTTATACACTGTGCAGAATCGGCGCTCTGACACAGAGTTGGCCGATAGAAGAACCATCATCATCATTTTTTAAACATTTTTTTAGCAACCAGATGTATCCCAATACTGGAAATATTCCCCTCTCTAAAGGGTAAACCTCAAGGATTCTCACATTTCCAACTATTGGTAGGAACACCTATATCCAGATAGAAGCACCATATTCGGCGTTCACCTCACTAGTTTTTTTTTTTTTGGGATGAACTGGGGCCAATTTGGATTGTCGACAGCTGGGGGTGACAGTGTAATCATAGTGAAATAGGAATTATGTTCATGGAATAATTCTGTTACCAAGGGATACCACAGACCTACTATAGGAGCCAATTAGGTAAGAGTGTGAGAAGTGGCCACTGTGCGAGAGAGTGTGTGATGATTTTCTTGTTTTGCTGGGAATTATCCATAAATCTGATTGTCTAAATTTTGTTTACTTTACTTGGTCTTATAGTGTACCAATATTGTTTTATTCTGTAACCTAGTGCTAACCTTCAACCTTTGGGTTAATAATTTTGGGTTTTTCTCTCCATACGGGGGAAGGCGCACCTCTCTTCTTTATTTCCTATGTATGTAAATGATTTCTTGATATCTTTTAGATAATTGGTGTTGTCAAGTTTAGTGATAATAAACTACAAAGAAACTTAACTTTGTGTGTTGGTCAGACCCATACCCATTTATCCTTAGTTTTTCACGTTTGTGTGTCATTGTTGTCACATATTGTTGTGTGTGTGTAGAGTAACCTGTTCTTTCATTAGACAGGGAGGCAAAGACTGTCCTATAATAAAGCATAGTTGTACGGATAGGCTGGATGAGAGAAACCTACTCACTCCAGAGACATATCTTTCCCTCAACCTACCACCTGTGAAATCTATTTTCTATACATTCTCGTGTATCAGTCAACCTTTACTCTTTACTTAGACTGGGCCCAATAAACCAATTAACCTACCGTACGACAATAAGCAGTTCCTCCTCATTGTCAACTTTATGGTAGCGCTCACGCGAGAAACCAACCCAAGGCAGTATTAAAGTGTATATCCAAGGCACAGCCTATCAAGGCAAGCAAGTTAATGATAACGGTACATTTATAATAAATGTTGTGATTCAAGAGGTTTTAGGTAATTAGTCAAATTACACTGAATTTACGTATTCCATCTATTCAAGAATAGGTCTACTCTTTTTCTCTCCCCCCCCGCCTCCCCGCCCCCCCCCCCCCGCCCCCCCGCCCCGCATATTGTAAAATGCGACTAATATGAGGTTGTGCATGGGGCTACCAGCATCGTTGTGTAAACGAAATTGCTACAGACACCACCGCTGCAGGAGCATGATCTTGTTGTTGTTGTTGTTTAACTAGGCTTGCTGAGCCAATACCAAGTTGAAGACTTCTTCTTCTTCGATCCTTAACCACCGACCGTCAAAGCAGTCAGTGGCCATCACGCCTAGTGGCGTCTTGTAGGGCAACAACAAATTGATTCCACTTTGCACGGTCGGTGGCCATCCTTAAGTTGAAGACTCCTTGGTATTATCTACACTGTAGATCTAGGCTTTTCCTGTGGCTTTTTTGCCATTCAGAGACGTTCTGCGTTGAAGTCATGAGCTCCAGTTTCTCCAGCTTGGCTTGCATTTAAAGGTTCGTCACATCTTGTCCCAAGCTAGGAGTAAGAAGCACGTGGCATACTATGTATTTCCGGCCATTCAATGGAGCTGTCCTATTCTGCAGAGCTAAAATACTGTACTCTGGTTCTGGGCTCTCCCAAGGAGTTGTCACGTCCTGCACAGAGTCACTTCTCAGCTGCCCCTACCTATCACTGGGTCTATAGTGAGATCCTCCTGCCAACCAGATCAAAGCCAAAAAATCACTTCTGGGGCTTAAGTGACTTCTCCAAGCTTAGTGTGCAATGCTGGGTTCTCAACAAGTTTCGCTACAGGGGGAATTCCTGGAAGTGTGTGGGTGGCTTCAAGAGTTAATGAGAGTGTAATTAGCCTCACAGAGAGAGGTTCACTTCCAGATATGTATACTGCAGCATTGTGCATAGCTGGTGGTCATATAAGAATGACTTCAGATATGCCTCCATGCATCGGCATGAGCTTTAACGTAGGATTCTCAAGTAAGCCAGCTATAGTGGTGGGTGTTAAGTCCTAATTCTAGTCATGGGGAGTTTATCAGTAAAATACTTGTAGGTACATGTTGGATTTTTTGGTTATCTCGCTTGTAAGCTGTCTAGCGGTTAGTTGGGTTTAATAATAACATCGCGAATTTTCTCGAATATTCGAGATGAGTTGAGTTCACGTCTCAGCGGCGTTTTTGCGCGGGGGATGAATTTTTTACTGAGTTGTTTTTAGGCGGGGAGATTTTTCGTGACATTCGAATGCTGAGAGAGCTGAGAGAAGGGACTGACGATTATGGTCAGGGTGTCCCGATATAGAGAATTGTTTTGGTGAAAAGGATTTTGATATTTCCTAAGATTTCATAAAGCCGTGGATATAAAGGCTTGAATATATTCTGCAGAATGGACGTTGTCAAAGATTTTTTCGGGCCATGGATAGGCCGTTATGTTTGATATCTCCGATGAGGGAGATTTGTGAAGGTCGACAGATTATTAGTATAGGGAAGGTGTTTTTCTCCCATGAGTTGTGTTGAGTCTGACGATATAGATATTATTGTACTGCGATAGGCAGTTCCCTTTATTGTATGGATAATTTGGGCCAGGAAACTTTATCATTATGAGCTGCCGTACTTATGCAGCTGTTGTTCTTGGAATTTTATGCTATGCACTTAACCACCTATGGATTTGGTGTTCATGAGATGTATCCTATTTTGCTGTGTACTGTAACCTGTAACAATGTACTTAGTGATGTCCACGTGACTGTTGAGTATTAAAACAGTGTAGAACGATTAGGAGTTATAACCTTTTCCTGACTCCTACATGTGCGTTGGTGTGTGTGTGATTATTGTTGACTTACGTTAGAACTTCATGCATTCGCGTTCACTGATGTTTGTACACCCACACACCTAGTCGGCCACCTGTAAGCCCGGCGAATGCTGATAGCCTTCATCAGCGCACCTACAAAAACAGAACATTTACCTCCTTCTTGAACATTGCCATAAACTACGAGTAATCGTTAACAGTGATGGCCATTATTAGCTGTAAGTACCCGGCGTTGCCCGGAAGTCTCTCACCCTTCAGCAGTTCCAGATTTATCAGTGATGGCCAGTTCCTACTCCACCAGTAAACCATTTATCATCTTCTTCCTGGATAAACTCGCATTCAACAGTGGTGAGCCAGCATTTTGGGGCGTTACCAACTATTGAAGGAGATTATCTTACAAGTTCATGATGTCAAGCCAAGTCTCACAGTGTTCCCTGTACGAGTTGTATGTACCACAAGTCAAGACTAGACGTCGGATCCGCCCTCTGAATTGGATTGTCTATTGTCGGATGCGAGTTACAGAGGGAGTTCTAGTTCGGAGTTCCAGTGTCGAGCACCTTTGGACTTCTTCACACGGGATTAGCTATGTTCATCGTTGTTGCTGTTGTGGAGGCCAGGATTTCTTATTGTTGAAGATAAGTGGCTGTTTGTTTTTGTAAACTGTATGTGCCAGTGTATAGTTAGTTAAGCCTTCCTCAGTACATAAACTATTTATATTCCTTGTTTTCCATGTTATATGTTTCTATGTTATATATGTCATATTTCAGCGGGCAGGTTGGGCGGAGACTTTCGTAGGATATCCCACTTCACCGAGGTCCTACGAAAGCGTTCTATAGGGACTGTGTGTCTAAGTTCGTTCGTAAAAGATCCCATGACATAGTTCTGGGCATACTCTGTTTACGCCGAATTTGGTCATCTTTATTATTGTTTAGGTGTGACGAGATGTCTTAGTGTTGTTTTCGTTTTATTTTCCTCTGTTCTTTAGTTCTTGATTAATTTATTTGTGAGTGTCTTCCTCCCCTTTCTATCTTTCAGTTATATTCGTTTATACACTGTTTTGTCACTTGTATTGTATACTATTCGCAGCTGTCGTTGCAAGCTTTGCAATATTTTTTCACTTTATTTCTACTTTTTTTACTTTAGTTGATTCCTGCGAACGTTGTCGTTTGTTCTTTATATCTTGTCTTTGTCTTTCTTGTGTGTATTATCCATTTTGTCATACACTGTCAATATTATAATGCAGTAATATATATATATATATATATAGGTGTGAGGAAAGAACAAGCGGGCTTCAGAAAGAACAGAAGATGTGCAGATCATATATTTGCCCTCAGGAACATTATAGAGCAGTGCTCAGAATGGCAGAGACAGCTGTACATTAACTTTGTTGATTTTGAAAAGGCTTTCGACAGCATACACAGGGACAGCCTATGGAAAATTCTGAGGGCTTATGGAATTCCCAGCCGCATTGTTTCCATTATAAAAAGCCTCTATTCTAACTTTACGTGCAGTGTTGGATCGAGTAATGTAACTTTCGAAGTGAAAACAGGAGTACGACAGGGATGCCCCTTATCAACAACATTATTTTTGACAGTCATAGATTGGGTGATGCGCCAGACAACAGAGGGCAGTCCAAGAGGAATTAGATGGACAACGTTTTCTACACTGGAAGATTTGGAATATGCAGATGACATTGCACTGCTCGCGCATTCACACCAACACATTCAAGACAAAACTGATAGACTGAATAAGTATGGCCAGCAGGTTGGCCTGAACATCAATCTGAAGAAGACAGAGGTCATGACACTAAATGTGGGCAATCCTGAGCCAATAACAGTCCGGAACCAGAAGGTAGAACAGACAGACACATTTACTTACCTAGGAAGCATAGTAACACCTGACGGCGGAACAAGCAAGGACATTAACAACAGAATGAATAAAGCGAGAACAGCCTTTGCTATTCTCAACAACATTTGGAAGTCTTCCCAGTACAGCACAAACACCAAATTAAGACTGTATGAAAGCTGCGTACTTTCTGTGCTTCTCTATGGTGCGGAATGTCGGAGAGTAACAGAGAAGGAAATGTCGAAACTGTCCTCCTTCCACACAATCTGCCTAAGGAAAATTCTCCGAATCTTTTGGCCAAACACCATCAGCAACCAAGAACTACTTATTCGGAGTAACCAGGAGGACATGCACACCATCATAGCTGGCAGACGCTGGAGTTGGGTTGGCCATGTCCTCAGAAGGGACCCTGATACCATCGCAAGAACAGCTATGCTATGGACCCCCGAGGGAAAGCGAAAGAGAGGCCGACCAAAAACAACTTGGCGGAGAACTGTGGAAGCTGAGATGCAAAGAATGAACCACAGTTGGGGCACTGTACGAAGGATGGCCGCCGACCGAGCAAAGTGGAATCAATTTGTTGCTGCCCTACAAGACGCCACCAGGCGTGATGGCCGCTGACTGCTTTGACGGTTGGCGGTTATGGATCAAAGAAGAAGAAGATATATAGGTTATTAATTAAATTATTAATAGTTAAGGTAATTATACAGGTTCTAAATTAAGGACTTGTCACCCAATGAGTTGGGATAAAGTGAGTTTCTCAAGGAAAATATTTACGCAAGGTATCTATCTCTCATAATACAGCATTATGTCTACTTTGGATTATTTCATTGAACAAGGGAGATCCCTTGTAATGACTAATGAGGAAGTAAAAGAATTCGCACTTGTTGAATATGCCAAGGCGCAGAAGGCTGAAGAAAAGAAACAGAAAATGGAAGCTGAAAACATGAGATTGCAGATGCAGGCAGATGAGAGAAAATTTCAAATGCAAATGGAAGAGAAAAAAATTCAACAGCAAAGGGAAGCTGAAGATAGAAAAATCCAAATGCAAATGGAGGCTGAAAAACAGAAAATGGAAATGGAGAAACAGAAATTAGAAGCTGAAGAGAGAAAACAAAAATTAGAAGCTGAAGAGAGAAAAATTCAACAGCAAAGAGAAGCTGAAGATAGAAAAATCCAAATGCAAATGGAAGCTGAAAAACAGAAAATGGAAATGGAAAAACAGAAACTAGAAGCTGAAGAGAGAAAACAGAAACTTCAGATACAAGCTGAAGAAAACCAAAGACTACACCAGGAAAGAGTCTTAGCTATGGAGCTGGAGAAAATAAAGGTTGTGAATATGGGTAATGCTCAAAATGAGGCAAATAATCAAATAACTTCGAATAAGGCAAATACTAAACCTCATGATATTAAATTACCTGCTTTCAACCCTGCCAGCGATGATATCTCATTCTATCTAAATAGATTTGAACTTTCATGCGAATCTCATAAGATAGACAAGACACAATATGTTGCACAACTTATGAACATACTTAAGGGTGAAGCTTTGAATTCTATAAGTATGATGGAAGGTCCTGACAAAAATAACTACGATGTTGTCAGAGCGGCCTTATTTAAAAAAATACCAACTGGATGAAGAAGGTTATCGCCTACGCTTTAAGTCTCTATTACCGGAGCAAGGGAAGGATTTTTCAGACTTTATATCAAATATCCGCCTTACGTTTTCACGTTGGGTTGAACTTTCAAAAACGGAGCAGACATATGAAGCCTTTATTGACTTACTGCTTCGTGACAAAGTTATGTCGTCAGTGAATAAATCTTTTCTTTCCTTTCTACATGAGCGAAAACCTCCAAATTTGAAAGATATGGAGCAATACTGTTGCCAATATGTCACGGCACATCCAAATGTAACGGTTAGCAATTCTAAAGTCGAAGAAGGTTTACCCGTGGCTTCAGCAATACCATATGGTCCTAATTTGCGACGTAGATCTCAAAGTGCTGAACGCAATTTTGGTAGGAGAGATAATCGTAATTTTGGACAGAACCAAGGGGGTTCACCACGTAATGATTCTTCTTCAAGAAATTGGAGACAATTTAACGGTCCTCAACATTTTGGTTCCAACAATTATGGAAATTTTGGAAGAGGTAACTACAATAGAGGTTATCAACCTTATAATGATTTTTCTCGGAGACAACAAATCCCATCTTATAGAAATTTTAATCAAAGGGGAAATGACAATCGCAACTATGCAAACTGGGGTTCAAATCAGAACAATAGCTTCAATAGAGCAAATAACAATGCTTCAAATAGAGATAATAGCCGCGATAGATCGCGATATGACAGTAGATTTCCAAATAATAATAGATCTTATCGCCATGCTAACTCTGCTCAACAAAAGCCCCAGGTTATTAATAATCAAGGTAACAATAATAATAGCGCCTCTAACACTATTGCTTGCTCTGCTTTCGATTTCGAGAGAGCATCTCAGTGCCCGGAGTGCACAACTTTGTTCCAACCTACAGCTATAACTACCTTGAGTTGCGGTCATCCTCTACCCCCTCTTCCTGCTTTAGCTGCGCATGACGGAAGAGGGTCTCTTACTCTACATAAGGGGTTTGTGATTAATAATCCAGTCTCAGTTCTCTTCGATTCTGGATGCGCAACTGTTGGAATTAGACAGTCTCTAGTCCATCTATCTTGTGCAACAGGTAATATGGTGAAATGTGTGACATTCGGTGGGACAGTGGAGACTTTTCCGACTGCCATAGTTCACATTGCCACGCCATTTTTCACTGGTTATATACACGCATGTTTGCTCAGAGCGCCTATCGCCGACCTTACTGTCGGACAGATACATGGTATAAAGATATGTACGCCGGTACAAATTGCTGCTTGGGAACGGCATCATAATTTTACTGCTTCCACCCTAGGGACTATGCCAGGGTCTTATCACCAGGTGCATTCTGCAGATGTCGTACATTCTGCTAATTTTGTGCAATCTTGCAGTATGGATGATACAATTGATCATCATGCTAATTTTGGTGCTTCTTTTGGCCCAGTACGGCATACCTCAGTACGTCGTTACTCTAACTTTGATTCTTCTTTAGCTACTATCATAGAAGAAGATCCTTCAGTTTTGACAGACACACACACTAGCTTTATAGCTACGACTGAATCTACATCCAGTCACGTTGATTGCAACTTCTTTGCTGCAATGACTAGTGTTTTCTTTGCTACATGTACGAACTTAGTTGTTAGTACATATCTATACCTTATGAGTGTCTTTACCTTTCTTGCTGGGCCGGTTAGCTCAGTATCTTCGTCTTTTACGACTTTTTGTCGTTCTTACTGCTTTTCTTTTAAACTTCGACGTAGGTCCAAGTTTACTACTGTCTGCTTTTACACCTTTATGGTATATTTCTTACTTTTTTCTTTGCCCAGTACACAGGCTATGACTTCAGGTCAGCCTTGGAGATGTACGCCTTTGTCTACTGCATTCCCTTTGTCTTGCGCAAAATCTCAGATTGTCAGCCACAATTACAACCTTAGTCGTAATGACACTCTTAGTCATCACTACCATCTTTTAGATTTGCCTTTTGACGTGGGTATCATGTGTATACCCATGACTTTTCCCTACATCATTATACACTACCATTTTCTAGATTCCCTTTTAGATTTCGGGGTTACTTATATACCCACGACTTTACCATACATTATTGCACACTGCTATTTTTTAGAACACTTTCATGACCCTGTGAAATTCTAGACTCTAAGTGAGTCTGAACTACTTTCTCTGTTACCTTTTCTAGTGTAACGGAGGAAGGTTTGATTATCACCATACATTTGATAAATTAAAATTAATTGTTGTATATCATAGAGTCTTACCTTTACCAAACAGAGTTTTCCATTTGTGTTTTTCCACAGCGTATGCTTTGCCATGAGAGTCTCAGCTACATTATTATATGTTTGAGATGTTTACCTTTGGAATTTTCGCAAGAATTGTCATTCCTGTGGAATCAGTTTGTCGCCTCTTTAGATGTTTTTGGGCTTCTGACTTACAAGATGCTCCTGGATCATTAGAATTTGTCGTTTATATAGAACTTATTTGAGATAGTAAATAATATTTTATATGTATATTAATATAGTATAGCGTATTAGAGAGTAGTATATTAGTAACTTCTTTATGATAATATGTTCGTTCATTGTTAGGCACCATTGCATTACTATATTGTTCGTATACTACTGTGTTTTGAAATGATGAACGTATTACTATGGTAATGGTTATACTATTTTGACTTGATTAATCATTGCGATTTATTTCAATATTGTACTTTTTGAGAAATATGAAGACATGAGAGAATGTATTTTTTCTGGCATTGTATTATTTTTTCTTTGTCCGGCGCGTGATTGTGCGCTAGGGGAACTGTGTACGATATTGGTACTTTGAGAAGATATTTTTTTTCTGAGGTTGTGGTGTATTTTTTTTTTCCTCACCCGACGCTTGATTGTGCGTTGTTTATTTTGATGTCCATTATGAGCTCATTATCTGTTACTCCATGAGCGTATTAACTTGGTTGTCATGCACAACAGGCTATTTTTTTTACATGATAGCTAATTACTTATTCTTTGATGTAGATTGTCATTGTTTTTTGTAATAGATGCTAATGTACTATAATGGTGTTCATGTATATAATGCATTGTTTTATGTAATTGTTTTTCCTTGATATTTCATTTGTTTTCCTTTATTCTTGTAGCATGGCTTTCTTTCTTTACTGCTCATTCCTCTTGTATTTCATCTGTTCTTTTCACTTTTTATTTTTTGATGTCATGGCTAGTTTATACGTCATATGTCTGCATATTCCTTTGAAGTTGATGTACTTCGTATGCTTATCTCTTTACTTTTCTATACTTCACTTCGTTTGAACTTTACTCGTATTTTTTATCCTTCTTTGGTTCATGTTGTAAACATGACTTTACATAGTGTGATTCTTATGTGTAGAGATTAGTAATTTATCGACCTCTATATTTTTTTTAATGCATTTTGTCAAAAAAAAGAGTTTATCATTTTTTCCCCCGGGGAGGGGGGGGGTGGTGTAGACTAATTCTAGTCAAGGGGAGTTTATCAGTAAAATACTTGTAGGTACAGGTTGGATGTTTTGGTTATCTCGCTTGTAAGCTGTCTAGCGGTTAGTTGGGTTTAATAATAACATCGCGAATTTTCTCGAATATTCGAGATGAGTTGAGTTCACGTCTCAGCGGCGTTTTTGCGCGGGGGATGAATTTTTTACTGAGTTGTTTTTAGGCGGGGAGATTTTTCGTGACATTCGAATGCTGAGAGAGCTGAGAGAAGGGACTGACGATTATGGTCAGGGTGTCCCGATATAGAGAATTGTTTTGGTGAAAAGGATTTTGATATTTTCTAAGATTTCATAAAGCCGTGGATATAAAGGCTTGAATATATTCTGCAGAATGGACGTTGTCAAAGATTTTTTCGGGCCATGAATAGGCCGTTATGTTTGATATCTCCGATGAGGGAGATTTGTGAAGGTCGACAGATTATTAGTATAGGGAAGGTGTTTTTCTCCCATGAGTTGTGTTGAGTCTGACGATATAGATATTATTGTACTGCAATAGGCAGTTCCCTTTATTGTAGGGATAATTTGGGCCAGGAAACTTTATCATTATGAGCTGCCGTACTTATGCAGCTGTTGTGCTTGGATTTTTATGCTATGCACTTAACCACCTATGGATTTGGTGTTCATGAGATGTATCCTATTTTGCTGTGTACTGTAACCTGTGACAATGTACTTAGTGATGTCCTCGTGACTGTGGAGTATTAAAACAGTGTAGAACGATTAGGAGTTATAACCTTTTCCTGACTCCTACATGTGCGTTGGTGTGTGTGTGATTATTGTTGACTTACGTTAGAACTTCATGCATTCGCGTTCACTGATGTTTGTACACACACCCACCTAGTCGGCCACCTGTAAGCCCGGCGTATGCTGATAGCCTTCATCAGCGCACCTACAAAAACAGAACATTTACCTCCTTCTTGAACATTGCCATAAACCACGAGTAATCGTTAACAGTGATGGCCATTATTAGCTGTAAGTACCCGGCGTTGCCCGGAAGTCTCTCACCCTTCAGCAGTTCCAGATTTATCAGTGATGGCCAGTTCCTACTTCACCAGTAAACCATTTAACATGTTCTTCCTGGATAAACTCGCATTCAACAGTGGTGGTCAGTATGTCAACAGTGGGTTTGTGCTCCATAAGGAAGAAAAAAAAATGAGATGATGATTATAACTCTAGTTAGTGTAGCCTCAATGTTAATTATGTTGTCTCACTTATACTCTTGATTCTGTCAGTATACAGCGTAATACAGCAGTAGACTGGCTTTCCGTAGTGTACATATGTTAAATGTCTCACTTATACTTGATTCTGTCACTATACAGCGTAATACAGCAGTAGACTGGCTTTCTATAGTGTACATGCTGGCCTATCTTCCACTTATATTTCCTGCCACCTGGCTCTTAGACAAGAAAGGGCTGCGAATATGCTGCATATGGGGATCTCTTCTGAACGCTTTTGGAGCCTGGCTCAAGTGTGCTAGTGTGTCTCCAGACAGGTAAACTGTTGTACTTGTGTTTTTGTGATGTTCCTGCTGCATAAATATATGTATTATATTTTTTTTTATTTGGCAATATTGACCACAAACTTATGGAAATCTGTTATTTCATTACATGTCACAGAAACGTCCTATTCTCTCTAGTGAGAAAAAAAAGGAAATGAATGAGTTTAGAATATATACAAGCACAATCCCTTCTTGTCCTTGTATGTTCCCTGAAGAGCATGGGACCACCTCTGCTGCTAGTTATTTGCCTGAAGCCTAGCCAAAGTGCTTCATGTGATCTTGCAATGGTGGTTTTTGTAGTAATGTGTTTCACATGATGAGGTCGCCGGCCCCTTGGAGAGTCTCATATTAGTTGCTTCTTTTTACATGTCAAAGAGAGCGGAGGGCCTATTATTTCTTTTTTTCCCCTCCTGTAAGAATCCACTTGGGGTAACAACACTATCAATATTATACAACTGTAGAAGTATACCGAGTGTCCAATTGATAGAGTTGTTAGAAGCTGGTGCAGCTTCTCGGTGCAAAGTTACTGGGTTAGAAACTTCGTAGCGTCATGATGTAAAATATGTACCTGAAACTGCTCTTGAGGTTGGAAGGAAAAGGCAGCAACGAAGGGAACCTGTCACTCCACCTCATAAAGATGAGACCTAGTACAGTGAAACCCTTAACAGTTAACTACCCAAGTCAGTATCTGCAATGGGACTACTTTGACTTTTTCGAGTATACTGGATAGGGGTTTACTGTGTGTAAATATATGTATTCTTACACCACAATTGGGAGCCGCGGTAGCATAGTGGTTAATGCACTGGCTTCTTAGCTCAGTGGTCTATGGTTCGATCCCCAGATGAAGTGGGATTTTTTTAGGCCGCAAACGGCTCCTGGATCGACCCAGCCCCAAATGGGTACCAGAGCAACTTCTGGGAAGGTAAAGGCGGCCGGCGTGATGCTGACCACATCGCCCCCAGTGTGCCGACGGTCGAGAAAATATGGGTCTAACACCATAATCCCAATATGCCTCAATAGGGCGTGTAACGGGATCCTATACCACAATTAATGCATGAAGGCATATCTGGAGTCATCCTTATATGACCACCAGCTATGTACAATGCTATAATATACATATGTGGAAGTCTGTGAGGCTAATTACGCCCTCACTGACTCTTGAAATAATCTACACACTTCCAGGGATTCCCCCCTGTGGTGAAACTTGTTGAGAACCCAGCTTTGCACACTAAGCTTGGAGGAGTCTCTTGAGCCCCAGACGTAACTCTTTGGCTTTGACCTGGTTGATTGCATGCAGGATGATCTCATTATGGACCCATTGATAGGCAGAGGGAGCTGAGAAGTGGCGCTGTGCAGGACATGATAATTCCTTGGGAGAACCCAGAACCAGAACGCAGTATTTTAGCTCCGCATAGTTGGATGGCGGAGAATGCACTGTATGCCACGCACTTCTTACTACTAGCTTGGGACCAGATGTGATCATCCTTTTAATGAATACCAAGCTGGAGAAACTGGAGCTCATGATTTCAACTCAACACATTTCGGAATGGCGAAAAGCCACAGGAAAAGCCTAAATCTGCAGTGTAGATAATACCAAGGAGGCTTCAGCTTGGTATTCGCTGCAAAAGAGCGAGAAGCTTAGCGGCCCTAGATAAACAACAACACCACAATAAATGTTTTTTTTTTTCACTACTAGGTTTGCTTTGCTGATGTTTGCACAAACAATCTGCGCCATTGCTCAAATCTGGGTATTGGGGATACCAGCACGACTAGCTGCTGTATGGTTTGGTCTCAATGAAGTATCTACAGCCACCTCCTTTGGTGTGTTTGGTAATCAGGTAAACAATGCCAGTCAGCATAAAAATTACATGGTCTGTAACAGCCATATTTGGCTCGTAATCTGACAGGTCACACAGTATGTGCAAGAACTTTGCAGCTTGAATGTTCTTGGCCTAATGGGTGAAACTTAAAGAGTTCATATTACTTTCTGAGTTAAATGAAGCAAAAACCAAAACCTCATTGTCTATTATGAAAAGGTCATTCAACAAAATAACTGCATTTCCCAGCACATTCCATTTTAAAGTTTACAATGGAGACTGGAGTGGAGATTAAATAAACTTTTGTCTGTGTTTCTTCACTGAGAAATCTCTACTATTAATGAGTAATTACTCATAAGAGAACATTAAATTATCAAGGATATAATATTCATTGAAATAAGGATAATTGCAGTCACTGTAGCATCTAGTGCAAACTACAAAACTCTATGAATCTGATTAAAAATGGAAGTGGAAATGGGTTGAGCATACGCTGAGACACGAATCTGGATTAGATGATGAGAATGATAACAGAAGGAAAGAAAACAGGGATACAATGAATAATTGACAAACAATCAGAGAATTTTAATTCTGAAGATGACCTATATCTTAAGCAAGCTTGCACAACTCGTCTGAGGATGAGGGCTATATTTCTCCGAAAAAAATCCGCCGAGGACCGCAAGTGTAAGTTTGGGGGTGATACTTTATTAAGGAATAATTAACGAAAGAAATAAACAATTTACATTTTTTTTCTTTATTAAACATTGGAAAATTAAATTTATCTGTTGAATTACAAGAAGGCATATACATTTTCTTCTAATTTCCTCATATTTAATGAGAGATATTACAATATGTTTTCAGCAATAAGCTTGTCAAATTCTGGGGCAAGTTTGAAGTGAATATTTTCATTGTCTTCCAAATTGTCGTCAGTGAGTGAGGAACGTTGCTTGTTTTTGTTCATGAGTGAAAATGTTTGTTCATGTATGTTGTGCTTTCAAACATGCTTATGGTTTTCAGTGCAATCAGTTTTTTTGTTTTTTTAAATCGTCCTTATGATACCCTGTTCAACCATTTGGTTATAATTAGGGTAGATTTTGCGATTCCTTCGTTTTACACGCTAAGTCAATGTTAGTCTTGAAAAGGGCTGGTCTTGAGAAGGGCCCTTAGCATCTGCTGTCTGACGTCGTTTTGCCCGTTCTATGTGTTGTGGCCTTTTCATTCCATTTGTGTACTTGCTGTGCTCTGCTTGTGTTTATTTGTGTTGTTTCCCTGTTGTTTCGTATTTCAAATCTCCATCTGTTGATCTTTGCAATGTCTTCTTGTATTTGTTGCTGTATTATTCTCATGTCTTGTTTCGCACTTTCCAAGCTGCCCGGGTTTTCCTGACAGTTGAGGCTCTGTTGTTGTCTGGCTGACGGTTTACACTTTCTTTTCGCAGTTTTTTGTTTGAGATCAATCACCTCAGACGTAAGCTGTCTGACTTGTTCAGATGGCTGTCTTCGCGTTTAGTAGATAGTGAACTTGCCGCCACTCTGTTCTTTGCCTCTTGGTACGATGTACCCTTTCCAATGGACACTGTAAGTATTTGCCTTGTTTGCTGGTATTTGGGATATCCACGGTATCTTGCTCTGTGATCTCCGAGACAGTTGGCACATTTTCTATTTTCATTTGGCGCCTGGTAGTCGAGGTCCTTTTTTTGCCTTGCGGCAGTATCTGAATGCGTGGCTGCCCGCACAGTATCTGCAGACCGTCTCTTTCCTACACGTGTTCTTTGTGTGTGAAAATCCCTGTCACTTCGAACACTGTATCACTAGAGGGATGTATGCATGCGTTCTTCCGGGTCTGTCCTGAATAGTGATACTTTCCGGAACTGTTATCCTTTGCGTGGTCACTTTTTATCCGGCTGGTGTCTTTTTTGTTTCAGGATTTTAACCTTTCGGTATGCGTGATTTTGGCTAGAGGATTTTCTGCCTGAATGCGGCCGAGGCCCTCTGCGTCTGACCAGCTGGTGTTGATCCCTTTGATGACTATCTTCTTGCTGTCTATTTTTTTTACATTCCAGCATTTTATAGCAATCAGACAGGCTGCTCTCTCTGGGCACATATCTGTCTGTCCAATTTTCAATTTGAAAGGTATGTTGGCCTTTTTGTAGAACTGATGAAGTATGTGCATATGAGCAATCGTGCTTTCTTAACGAATGGTTTGGGTGATCAAGAACTTTGATGAGTATTAAATAGCTCCAAACACCTGGCTTGGGTCCACAATTATACATATTTATTTACTTCAGACAAGTTCCTCAGTTTCAATACATGGCATCTCATTAATACATATATAACAATGCGTCTCCTACTGTCTTTTACAGATCGTCACATACTCTGGCCTATATACTGAAGATGACGGCATCCGTAACATCCAAGTAGCGATAACCAAAGTATGGATAATATAATTATGCTTGATAGCTCCCGAAAATTAACGACTCCTCTTATAAATTACTCTTGAACTAATATACTTGCATTCGACATCAATGAAATAGTTGAGGCGACCTTCGTACAACAATGCCTCGTAGGAGAATTATCATAAAACTCAATTCGCATGGGAGCGAAACATATCAAGTCTTGCTTTGACGGATTACTAAAACGAAAGGTCAAGATCGACCGTTTAAATCAATTAGCGCGGCACCTCACTACGTCATCATTGGCTTGAGACGTCCACCCACTATCGCGTTCATTTACAAATACCAAATGGTGCAAAACATATCATGTTAACTACAAATAGAAATGCTACCGCGTAGATTAAACTGCTACCAGATCTAAGTGAGGTCAACATGTAAAAATACATAATAATCTTCTTTAACGGGCATGTCGTGCAAGGTGACTAATATGACGTTGTGTCTGGGCCTGACAACCTTACCATTTAAAACATATTGCTACAGAAACCACGGCTGCAAGAGTATGTGAATGTTTGGTGCAGGCTTCTTACAAGGTGATTAGCTGCAACAATGATCCATAAGAGGCGAAAAGGAAAATGATGATAATGATGAAGTAACACTGACAAAGAAAGAGTAACATGTTAGGATGTCAGTATCAGGGTAAATAAAGCCAGACATGCCTTCAGCGACGTAACTGTTACGAGAATGGAATTCTGCAATTCTTTCTCAGGACAAAAAAAAGTTCCTGTTTAACACTGGTGTAAAAATTCATCTTACTCTATCATCATCATGTTCCTTTTGGCTACTGATGGAGCACGGAGCTAACACTGTAGCTAGCCCGGAAGCCTGCACAAAGTTTTCACATCCTCTTGTAGTGAAGGTTTCTGTAGTAATTTGCTTTAGATGATGAGGTTTGGAGCCGCGGTAGCGCAGTGGTTAGTGCACTGGCTTCCTAGCTTGGTGGTCCATGGTTCGATCCCCAGTTGATGTGGGATTTTTTTAGACAGCTTACGGCTCCGGGGTCGACCCAGCCTCATGAATTGGGTACCAGAACAACTCTGGGAAGGTTAAGGCGGCCGGCGTGATGCTGATCACATCACCCCTAGTGTGCCGATGGTCAAGAAAATACTGGCCTAACACCGTATTCCCAATATACCTCAGTTGGCGTGTGACGGGATCCTTTACCTTTACATACATGATGAGGTTTGCCAGCCCCGTGCATACATGTCACATGTCACATGACACATGTCATATTGTACGATATCTCTGAGACAGCAATATTCCTATTCTTTCTTTTTTTCTAATAAACGCCCGCCCGGCCCCCCCCCCCGCCCCCCCCCCACACCCCCCCCCCCCCCCCACCCCCCACACCCCCCCCCACTACTCTATGGTTCCAGTAATTTTCTTATTTTTCAAACACCATGCCTGTTGGCGTTGGTGATCATGTATGTCCACAACTTTCTGTCTCCAGCACTGTTTATCAATGTTATTATTGACTTCTTCCCATGCTATTATGTCAAACTGTCCACTATCTTCTCTCTTTATCACCCTCTGTTATTTTTTTCCTTCAATCTTTCTTGTTAAAACGATATATTCTAGCTTTTTAATTCCCATTACATGCCGCAAAAAGAAAATGAATTGCTTCATTCTTATGTCACCAAGAATACCACATCGAAATTCCAGACATTCACTATCAGGTGCTTCCGTCGAATCTTCTATAGCGAATGGTCAGATGCAGTAGCAAACAAAGATTTGTGAGGACGAGCCAGACAAACGCCTGTTGAGTTGGAGATTTTAAAGAGAACATGGTGATGGATAGGTCATACTCACAGGAAACAATCGAATAGTAAAACCAAACAGGCCTCTAACTGCAACGCACAGGGAAAGAAAAATCGGGAAAGCCAAAAAGAACCTGTAAAAGAACAGTGGAAAAGGAAGCCGTCGCGATTATCATGGGCGGAGCTGGTAAAGATTGCCCAAAGATGGAAATCAGTACTGAGAAATAGTTGCAGCCCTTAAAGAACAATTGTGACCTCTGATAAATAGTTGCAGGCCTTGAGAAAGATTTGCAGCCCTTGATGAACAATAGTAGTTCTTGAGGGAAAATTGCAGCTCTATGTTGGGCATGGGATGAGAAGGAGTCAGATATACATATTTTTTCTGTTATATGATTATGTTACATGATTATGCACTGTACATACTATAATTGTATATTGACTGTATGTTGTGGTATGCGAAAGATTAATTGTTGAAGAAAAGCACTGCTCTGAAGTAACCAAAATGGCTTGTGAGAAGTAAAATAATGTGCTGTAAAATTTTCTAACTTTCTAAACAAACGTTTCCCAATGTGTGGTACGCGTAGTTCTGGCGATACGCAAAAAGGATGTGAGGTATACATGGCGGAATTTTGTATTTTAATGTATCATTAGGGGGTACAAATAGTTAGCCTTGTCAAGGGCGCAAAATAGCCTGGCACTGGCACTGCGTGTATGTTAATTTCAGACTGGTATGAATCCACCTCATATATCAGTACATCATTTTCCTTTGTACTCCTTACGGAGCATGGAGCCACCACTGCCGGTGGTCCCCTAACAAGAAGCCTGCACCAAGCATTCACATCCACCTGCAGCAGTAGTTCCAGTGACAGTTTGTTTTAAATGATGAGGTTTGCCAGCCCCGGGCACAACGTCATATTTGTCACCTTGTACGACATTGCCTGAGGGCACAATACTTATTCTTTCTTTGATTGTTTAGAAACATATACATATATATGTGTGTATATATACACATATATACATACGTGTGAGTGTGTATATTATGTAGCAGATAAAATATTTTTATTAAGACTACCCTACCCCTAAATTATTTTCACCTGAAAAGGATAGGCTGGTAAGACTAAAATATCATATGGGGTACACGATAATTCTAAGTTTGAGAAAACATTGTTCTAAACCATGAACAACTATGCTAACAGTATCTTTATTTCCAAATAACTTCCAGGTAGGAGTGGCTGTTGGATTTGTATTGCCACCAATTATTGTTCCCAACTCTAATGATACTGACGTTACTGGCAAAGGCTTGAGTATTATGTCATATAGTAATGCTGCCTTCACAACAGTTGTCTTCTTTTTAATTCTTATATGTGAGTAATAATACAGTCGCTATTTCAAACATCATCATCATTATCAATAACATCACCACTGCCACTATCATTACTTTTTTTAAGCCCATGCACAAGAAATACTAAGTATTTCTTGCACATGGAATTTCTGGTTCAACCCAATGTAGGTTATAATTTGGGTATATAATGTTAGTTATTCTATATAGTAGCATTACAAAGTAGTCCTTGCGTTGAATTACCAGGAAAATTGCTATTGCAATAAATTTTACAAATGAATAATAATTACAATAACACAAAAAATAAAAAGTATGGCCTGCGTAAAAGAAAAATCTTGTGATAAACTAGCAAGGTCACTATTGTGAATGCTGGCACAGGAAATATGACATTTGCTTTCGTTTGCTGTGTTTTTCCCGTTAGTTTCTTTGCATGGATATTTCTTTCTCGTTTATTATTTTTTATAAATTAATTTATTCCACATGTTTGTTTTTGTTTTGCTTTTTTAATTTAATGATGAAAAATATCCTGTTCAGCCTCTGATGGGTTATAATTAGGATATATATTGTTTTCAATTCCAGATAATAGGAACAACTGCCGATATGAGAAAGTGGCATCACACCTGTCAAATCATTGTAAATAGGGCAAATCCTAATTACCAATTATGCTTGTATGTTTTTATAAAAAACCCAAACAAACGAAAACGAGATAAAACCTAACAAAACCAAATAATAACATTTAAAAATAATATTAAAGGGGAGGGATGTAAAGGCCTGGTCTTTCCAGTTATATAATTGACTTTAATAGATATTTAATTCACTTTCACATGTCAAAAGTCATATGTATTGTAAGAACAGCATCAGACCTTCACCTCCCCAATTACTATATATTAACATTTGTTCTTGATAAATACTGTTTGACTATATTATGCAGTTCCCTGGGTCTGTCTATTCTCAACACCTCTTCTACTCGTATATTTATAGGTAAATTTGATGCCTGCAAATAATCTAATATTGGGATTCTCATTTGATTATACCTCTTACATTTTAACAAGAAATGTTCTACATTATTGCCTTGAAGACACCCTGCACAGTAAGGTTTTTCTATTCTGAAATAGCTTTTTTACAGCTGTAGTCTGAGACGTTTCTTATTTCTGGGAATTTTCAATTCCCTAGATATCTGACATTTTCTTGTTGAAGCCTTGAACATCTTATATTCATGTCTTCCTTTCAGATTTTTATCCCACTCTGCTTTCCATTCATCTGTTATTAATGCTTTAATTAATTTCTTAATCTCTGATTTACTTATCCCTACATTTATTCCAATTTTATCAGATCTACCTTTCTTGGCTACTTTATCTGTGTTTGCCGTGCCCTTTGCCATTTTCTCTGAGCCTTTCTATTCCAATCCTTGTTTTCCTATTAGTGACTGGGGTTGACAAAGGGAAACTTGAAACATCCTGTTTCTAGTGTATCATTCATTTGTAAAACTGACTTCAGTAACATTGTTAATTATTTGTACCATTTTAATGTGTATAGTTTATTTGTCTCTGATGCTTGGTAAAGGTTCTCTTTAGACATGCGATTTATAGTGACCTCCCTTGTAATGAAAGAGAATTTAACCAATTCATACATGATCAAGACAAACATTATAAGGGAGGTCACTATAATGCACATGTCTAAAGATAACATTTACCTCTCTAATATTTGATATTCTTTCCAAGTTCCTCACTTTATTTATTCTTTGGCTATTTACCTCTTTCAGTCCCAAGCAAAAAGCTGGATTTGGCCCAAACAAAAATGGCCACCGTAGTTCTTTTTTATTGTTGTTGTTTAGGAAAAAAAAACATTTTTTAATGTTCATATGCATAAATACGAGGTATTTAAAATGAAAGTACTTCCTGTCAGAAATGACGTTTTGGGTTGTTAAAATTAGAAAACACCTCTAGAAAGGAGCAAAAGATACGAAAGCCGATTTAACGTTCATTGGGTCAAATGGGTCTGGAAGGAAGTACGATATATCGGCTTTTGGGACTTTATTGTGTGAAAAAGGGGGGGGGGGGATTAATGTAAATTTACCCAACCTTATTCTCCATTCTCTGTTCATCTTTACCTGTGCGGACTCAAGCATGTGTCTTGTAACTATATTATCAAAATATTGTTGACATTTATCCTGATTCATTGTACTTCCAGTATAATTCATCGTTTTGTTTACTGCATAAACATTTACATTAAAAGCACTCATCCTAGTACTGCTATTTCTGTACATTTGTTTTTCCTTCATTCCAGTTTTCCAAGATAAACCACCACAACCACCAAGTACAGCACAACAAAAAGCATTAGTAGCAGCAGCCAATGAAAATTATGGGCAATCCCTTGTTAGACTTTTCACAAACTTTGGATTTGTAATTCTCATGATTGCTTACGGTAAGTCTTTTGATTTTTCTGACTGCCCAAGGTATTCATTGCATTACTTGTTAGGAAACACTTCTCTGCTTCCTCTGATATGCTTTCCATCTGTTTGTTTATTGTCAGGACTCGCGTGCATGTTGCAATATAGGATGTGTTTTATTTCTGCATTGTTTTCTTCTTCTTCTTTGATCCTTAGCCGCCGACTGTCAAATCAGTGGGTGACCATCACGCCTGGTGGCATCTTGTAGGGCAGCAACACTGCTTTCATTTTGTTCCGTCGGCGGCAATACTTCGTACAGTGCCCCAGCTCTGGTTCATTCTTTGCATCTCGGCCTCCACAGTTCTCCACCAAGTTGGTTTTGGTCGGCCTCTCTTTCGCTTTACTTTTGGGGGTCCATAGCTTAGCTGTTCTTGTGATGGCATCGGGGTCTCTTCTGAGGGCGTGGCCAACCCAACGCCAGCATCTACAGCAATGAAGGTGCGCATGTCCTCCTGGTTACTCCGAGTAAGCAGTTCTTGGTTAGTGATAGTATTCGGCCAAAAGATTCGGAGAATTTTCCTTAGGCAGATTGTGTGGAAGGATGACAGTTTCGACATTTCCTCTCTCTGTTACTCTCCAGCATGCATTGTTTTATACTCTCCTAATTCACCATCTGCTTCAAGTAGTTCCCACGGGTCTCTGAAGAGACAAAGAAACAAAAAGACGATTGCTTCTTCACGCATATCATATTAGGAGCCTAGTGTAAGTCTTTTTTCCTCTGATATGCCTTCAATCTGTGTGTTCATTGTCAGGATTCAAATGCATGTTGCAATATTGGACGTGTTTTATTTCTGTGTCGTTTTATATTCTCCTATTTCAATATCTGCCTCAAGTAGTTCCCATGTGTCTGTGAAGAGACAAAGACATAATAAGACTATTGCACCCTCAGGCAATGCGTACAAAGCGACTAATATGAGACCGTACACGAGGTTGGCGATCTCATCATGTAATACTAATAACCATAGAAACCACTTCTGTAAGGGAATGTAAATGTTTGGTGCAGACGTCCTGCAAGGTGACCAGCCACAGTTTGTGGTTCCATACTGTGTTAGCAGCGCAAAGGAAAATGATGATGATGATTTCACTGCATAGTCTCATTGCTGAACTCAGTGTTGCCACTGCTAGGTGGATTCACCTAGATCTAGGTTTTTTTTTTGGTGTGGTCCCGTCTAGGTGTCATTTTCCTTTATTAGTTGAAGAACGCTACTTAGATTTCACCCAAAATCGACCAAACATTGCCGAAATAGCCAAAAAAAGCGCCCAAGTCGCCGATATCTAGGTCTTTTTTTCCAAAATACAGAGTGGCAACGCTGGCTGCACTCTATTCCCAGTACACAATCGTGAATATTGTCACACCTTTCCCATCTATATTGAGGTTTCTCAGTATTTGTGATGTATCTATATGTCTTACTTTATGAAGTACAAGCATAGATTTTTATCCACTTCCAGAAAGCATTCTGTTTTCTAAATGAAAATATCATTTATAGTTTTCCTTCAACACATCCACATGTTCCTTTGAAATTTCTATCTTTATTCTGTTTTGCATCTTAAAATGGAAATCCTTAATAATATCTTTATAATGTTACTCATGCGACTATATAGAAGAATGGAGTGCATCTCATTAAAAAAAAAGAAAGAAGAAAAAAAAAATTTCTTTAGAAAAGCTAACAAAAAAAATTATAAATGAGATCAATCTTAGACAGATGAAAAAAATGTTGGATATAAATTGATACATAAAGTGAAAACCAAAATAGAAGAAAAAGTTGAAGGCAAGTGGGCAAGAGGAAGACAAAGCTTCTACAAGTAGGATAGCATTAAGAGATTGACATGAAAGAACCTTTCAGAGAGTATCATTTAGAGATGGACAAGAAAGAACCTTTCAGAAAGTATCATTGAGAGATGGACAGGAAAGAACCTTTCAGAGAGTATCATTGAGAGATGGACATGAAAGAACCTTTCAGAGAGTATCATTAAGAAAAGAGACAGAAGATGTTGGAGATCCATTGCAGCTAACTCCTGATATTGAGGAGGCAGCTGATCTAATCTGACATATAGAAACACAGCTCAGTTCTACAAGTAGATAAAAATACTAAAATGATTGTTTAAGCAAAAGCAAAGTTAATTGGTGATGGTTCCTCAGTAGTTGAGTGATTAACACACTTCTTTTTCATGCTGGAGAATGGGGTTCACTGCCTGTGAGGAACCTACTGCATCAGAACTGGCAAACTGTCAGTGCACTTTTATAGTTGCTAAAGTATCTGCTCAATACACTTCATATACAAATTTGAAAATAGCATATTTTTACTTTATTAACTGGAAGTAGTTAATGACAGAGTAGGAAAAAAATGAAAAATAACTGTGTATGTAGACATAACACTCAGGTGACTGTATAATCAGAAACAACATAAAGCTAACTGTACAAACAGAAAAAACACCAGACTAGATATACGAGCAGAAACAACACTAAACTGACTGTAAGGAAAAAAAAACAGTAATCAGACTGTATAAGTAGAAAAAACACTAAAACGTTTTACAAACAGAAACAACACTGATTACAAGTAGAAACAACAACTAAACTGATGTACAAATAGAAACAACACTGAAGACAAGCAGGAACAACATAAACTGAATGTACAAATAGAAACAAGTACACTGGCTGTAAAAGTACAAACAACAATAACTACAAGTAGAAACAACACTAAACTGCACAAATAGAAAACAACTAAACTGACTGTACAAGTAGAAACAACACTGAATTTGACTGTAATAATGGAAGCAACACTAAACTGAATTTACAAGAATAAATAACACTAAACTGATTTTACAAGTAGGAATAACACTAAATTGTACAGACAGTAGCAAAACTAAACTAACTGTACAAGTAGAAAGAGCATTAAACTGTATAGGCAGTAACAAAACTGAACTAACTGTACAAGTAGAAACAGAATTAAACTGTATAGGCAGTAACAAAACTGAACTAACTGTACAAGTAGAAACAGCATTAAACTGTACAGGCAGTAACAAAACTGAACTAACTGTACAAGTAGAAACAGCATTAAACTGTACAGGCAGTAACAAAACTGAACTAACTGTACAAGTAGAAGTAACATTAAAATATACAAGCTGTAACACAAAACTGAATGTACAAGTAGAAGCCATATTAAAATATACAAGCAGGAACACTGAACTAACTGTACAAGTAGAAACAGCATTAAACTGTACAGGCAGAAACAAAACTAAATTGACTGTATAAGTAGAAGAAACATTAAACTCTACCAATAACACTAAACTGAACTAACTGTACAAGTAGAAACAACATTAAATTGTATAGGCAGAAACATAACTAAACTAACTGTACAAGCAGAAACAACACTAAGTCAACATACAAGCAGAACTAACACCTGATTGACTTTTAATTAGAGTCATGGCACACAACTCATTAAACACTGTGAGACGGACGGCCCTTGTTAATTTAACAGTCCCTAAGCCCATCAGGTGTATGTAAGCTTTTAAATATATCCCTAATTTTTTTTTTTTTTTTTTATGTACACACTAATACCCAAACCTGGCGAATTTAATGGCAACTGAACACTTCGGTTTCATTTTTTTTAAATTCACATCCATTAAAAATAATAAATATATTTAACTGCAAGACCACATTGTTATGTTTGTTTATTCCAGGCATAAACACGGGTTCATATTATGCTCTATCGACTCTGCTCAATGCCATCATTCTCTACTATTTCCCGGTGAGTGACTGAAAGTTTGTTTGACTGAACTTTGTAGAGCTGATGAGATGTGTCATAGTTATACTAGTCATGTCATAGTTATGACCCTGTCAATGTGAATGTGCATGGTCATGACATGTAGCACAGTTGTTGTTTGCTCTTTAATAAAACATGGAGGAAACCTGAGTCCTGCGAGTAACAAATAAATAAATAAAGGTAATTAACAAGCACGCATTGGACGTAAAGGATGACACTAGACAATAGAAAAGAAATATCAGTGATAGGCTTACCAGGAATCGAACCGAGGACAACCAAACGGCGCCATCACCGTGCTGTGAAAGTAAATCGTGAAAGGACTCACAACCAAAGAGGTGCAAAATTGGCTGTGCGTCCTTTCACAATTTACATGTATTTGTTTGCTGTTAGAGTGTTACATAAACTATTCATTCATTCATCACCCTTCAGCTCCCAAGGAGCATAGGCCTTCAACAAACATGTGCCAAGTCTTCCTGTCCCGTGCCATCAGATCAAAGTCTTTCCATGTCGTCTTCATGAATAAACTATACTTGCTGTTTAATTATAAGAGTAACTGGACCATGGAAATGTCTGAAATAATTCAGTTTTATCTAGACTGCTCCCCCGTGTACTTCCCGGGGGTCTCTGAGGGGACAAAGAAAGAATAAGACTGCTGCTCCCTCAGGCATGTCGTAAGAGGCAACTAATATGGGGGTTGTGCTTTTTGGCTGGCAATCTCGTCATGTAAAACAAATTTCTACAGAAACTACCACCACAAAAACACATGAATACTTTGGTGTAGGCTTCTTTTAGGGGGCGTACTACAGTGGTGGCTCCATGCTCCATTTTGTTTTGATCATGGCACCCCCTTCTGAGCCTCATATACCTCGTGGTTTCCCCCCTTCTCCCCCCCCCCCCCCCCCCCCCCCCCATATAATCACTGTTAGCTGGGAAAAAAGGTACCTATCTTACTGTGGACCCCGAGAAATATGGCATGGCCCATGTTGAGAATCACTGATCTAGATCACTAAATCAAATGTTACTGATGGGGCTACATTATATTTCTCACATTTTTAGCTTGACTGTAGACTATTTCAAATAGACATTATTGTCAAAGACAAATGTATCATTAATACAGAACACTGATCTCAGTCTGGCTGAGCGAGTGTGGATCAAAATGGGAAGGCAAACCCGGTCCTAAAAAATGCCGTGCAGAAGTCGGATGTGTCGACCGAAAGGTGCAGCTATCACAGCTTAGGCGTAAACAGACACAACGCAACCACCGTCCTTTTCAGGACGAACGAAGAAGAAGAACACTGATCATATTATCCAAATAAGGTTACAATATATGTTATCATTCAAAACACAATCTTTTATATAAATTATTATTTCCCAACAAAAATGATTATTCACAGAGAAATTAGAAAAAAAAAATTATATTTACAGGACATAAAATTAAACACTCATACTGTTTTCAGGCAAAAACATACGAGGTATATTTTACCAACTGGATATAAAAGTGTCAGAATAACTATGTACAAAAATAAGCATCCAATGTATAGTTCCCGGGGTCTGTGAAGAAACAAAGCAACAACAGACTACTGCATCCTTAGGTATATCGTACAAGGTGACTAATATAAAGTTGTACATGAGGCTGCCAACCTCATCATGGAAAACCGCAGAAACCACCAACGCTTGGTGTAAGCTTTTTGCATTGGGGTCAGGTACATTGGTGGCTCTGTGCTCTGTAAGTAGCGCTGGGGTCAGCTGCATTGGTGGCTCTGTGCTCTGTAAGTAGCGCTGGGGTCAGCTGCATTGGTGGCTCTGTGCTCTGTAAGTAGCGCTGGGGTCAGCTACATTGTTGGCTCTATGCTCTGTAAGTAGCTCTGGGGTCAGCTACATTGGTGGCTCTGTGCTCTGTAAGTAGCGCTGGGGTCAGCTACATTGGTGGCTCTGTGCTCTGTAAGTAGCGCTGGGGTCAGCTGCATTGGTGGCTCTATGCTCTGTAAGTAGCGCTGGGGTCAGCTACATTGGTGGCTCTATGCTCTGTAAGTAGCGCTGGGGTCAGCTGCATTGGTGGCTCTATGCTCTGTAAGTAGCGCTGGGGTCAGCTACATTGGTGGCTCTATGCTCTGTAAGTAGCGCTGGGGTCAGCTACATTGGTGGCTCTGTGCTCTGTAAGTAGCGCTGGGGTCAGCTACATTGGTGGCTCTGTGCTCTGTAAGTAGCGCTGGGGTCAGCTGCATTTGTGGCTCTATGCTCTGTAAGTAGCGCTGGGGTCAGCTACATTGGTGGCTCTATGCTCTGTAAGTAGCGCAGGGGTCAGCTACATTGGTGGCTCTGTGCTCTGTAAGTAGCGCTGGGGTCAGCTGCATTGGTGGCTCTATGCTCTGTAAGTAGCGCTGGGGTCAGCTACATTGGTGGCTCTATGCTCTGTAAGTAGCGCTGGGGTCAGCTGCATTGGTGGCTCTATGCTCTGTAAGTAGCGCTGGGGTCAGCTGCATTGGTGGCTCTGTGCTCTGTAAGTAGCGCTGGGGTCAGCTACATTGGTGGCTCTATGCTCTGTAAGTAGCGCTGGGGTCAGCTGCATTGGTGGCTCTATGCTCTGTAAGTAGCGCTGGGATCAGCTGCATTGGTGGCTCTATGCTCTGTAAGTAGCGCTGGTATCAGCTGCATTGGTGGCTCTATGCTCTGTAAGTAGCGCTGGGATCAGCTGCATTGGTGGCTCTGTGCTCTGTAAGTAGCGCTGGGATCAGCTGCATTGGTGGCTCTATGCTCTGTAAGTAGCGCTGGGGTCAGCTGCATTGGTGGCTCTATGCTCTGAAAGTAGCGCTGGGATCAGCTGCATTGGTGGCTCTATGCTCTGTAAGTAGCGCTGGGGTCAGCTGCATTGGTGGCTCTATGCTCTGAAAGTAGCGCTGGGGTCAGCTACATTGGTGGCGCTATGCTCTGTAAGTAGCGCACAGAAAAATGAGGATGATGATGACAAATAAACATGTTATTGGTTTGTTTTTGTTTTTTTATTTTCCAAGAGAAATGATTTCAGTTATCATCACTAACTAATTAGAGTTCCAGATAGGATACTGTAGGAGAAGATGAGGCTAGAGGAGTAATCTCTGAGAGTTAATTCTAATCGTCCAGGTTAGGAGTATTGTCAGGAGCTGAAAACCAAAACATGTACAACAAATACTTAAAAAGCTAATGAACAAGCATTTATTGTTAACTGTGTCGATACCATCTGGAATGAACTGAAAAGTGATAACAAGAAAGAGACCATTAAGGATTGGTAGGAATGGAAAAGTTCGGTGTTTGCTGCAAAGGGCCTTAACTCTTAAAGGACGGGAGGCCAGTATTCAGAGCCGATTTTCCAAGGCGCTCATGACGAGGGGCTAGTTTTCAGGACCTGTATATTTGAACTAAGTTTGTGTTTCATGTTGTCCCAAGTTTATATTTTATTAATGCCCATTTAGTTTGACTTTACAGCTATAGATAACATCACCATGCCTTTTAAAAAAACTTAAAAAGAACTGACCCTTACACTTTAAACACTTTACGATAACTCAAAGTGGCAGAGAATTCCTTGCATGCAGCATAGGGAAACCAGTGCGTCCTTTAAGAGTTAATGACTCCAAATACTGAAGAAAGGGTAGTAGAAGAAGAAGAAAACAAATGTTCTCCTTCTTCTTCTTCGTACACTCTCAGATGTTTACTTGAATATTTTCAAAGAAAACAGTAGTCAGCTTGAGGCTATTTGTATCCCCATAGAGTTTTTCCAGGAAGGGTACTGGTGACGGCCACATGTGCTTTCTCTGTTGCTCATAAGTTGTGCATCTTTGAAGCAAATGTTCACGTGTCATTTTATTGGTGCCACAGTTACACTCATCTGTAGTTCCTATCTTTAGCTTGTTGAATAGATGATATCCCAATCTGTTGTGGCCCATGCGGAGTCTGAAGATTATTGTTCTCTCTTCTGTTGAGCTGGGAATATGCATCAATTTGTGTGTGTCCTAGATGCTCTGCATCCCGTTTATTTATGTATCTGGTTCTGATAAAACTCTTTACCTCTTCAAAAGTTATGCTTGTATCAGGTTGAGGTAGCTTTCCCCCTTCCTTTGCCGATCTGTCAACCTCTTCATTGCCAGAGATGCTACAGTGAGGTGGGATCCATTGTATCACGACCCTTTTGAATCATTGACATAGTTTGTGAGCACAACTCTTAGGTCATATAGGTCTGCGTTATTCTGGCTCCTTAGCTTAGCAACTACTGACAGAAGAAAACAAAAGATTACACACAAGAGTGGTCGTAAAATAAGTATTGACATACCAGGCAAAGCTTTCAGTTGTCAGCCATCCCTTCCTCAATCTCTCAAAATAAAAACCTCCCAAAGACAAACGTACATTGAAACATTTAATAATTATCAATTCTCCATAAAAGTTTAGCACTCCAGTCAATCACTATGTCAAAATAAATCAATCAATGCTTTATCTAAGACCCTTCGATTTTTGTAAACAACAAAGTGCACAAACCACTGACACAAGTCTCTCGAGTGTGTCTTTCCATGGATTATTTCATGTATCCCTTCATGTAAGTTTGACATCTCTTTGGTATTTCTCTGTCTCTATTCTCCAAGAGCTCTTAAATATTCCATCTCTCCTCTTTTCCTGATGATCCACGTCAGGACTTTGCAAACTGTTTTACACTTTTATTTTTTTCCGTGTATGTCTGACCCAGTTTGGCTTCTTGGACCCTGATTATACTTCCTTTCTGCTTTTTTAAGGCATTAGACTGACATAGAAAAAGCAGGTCACATAACAACTAAGTAATGTTATTCATTCAATACCCTTCAGCTCCCTAAGGAACATAGGCCTTCAACAAACTTATACCAAGTCCTCATGTCCCATGCCATCAGGTCAAGGTTTTTCTCATTTCTGTCTCCAGCTCTCTTCTCTGTGTTTTTTTTTTCTTCAGTTTCCCTCTATCCCACTTACTCCAGGGATTCCAGAACAAGTGCTGCTTTGCAAAACTGACATGAGAATTACATTTCTTCTTCTTCCTCGTTCGTCCTGAAAAGGACGTTGGTTGCGTTGTGTCCGTTTACAACACAGCTGCACCCTGACGCAAGTAGTCTAGCTATGGGTCGCTAACTGCATTCCTCACTGTTGGCGCGTCATAGGTCCCAGATTTAAACTTAAAAAATTATCATAGCATACATTTAAAAAATGATTATTTTCATAAAACTGGTGCCAGTCTTCCAGTCTACTACAACGACTTAGTCGTTCCTCTTCTACCGTGAGGTGTAGAGGTTTGGAAGAGAGAGCGCCAGACTATCCTATCGGCTGTCTTCCTCCTGGAATGGTTCCATTCCTCGGTCCTTCAGAGATTGCCTAATGTTGTCCTCACAGCAGACTCTGTCGTCCTGGAGGTCTGTGTGGTGGGTTTAGATGTTATGAATGTTGGTGTTATTGTTATAGTGTAACTGAGTGAGTTCAAGCTGTGAAGGCCTCTGGGTATAATAGATAAAAAGGGTGTGTTCTCAGAGAACCTTTCTGCTACCACCCTAAGATCTCACTCAGACTTATTTTTGACTAGTATGTCTGACAGCTACGTCTAATGTCTAGGGTAATGAAATTGTGGTATAATAGAATGACAACAAATACATTTAAGAACTCTATGAAAAGTACTTAACAACACCCAAAGTTAAGTTTAAAATGTGAAATCTTTTTTTACAATTTATTGTTCCAGTATCACAATTTTGTGTATACCGGAATATTGAACTCAAAATAATAATTCAAGTATTTACATAAAATTAATTCAATTTATAACTGAGTATATTCTTATTCACAACTGTAATTAAATGTGTCAATCTGGAACAGTGTCAATTTATTCTTGCTCCTATGAATGGGTATTGATTACAAGAACGTTTGTCTTCATCACAATCTGAATGATTTAATACACATGTGGGAACTGAGAGTAGTTGAGTTTGGTATATCAAGTGCCCGGAGACAATTTCTTAACTGAGTGGTGCCTGGTATGTAGGATGAATTTTGGTTAGATCACCAGCCTCCACTGCCAAGTAAGGATTCTGCTCTTGCAATATAACACGGAGGCACACAGTCGATACTGCCTCAATTCTTAGATGCAGAAATATAGACAGGTATAGGTTAACCTGGTCTCACTTTGAGTCACAGATGAAACCCGCATCAGAGAAATATTAACACTAATAAGTTTGATTTGCGATAAATATGGTCAAATCCAGATCGCTTGCTGGTGCAGATCAGCAAAGTCAAGATAGTACTATTATCTTGCTTGTCGAACAACTTTAGTGTAGAAAATTTCTTTTACAAGTGGCCCCGAACACTACTACAAATTAGTTTTATCCCTCCGTTAGTATATTAGACTCCAGCCAATCAGGGACTGTTTGGCTTCTAGCGTCTTTTTATTCAAACTGAACTCAAATTTCAAATCTAGGACTAACTTCCCCTCTATCCCCACTACAGGGCAAACTGAGAAAGATTCAAGTCTGTTCGTCCATCTGTCTTCGTCAATATCTCAGTTAGTTATTCAGTGTTTCAAATTCTGCTAAATAACACTAGTCAACAAATTTTCAAAAGTTATTTGTACCAGAAATTAAATATACCATTTCTTATTGATTTTGACATGCTGATTTCAAATATCATAATGAAATTCACCAATTGGCTCTGGTTTTTTTTTTAAATGATGAATTTACATTACAGTAATACAAATAATGTATGCTTGTTTAATTCTCTGGGGTGAACAGCTAGTCTTTCTACTTTAGCATTATAAAAATTGTGGTTACGTACTCAATTAATTGATATTTCAACATAAAATGATAGAAAAAATAAAAACATTATTTAAAGTTCACATATCATGTTTTAAAAAGGCACATTTGAACCCATTCCGTCATTATTCAGTCGCTGTTCGAGCTCTCTTTGCTTGCTTCTTGCAGTCAATCGATGAGGTGTCTCTTGTCACAGTCCAACAGTAATCAGCAAGCATTGAAGGGCTCCAATTGCCTTGATACCTTGTCTCCATAGTAGCAATGTCCTGGTGAAATCGTTCACCATGCTCATCACTGACCACTCCACAGTTTGACGTAAAGAAATCCAGATGAGAATCCAGAAAATGAATTTTCAAAGACATGTTGCAGCCAAGACTCTTATACTTCAGAAGGAGATTTTCTACAATTTCATTGTAATTATCAGATCTGTTGTTTCCAAAAAAATTGTCCACCACTGACTTAAATGCTAGCCATGCTGCTTTTTCCTTGCCATGCAACACGCAAAGAATCTCGTCATCATGAAGAAGTTTTCGAATTTGCGGACCAACAAATACTCCCTCTCTTATTTTAGCTTCACTCAGTCTTGGAAATTTTCTGATGAGGTATTTGAAAGCCTCATCTGTTTTCTCCATTGCCTTGACAAAGGTTTTCATGAGACCTAGCTTAATGTGCAAGGGTGGCAATAAAATCTTGCTGGTGTCGACAAGTGCTGGGTTCTCAACGTTCTTACTGCCAGGCTGCAATGTCTGCCTGATTGGCCAATGTCTTCTGATGTAATGGTCACTTCGTGCACGGCTATCCCACTCACAGAGAAAGCAACAGTACTTGGTGTATACACCCTGAAGTCCAAGCAAAAGAGCGACCACTTTTAAGTCACCGCAAAGTGACCAATGATGATGATCGTAGTTTATACACTTCAAAAGCTGCTTAATGTTTTCATAAGTTTCTTTCATATGAACTGCGTGACCAACTGGAATTGACGGTAACACATTACCATTATTCAACAAAACAGCTTTAAGACTGGTCTTGGATGAATCAATGAAAAGCCTCCACTCTTCCGGTATGTAATTGATTTTGAGGGCTGCCATTAAACCAGAAATGTTGTGGCACGCAGAAAGGTCACCCTCTTTGAAGAAGAATGTAATAAGCAGCTTCTGGCGGTTCCTATACACAGAAATTGTAACATCTTCTCCCAGGAGATTCCACTGTTGCAATCTGGAACCCGAAAGCTCCGCCTTGTTCTTCGGTAAATTTAGATCTCTTACAAGATCATTCAGTTCACCTTGGGTTATTAAGTGTGGTTTAGTGGATGTAGATTGCTCAAAATCTGGGTCGCTTGAGGTTGATGGTTCAGGACCACCAATGTCCTCTTCTTGATCAGTGGAAGCAGCTGAAAATGATTCTGGCACTTTGGGAACTGGTAGGTCATCGCCATGTGGTACCGGACGTATTGCAGAGGGGATGTTTGGATATTCCAGAGTCCATTTTTTCTTCTTTGATATGCCTTTCCCAATTGGAGGGACCATGCAAAAGTAACAGTTGTTGAGATGATCAGTGGGCTCTCTCCAAATCATTTGGACTGCAAAAGGCATAGCTTGCCTTTTGCCAGTCAACCACAGTTTAAGATGTGCTGCACATGTATTGCAGCATATGTGTGGCGCCCAGCTCTTATCTTAATCTTCTATTCTGCAGCCAAAATACAAACTGTACGCCTTCTTAATCACTTTAGTTATATTTCGTTTTTGTGATAGAAATGTCACCTCACCACATATATAACATAAATTATTAGCACTGTTCACACATGTCCTAGGCATTTCTAACTACGATACTTTTGATAAGGACAAATGCACTAACTAATGGCAACATTTTATCAGAGATAAGATATTTATACACAAAAGTGATGTAATCATAGGTAGGATTGCATCATCAACTTCTAGTTACATTTTTATTGGTCATTAGAAAAAATTATGCAATCGCCCACAACAGTTGCGTCATATATATAAATTGACCGTAATTAAATAAACTAGTAGCATATATCTTGAAAACTAGAGCCAATCAACATTTTTTAATGTCATTTTCGTTTTCAGCACACCAAAATTAGTTAAGATCAGCTATTTTCATTTCTGGTACATTTTGGTTGTTGACTAGTGTAATTAGTGATCATGTTGCTGTCTGTCACACAGTGGTTTTATTCTTTTATTTATTATATTCACTAGTATCGTTTTTATTCTTCATTTCATCATAATTTACTTTTTCCTTCTACACTTATTCAAATAACATATTTTATTATTTTTGGGTTCTTCTACGGCAAGATAATATATCACACTAAGTATTATGTTAGGTATAATAACCAAATATTATCATTTTAATCGTCCCCTATTATTTATTTCCATCTATCGTTCAATTGTAACAGTTAGTTTCACTTTCGAAATGCAGACGATAGTTTAAACGGACTCCATACACTTCCTCCTATCCAATTTTTCTCTCTCTCACTTTTTCTAAGAAAACTACAGCGAACGATAGCAGATGTTCAAACATGCCCTTAACGACAGTAACCAAGGCCTGTAGTCTATTTTTCAAACACTAACCTATCCCTCGCGTGTAGTGTTTCAAACCAATTCTGTGACGTCGCCTTCTCGCATGCGATTCAAAAACCAACGCTTGTCAAGGCTTTCATTCATCCCCTATCTCTCCCTCCTACGTTTTCTTCTCTCACTCTGACTGAAACGAACACTTAGCTGTCTGCAAAACGGCGTTTCGGTAATATTGAATGATTTGCGTTAATTGTAAGTCTCAAGGACGAAACTAGGAAAGCGTGTAAGATTTGACAGCGGGGTCATTGTCTAAGTATTACTACTGCACACAATTCAGCGCTCTACTGGCGTTGAGGACGAAGATAGGCATGCACAAGTTTATTTATTATCATAGAAGTAAAATCTTACTGAATTTAGCGATTGTTTCACAGATTTCGCTACAGTATGGATCGCTGGCTCTTAGCCTACCATACCTGCCGTGGCAGCCGATCTTCTCCCGTTCTGCAGACATAGCCAGATCATATTAGTTGTGACTGTTCTACTTGGATCTGCAGTGGTTGGGTTTTTAGACCTTGAAGTATCGTCTGGTTGCGAACTATGCTGCTTCAGTCTTCCATTCTCTAGCATAAAATAATGCAGCCTAAAACGCAGTCTGTTTAAAAAAAATAATAATCAGAATTCCTCCATTGTTGTACACCACTGAACCAGTTTAAACATCAGTATAAAGACAACTAGTAGTTTATCTTTCCAACTCTTGACATTAATCATTCTACTACTATTATTATTTTTTCCCAGGGTGAAGGAGAGAACGCAGGAAGGATAGGGCTAACAATTGTTTTGACGGGTATTCTTGGTTCAGTACTTGCTGGGATTTGGCTGGACAAGACAAAAACTTTTAAGTATGTGCACATACATTTTTTATCTTTCAGGCACTTCTAAAATAAAATAGTTTTTTTTTTTAAATTTAATTAAAGATGATTAGATTTCAGGCCAGGAATTGCCATGACAATCATCCTGGATTAATCACAACAACAGGACTAATTTGATTTCATTGGGTAACGCTTAACAAATTAAAAATTAATTTATATTATTTAAAAAAATTTCTTCAGATGTATTCACACTTGAGGAAACTGGTCACAATTATCGGGCGACTATTATGAGGTTTTACATGGGGTTGCAACCTCATAATGTAAAATAAACTGCCACAGAAACCATCACTGCAGGAGCATGTGAATGCTTGATGCAGGCTTCCTGTAGAACCAGCTGTGGAGGTGGCTCCATGCTCCTTAAGGAGTGAGAAGGAAAATGATGATGCAGTGATGACATCCAAGGGGTCTCTGGACCAAAGGTTAAGAAACCCTGATCTAGAGAATATTATAAGTGAGATCTGGTATGATTCAAGCCATGGTATAACACAGAACATAAGTGAGATCTGGTATGATTCAAGCCATGGTATAACACAGAACTTAAGTGAGATCTGGTATGATTCAAGCCATGGTATAACACAGAACATAAGTGAGATCTGGTATGATTCAAGCCATGGTTTAACACAGAACATAAGTGAGATCTGGCATGATTCAAGCCATGGTACAACACAGAACATAAGTGAATGCATTTGCCAAATTAGGAAATGTTTGTTTAAACAAAATCTGCGACAGTTTCGTATTTCTGTACTTTGTGCATGTTTTCTTTTCAGAGGAACCACATTTGTCATCTACTTATTGTCTGTTGCTGGGACTGTTGCGTTCACATTTACCCTTGATCTGCACACAGTCTGGATTGTTTTTGTTACATCAGGATCTCTAGGGTTTGTAGCCATTTTAAATACTTATATAACTCTATCAATTTTCTACACCTCATTTACCATGAAAACTTCAGAGATGAATGTTTACACTTTGGGGAGACGGATATCAAATTTTCACCATTTGAAAAACTAAAAAGAGTCCGCAACCAGACGATATGTCAAGGCCTAAAAACCCACACCCTGCAGACCCAAGTACGTAGAACAGTCCCAACTAAGATGGTTTGGCCATGTCTGCAGAATGGGAGAAGATCTGCTACCACGACAAGCATGGGAAACTAAGAGCTAGGGATCCAGACCTCCAGGACGACCCAGAGTCCGCTGGGAGGACAACATTAGACAATCTTTGAAGGACCGAGGACTAGAATGGAACCAGGCCAGGAAGAAGACTGGCGCTCTCTCTTCCAAACCTCTACACCTCACGGTAGAAGGGGAACAACTAAGTAAGTAAGTGACCATTTTCAACCTCAGCTCAGGTTACCTTTAGGGGAGATAGGGTTCAAAGTGTGCCCTGTTCAACCTCAGCTTAGATTACCTTTAGGAGAGACATATTTCAAATTTTTCCCTGTTACCACTTACTACAATAGGATGTTAGTCAAAAAACAAATGTGCGTTATGTTGTAATATTCAGTTTTGTAGGAGGATAAAGTATTTTAACTTTTCTATTTCTTGATTGAGATAAGGTAAGCAGATTTTTGACAAAAAAAGAACATTTACAGACTAGACAGCTACACTGTGCATAATAAAATAGAGCTTTGAAATGAACTCAATGCTTCACTGAATTTGTAAACTTGTGAACAGGCCTTTGACAGTTTAGACAGAAGATCACTTTAAATACTGATAGGACATTATGGGATTCCTCCTAAGTTCATTCATCAAATAAAGAAAACAAATGAAAACATGAAATGCAGAATTCTTCACGTAATACAACTTACAGAATTCTTTGAAATAAAAACCGAAGTGTGACTTGCTTGCTGTTGTCACCATATCTCTTCTTACTTGCTATAGATTGGATTATGAAAGCAACAACATCAACCGACAGAATTGGGATTCAGTTAACTCTGACAACAACAGATCGAGGGAGTATTTAATAAGAAGCAGTCCTGTTAAAGATCTGCGTTATTGCGGGCCATTCTATGCTTCTATTTAAAAATGAACAAAAATATACAGATATTGAATTTTTTTAAAAATAAAAAATAATATGGAAATTATTTAGGCCTAGTCTATTTGTAAAATTGTGCTAGAGGTTTTGTTGAGCAGCACAGTTTTACAAATAGACAAAATAATTTCCATATTATTTTTTATTAAGCTCATTTTTTTTTTTTTTTTTTTAATTAACGTACGAAAATAACCCCCCATGAACCTTTAAACGTAACAACTTTGTTGAGTTTAAAAATACACTGTAAGGACTTAACTTTGATCCACTGAGCATCAGATCTTGGTGAGCACTTTAAGGAACACGAGCTAACCGGGGGTGATTTCCGTAGCTGCGAGCACGGCCGCAGATACAGGGGTGGGGGTGGTCACACCCCTTAGGGTTTGGTGAAAAACATTTGTGGGGAAATTATACTGTACTAAACATGTTTTGAGCCGAAATTTGTTTTATACCCCCCCCCCCCCCCCCCCCCCCCCCCCCCCCCCCACACCTTTTATTAAGTCCTATCTACGGCCCTGGCTGCGAGTACGGGGCCATGCTGGGGCTGCTGTGGGTTGATAGCCGAAGGATGGAAGGATTAGGACGCTGGTCACTGAACTACACACTTCTGCAAACTACTTAAACAGATCAATCTAGAATGCAGAACAATCGTCCAGCAATATATAGCAATGCCTTAAACCTTTTCCGAGAGCTATAAAGACGCCAGCTTCATCAAAAGCTCTTAAAAATAAGTGGCCTACCTCTATTTCCTCGTGCGCTAAATACTGCAGGACAGAGCTGTCAAAAACCACACGTTACAGTCCAGGGCTTTGGAGCTGGAGCGGTGCCGGAGTAGATACAATCTTGATTGCTATAGTATTTTTTCTTTTTTTTTGTTTTTACTTTCCACGCAACATGAGTTATATTATATTTGATGTATAGAACTGAAATAGTGTGTTTTATTCTAAATGTGAGTAACTTTAATTAATTTGATCAGGGTTGTGGATCGGAGTCGAGGAGTAGGTAGTGTTGTGAAGATTCGGGAGTCGAGGAGTAGGTAGTGTCGTGAAGAGTTGGGAGTCGAGGAGTAGGTAGTGTTGTGAAGTGTCGGAGTCGAGGAGTAGGTAGTGTTGTGATGAGTTGGAGTCGAGGAGTAGGTAGTGTTGTGAAGAGTCGGGAGTCGAGGAGTAGGTAGTGTTGGGAAGAGTCGGGAGTCGAGGAGTAGGTAGTGTTGTGATGAGTCGGAGTCGAGGAGTAGGTAGTGTTGTGATGAGTCGGAGTCGAGGAGTAGGTAGTGTTGTGAAGAGTTGGGAGTCGAGGAGTAGGTAGTGTTGTGAAGAGTCGGAGTCGAGGAGTAGGTAGTGTTGTGATGAGTCGGAGTCGAGGTGTAGGTAGTGTTGTGAAGACTCAGAGTCGAGGAGTAGGTAGTGTTGTGATGAGTCGGAGTCGAGGAGTATGTAGTGTTGTGAAGAGTCGGAGTCAAGGAGTAGGTAGTGTTGTGATGAGTCGGAGTCGAGGAGTAGGTAGTGTTGTGATGAGTCGGAGTCGAGGAGTAGGTAGTGTTGTGAAGAGTCGGAGTCGAGGAGTAGGTAGCTTTGTGAAGAGTCGGAGTCGAGGAGTAGGTAGTCTTGTGAGGAGTAGGTAGTGTTGTGAAGAGTCGGAGTCGATGAGTATGTAGTGTTGTGAAGAGTCGGAATCGAGGAGTAGGTAGTGTTGTGATGAGTCGGAGTCGAGGAGTAGGTAGTGTTGTGAAGAGTCGGAGTCGAGGAGTAGGTAGTGTTGTGAAGTGTCGGAGTCGAGGAGTAGGTAGTGTTGTGAAGAGTTGGAGTCGAGGAGTAGGTAGTGTTGTAATGAGTCGGAGTCGAGGAGTAGGTAGTGTTGTGAAGAGTCGGAGTCGAGGAGTAGGTAGTGTTGTGATGAGTCGGAGTCGAGGAGTAGGTAGTGTTGTGATGAATCGGAGTCGAGGAGTAGGTAGTGTTGTGAAGAGTCGGAGTCGAGGAGTAGGTAGTGTTGTGAAGAGTCGGAGTCGATGAGTAGGTAGTGTTGTGAAGAGTCGGAGTCGAGGAGTAGGTAGTGTTGTGATGAGTCGGAGTCGAGGAGTAGGTAGTGTTGTGAAGAGTCGGAGTCGAGGAGTAGGTAGTGTTGTGAAGAGTCGGAGTCGAGGAGTAGGTAGTGTTGTGATGAGTCGGAGTCGAGGAGTAGGTAGTGTTGTGATGAGTCGGAGTCGAGGAGTAGGTAGTGTTGTGAAGAGTCGGAGTCGAGGAGTAGGTAGTGTTGTGAAGAGTTGGAGTAGGTAATGTTGTGATGAGTCGGAGTCGAGGAGTAGGTAGTGTTGTGAAGAGTTGGAGTAGGTAATGTTGTGATGAGTCGGAGTCGACGAGTAGGTAGTGTTGTGAAGAGTTGAAGTCGGTTACAAACTCCTCAGCTCTGACTCCTCTCATAACTTAAAAATTTCCGAATTCCTTTTGCAGAGAAACTCGTCTATAATGAAAGGTTTAATGCCGTAGAAAGAGGCTTTACATCAACCACCACTCATCATCGCCCTCATTACATCTTCGGATACTGTAGATGATCTGGATTTTGAAAAACATCTAGACGAGCAGGAACGATCAAAGCGTCGTCGATTAAACTTAGAGGAAAGTAGAGAAGAAAACCAGCGGAAATATTCAAATTTAAGCTGAGATTTAACTGAATGAGGCCGAAATCGTTGACCACACATCTAAGATACATGTAAAAGAAGCAATACCTCGATACAACTCAGTTATGCAAAACTCCGCCCTTATTGTCACTGCAGAACCACCAACCAGCGCCGGATGTAGACATAGTGAGGCATTAAGCTAAAGGAAGCTTTTTGGCAATTGGTAACATAAATTGTCACTGAAAAAAAAAAAAAAAAAAAACGTAAAAGGAAGTAGTTAGGCAATTTCTTTGAAATAAATCATACTTTCGTTCAAAAGTTCATGTAGCATATCACGTATCATTGTACGGTGGTACTTTCATTATAAATGGAAATTAACATTATAGACTTACTCCCACTATCTTGTGGCCGTACAGCGGATGTGTAATAATTGAGAGAGGGTTGTATTTTCGTATAGTTCGTTTCACTACCCGACAGTAGGCAGTCAGTTAGATCATGTAGAGTTAATTGTTACCAGTTAATGATTCTCCACTGTGCTGACGAATACATAGGATGATGATGATGAATTACATTCAGATGTATCGACTTGACGCTAACATCAGCTGAACCAAATCAAGCTTTTTTTTTACATAAAGAGTCAAATTCAACCCAACACTGGGTGGCCGACCTTCACTTGGTGGCACCTTTCTACTATAATGACTGCTGTATATAATGATACTCGAATTTTTCCTTTCTCTCCTTTATATCGTCGGTCACTACTTCTTGCTTTACCACTGTTATGTCAGTGGTTAGACTCTGTTCGAGTAGCTTGGGGTATCTATATTAGACTGGTCTAATACCAGGGCTGACAGTTCATACCAAGTCTCTGACTCCTATAATTCTCTACAGTCTCTTACGAGCTGTGCTGTATAAAAGTTCACCTTATTCTACACGATTGTATATTTACTTGCTGGTTTTGACATACCTGTAAATTCTTGCCTTGGGCTGACCATCAAAAATACTTGACAGGCAACACTGCCTTTCTTGCTCCATGAATAACCAAACACCATGGCAGAAACCTATACCTACATCTATCAAAGTGGCTAAATGGAACGGCTTGATGGCTGGACAACATAGTTTTCTGAACAACACAGAAGTCAACCACCTCAAGTGGCCCATTCGCCTTAGTGCACCATCCAAGCTAGCGTTCATCACTACACAAAAAGTTTAATACAGCGATAACTTTCGCTGCGCCTATCTTACTTCGTTACTTCGCGTTCCAAATCAGACTGACTTAATCTTATTCCCGATTTAACATTCTCCCCCGTTCTCTGCTAAAATGTGTTCACCTTCTCAAAACTTTTTCGTGCAGTGTATACAGTATTTTGATCACTCAAAAAAACTTTTCAAGGGACGTAATTTAAAGTCACCTCCCTTTGCTGATTAAGCTCAAAATCCATACAATCTTCTTTAATCTTAATTACTAAAACATTACTATGCAAATCAGTTAGACCATAATTGAAAACTCACATTAAATGCTAAACCAAAACACCAAGCCACATCTCCCAAAAGAAGATTTACGGAGTTACCTCCCTTCCCTCAAAACACTCTTCTGCTCATTTTACTTCCCCTTAACAAAGACATATAGTCTATTAACAACTCTATTTAACTTTCTTAAACCATTTTTCTGTACTCTTTTTCATTCTTAAAGTCACAAGCTACTGGTTACAATCTATTCCAATGTCTTTTACTGGCGCAAAGCTTCCTTTGCCAGGGTCGAGATCACAAACATATTTCACAATAAAGTCATAGACCTCACTTTACACCCTAAAAGGGATATGAAAAAAACAAAACATATCTCGTTACACTGCTAGAGATGCCTCTTCAGACTGTGAGGCTCTAAGCCAGAGGTCGGCAAACTTTTAGTAGTCGTGCCGAAGTAATGTTGCAAAGTGCACCATATTTTTATATACAACAATTATTGAAACAATTTAAAAATGATCTTGTATTAACATGTTTCCGATACATTAAATAACTATTCTATTCTTTGTAGATTATTCAATATTTTAATATAAATAGGAACAAATATCAATACAAATATTATGTTTTGCAAAATTTAAGTCATGAACACATTAGTTTGAAATTTTATAATAAAATTGCCATATGTATATTTTGTTAAGACAGAAAGTCCAATAGTTTGAAGAACAAGACAATTAAAAAAACCAAACATAAAACACGTTATTAAAATTTTAATATGAGTAATCATTGATTATTATTGATCTGAGTCATTAATCAATTAATGGGACCCGTGTCCTTGTTTCTCCTTGGCTAATTGTTCAATATCAGGTGTATATTTTGTCAATTTCAGCTTCACACAGGCTTCTGGATGCACAGTTGTTAGGCGACTTCTCTGTGGACTTAAAACAGCTTTCATGTGTGAGAAAATTTGTTCACATGTATAAGTTGACCCAAAAGCCGAAAGTAGAGCAAATGCAACTTTCTTCAAACAGGTGAACGCTTCAGGCAGGGATGTCCAGCAGTTGAGGATGGCAGCTGACTTTTCCAAGCAGCTTCCTTCAAGAGTTTTTCGCAATTCTACAAATGTTATCGTCCATAACTCTGATGCCTTGAATTCGATGTGTTGCATTTCAAAATTGTCAACATCCATCCACTCGAAAAGAGATAGGTCAAATGGGGTTTTAGTATGATCAATTAAGTCGGGCTTGATGAGGTAAGAAAACATGGGCCCGTGAATTTTGAAGTCTTGACCTCGTTTAGCAAACTTTCCTTTGAGCGCTTCAACGTACTTCTGAAGCTCATCTTTGTTGACAGTAAATCGATTTGAATGAGCCTTTACGTTTGGAAAGTACTTGTATGTGTTAGTGGTAATATCTCTGCAAAATATGTCAAATTTTGACTCAAATCCTTTCCAGTGCTCAAAAAGATCAAGTACTGTTTGACTCTGCCCTTGTAAACGCAAGTTTAATTCATTCAGATTTGTAATTATGTCAGCTAGAAACATCAGCTTGCACAGCCAGTCCTCATCATTCAATTCCGGGAAATGTTCTTTTTCATCAAGAAACACCTTGATTGCTTCTAGACATGATACAAATCTGTTCAAAACATTACCTCGACTAAGCCAACGAACATTGCTGTACAGCGGAAGGTCCGCATATGCGCTCTCCATTTCTTGTAGAAGAGACTTGAATTGCCTGTGGGTCAATGAAGAGCGAGAAACTATGAAGTTAACTATCTTGACAACAGTTTCCATTACAGAGTTCAAGGATAGTGACGAAATCTTCGCACACAAACTCTCCTGGTGTATAATGCAATGGAAGCTCAATACTTGACGTCCAATACGATCCTCAAGAAGTTTAACAAATCCGTTGTTCTTTCCGACAAATGCAGGGGCGGCATCAGTAGTAACACAGAATATTTTATTCATGTTAATGTTCTAATTTTCGAAATAGCTTACAAATGCAGTTATAATGTCCTCTCCCTTGGCTGTACCATCAAAAGGTATCAAGCAGCACAGTTCTTCATAAATACGGTCGTTGTCACAATATCGCGCAACTATATCTGAGCACGCCACGTCATTCACATCGACACTTTCGCCAAGAGCGACACTAAATACAACAGCTTGTTGTAACCCGGTTGTTTGTTTTACGGTTACATTTTCAGCCATATCAGTTATGCTCCTCTCAATTGATCTCGCAGAAGCCGGTATTTCTCGAATCCGAGACAGTATTGTTTCTTTATTTGGTAAATCACTAAACAAAATTTCAGCACTGCTCAAAAAAGTTTCCTTGATGTATTTTCCATCTGTGAAATGTTTGCCCTTCGAAGCCACACACTGTGCAATTTTGTAACTACATTCGGTAGCTTTATTTTTGGTTCCAATTACTTGATTAAAAATACTACTTTGTTTTTTTGTAGCCAGAAACAGACATTTTTATGACTTCACTTTTCTCCTCAGAGTTTTTAAACATGGACTGATGTTTGGTTTGATAGTGTCTTTGTACACTTGACGTACGGCACACGACAATTTCATAACATAAAGCAAAAACAGCACGATCCTTTTGTTGTATGAATTCATATTCGTTTGTCCAAAAGTCTTGAAACGAGCGTATATCAAGTTTTTGTCTTTTTTGAATCATTTTAACGGCACCGTATTACTTAATAACAGCATCAACTTTTGTGCTGTGGTCAACGGACTGTACGGGCATGAGTATGCGACAGCCGAGAGAACTGTAGAGGTGGTGGTGGTCGGGAGAGAGGGGAAGGATAGGACGGAAATATAACTTCGTCGAGGTCAGTCATTGATGCTCCAAACTCACACTGGGAGTCAAAAACTGCGAGCGAAAACGAAATAAATACGCTCGGCCAGACACTATTGCATAATTATGATATTATGTCTCAGCTTCCCGACAAAATTTACTTGGGATTCTTTTCAAGAATCTCATCCTGCAAATTACCGTAGCAGGTAGACGCCAGACTAGCGGGCGCCGCAAAGTATAACCACTCCCCTTGAAATTCGTTGAAGAATGTTTGTTCTCGGAAACGGTCGGTAAAAACGAAGACTTACGTGCAGTATAGTATGATCTGGCCTTTAGTTTGCATCAGATCGCACATTCTTACCTCCAATGTCTAAAAACTTTCATTTTGAAGGGTTGTAAAAACAGGTAAAAGCTTTAAAAGAATTATATGCTTCTATTTAATTAAAAATTCAATTTTTTTTTAAAATGAGATCATCTACTGTACAGTATTTTAATTCACTCAGCGTGCCATTGAAAATCGTTCCACGTTTCACGCTTGGCACGCGTGCCGTGGTTTGCCGACCCCTGCTCTAAGCTGTAGCTTGTTTAGCTATATTCCCAAATCCGGCCCTGCCACCAACAGAAGTAAGTATGGAGCAAGAAGGATATAACTGAAGCGATCGTCTTTCTTAGAAACAGATTTAACTTTTAAAAAGTTATTTTTTGTCCAGCAGATGAAGTTAATTATTTTTTTTTTTAATTTCATCTTTTAGGTTTGTAGTTTTTAAGAACGTTATAGTTTTTAGCGTCATGTAACAAATCATGGCCGTTAAAGAAGACTATTTTTTTTTTCCCTTGCCTATAATATAATATTAATTCCAAGTGCTGTATATATCGGCAACATGCACGTGCATGAATTATGCTCAAACCAAACGGCAGGTGAGGTTGTAAGAATGGGTGCTATGGTTTTATATAGTTAGTCAATGTGCATATATCAAAGGTATGATCAAGATAATTAGTGGAGTCAGGGTCGAAGTCGGACTCCAGTTATTATAAATTGCTTGAGTCGAAGTCGGAAAAATCTTGTCCGACTATACAGCCCTGGTTTAAGACATACATTTTTTTAAATGTATACAACACCACACCCCCGCCCCCCCCCTCCCCCCCCCCCCCCCCCCTCCCCCCCGACCCCCCCCCCCCCCCCCCCCCCTCCCCCCCCCCCCCCCCCACCCCCCCCCCCCCCCAATAATTTTGCAGCTGATTTACGGAAATAGATCTGAATGACGCATTTACATTTAAATTGGAACGGCCCAAATTAGGGGTTTTGGGGGAGGGGGAAACAAAGAAGAAATCGGCAACATGCAAGGTGGAAAAAGGAAGTTAACGGAGAGCTCGAATAAACAATGTAGCTTCAAGACTAGCGAAGCACATGCCGTGAAAAGTCACGGCTCCATGCTCTATAAAGAACAAACCTGAAATGATGCTGATGAATTCTTCAGAAGAAAAGGAATAAGATAAAAGGAAAAACATGGGAGGGTTTCTGAGATTGATAATTGTAATGACGCGTAACACAAGATACAATTTTGGGAAGATCGTGAGGCGATGGAATCTATTGAAATGCTGCGTACGCCATTATCCGACTGCTTAATTAAAGAGTCGCTAACAACTCAAGTTAGTGTAAAGTGACAGTTTCTTGCCTGAAAGTTAATGTTAAATTATCTGCTGCCCTCCTGCAGGTTATGAAATACGGTTTCAGTGCAGCTTGAACTTTTTTTTTTTTTAAAACAGAATGAACAATTAATAATAAGAATGATTGAATGACCCTAGTTTCATTTACATATCATCATTTCCCTTTTCTCTTCCCATGGTCCTCTTAATAAACTTCGCATCAAACCGGTCACGTGCTCTAGCAGTGTTGGTTTCCATGGCAGTTTGTTTTACATTGTGATGTAGCCAGCCCCATGCACATCCTCATTTCAGTCAACTTTTATGACAGTGCAAGAAGAAGCAGAATGCTATTCTGTCGTCGTATCTAGGCCTATTCTGTCGTCGTTTCTAGGCCTATTCTGTCGTCGTCTCTGGGCCTATTCTGTCGTCGTCTCTAGGCCTATTCTGTCATCGTCTCAATGCATATTCTGTCGTCGTCTCTAGGCCTATTCTGTCGTCGTCTCTAGGCTTATTCTGTCGTCGTCTCTAGGCCTATTCTGTCGTCGTCTCTAGGCCTATTCTGTCGTCGTCTCAAGGCCTATTCTGTCGTCGTCTCTAGGCCTATTCTGTCGTCGTCTCAAGGCCTATTCTGTCATCGTCTCAATGCATATTCTGTCGTCGTCTCTAGGCCTATTCTGTCGTCGTCTCTAGGCTTATTCTGTCGTCGTCTCTAGGCCTATTCTGTCGTCGTCTCTAGACCTATTCTGTCGTCGTCTCTAGGCCTATTCTGTCGTCGTCTCTAGGCTTATTTTGCCGTCGTCTCAAGGCCTATTCTGTCGTCGTCTCTAGGCTTATTCTGTCGTCGTCTCTAGGCCTATTCTGTCGTCGTCTCTAGGCCTATTCCGTCGTCGTCTCTGGGCCTATTCTGTCGTCGTCTCTAGGCCTATTATGTCGTCGTCTCTAGGCCTATTCTGTCGTCGTCTCTAGGCCTATTCTGTCGTCGTCTCTAGGCCTATTCTGTCGTCGTCTCTAGGCTTATTCTGTCGTCGTCTCTAGGCCTATTCCGTCGTCGTCTCAAGGCCTATTCTGTCGTTGTCTCTAGGCCTATTCTCTCGTCGTCTCTAGGCCTATTATGTCGTCGTCTCTGGGCCTATTCTGTCGTCATCTCTAGGCCTATTCTGTCGTCGTCTCTAGGCCTATTCTGTCGTCGTCTCTAGGCCTATTCTGTCGTCGTCTCTAGGCCTATTCCGTCGTCGTCTCTAGGCCTATTCTGTCGTCGTCTCTAGGCCTATTATGTCGTCGTCTCTGGGCCTATTCTGTCGTCGTCTCTAGGCCTATTCTGTCGTTGTCTCCTCAGAGACCCAAGGAAATTACACGGACGATACTAGTTTACAAGATATTTAAACTATTTGAAAATAATTGTATAAGTCGTTTCATTTTCAGTGTTGAAAAGTGAATTTTTTTATTAACTTAACAGTAAGAGGAAAAAAATTGAATCGGAGCTCGGAGCGGAGCAGTCACTATCGGTGCCGGAGCGGGGCAATCATAAAATTTCATTGCTGCAAACCCTTGCATTACATTGCGTAAATAATTGAAGATCAAAGAGTTTGCCGAGTTGAAAACGACATGCAGGAGGAAGAAACACCGAATCTTGCACAACGAAAATGTGGCAAACTTCTGTGATAGGGTGGGCGAGATGATGATGATGCTGTTGATATTTGATCACTCTCTTTTCACACTCGCACCGACCCGAACAACAATAAAACTCTTGATTCTGAGGCAGGGGCTGTATTTATTTTTACAACCCATTCAGTGACTAAGAGCACACTGAAGCAAACATTAAACAAATAAACCAAACACCAAACAAACACCCAACAGTGCTCGATTGCTAATGTGCTCAAGGCATCTACAGTTTGAGTCTGGTGTCTAACTTCGTTTCTCTCTCGTCTGGGCGGCTTTAGCAAAATAGGCCCGCTCGCCGGCTAATCACTCAACTTACTGCGCGCTACGCGTATTAATTTGGCCGCATAAATAACACTCGCGATATTTGCTTTATTTGGCCTGAAAACACAGATATGGCTCACAATTATCAAATATAACACACGACTACCAAATATAACACATCACAACTAATTCTTAGGCTTTGATATGGCCTAAACTAATATATTTTCTTGAAGACTTTTTACATCCCAGCAATGCTTGCTCGCGCCGTCACGTGGGCTGACAGTCACGTGGGCTGACCGAAAATATATGGGCGATAAATCTGCCATGAACAATGAAGGAGGGGGGGCCTCCGGAGTAACTTTGCGGCCCCATCACACTTCTAATGAAGAAGCAAAGGCAACATGAACATCAAATAAGCTTTATGGAATGCACTTTATATTTTTTTATTTAATGTTCTTAAAACTTGTGGGATACACAACATTGTATGTTGACAGTAATTAAGTCACATTCCTCTCTTCAGGTTTTTCATGACAGGCTACCTTCCTGTGGGTTTTGAATTTGCTGCTGAACTAACTTTCCCTGAATCTGAGGGAACCTCTTCTGGTTTGCTTAACGCTAGTGCCACGGTATGCTTTATTTATTTAATATTTTAAAAAACTAATTTTCGCTGCCCATAGTGGTGGATGAAGTTGCCTGACAAAATGCATTATACATAATGGGTGATGTGAAGGCATATCTGGAGTCATCCATATATGACCACCAGCTGTGCACAATATATTTACGTGGAAGTGAACCTATGTTTGTGAGGCAAATTACATCCTCACTGACTCTTGAAATCATCCAAACACTTCCAGGGTTCCCCCTGTGGTGGAACATGTTGAGAACCCAGCATTGCACACTGAAGAGAAGTCACTTGAGCACCAGGCGTAATTAATTGGCTTGGACTTGGTTCACTGCATGCAGAAGGATCTTACTATGTACCCGGTGATATGCAGGGGAAGCTGAGAAGTGGCTCTGTGCAGGGCGTGACAATTCCTTGGGAGATCCCAGAACCAGAGTACAGTATTTTAGCTCTGCATAGTTTGAGAGACCCTTAAATGGCGCGGAATGCACAGTATGCCACGCACTTCTCACTCCTAGATTGGGACCAGATGTGACGATCCTTTAAATGCAAGTCAAGCTGGAGAAACTGGAGCTCATGATTTCAACTCAACACCTTTTGGAATGGCCGAAAAGCCACAGGAAAAGCCTAGATCTACAGTGTAGATAATACCAAGGAGTCTTCAACTTGATATTGGCTGCTAAAGAGCGAGAAGCACAGCAGCCCTAGTTACACAACAACAACAACAACAACAACAACAATGGGTGCATGCAGAAAATATCTCTTCTTACTACTTTACTTTTTCTTTCCGCATAAGCATCTTCTTTCCTTAGGCTTCTTCTTCCTCGGTTCTTGGCTGCTGACTGACAGAGCAGTCAGTGACTATCACTCCTGGTGGCGTCTTGTAGAGTAGCAACAAACTTTCTCCACTATGCTTGGTCGACTGCTATTCTTCGTGGCGCCCCAGCTCTGGTTTATGCTTTGCACCTTTGCATCTACAGTTCTCCGCCAGGTTGCTTTTGGCAGGCCTCTCTTTCGCTTTCCTTCTACACTCCACAACATGTCAGTTCTGGAGATAGTGTCCAGGGTCTCTTCTGAGGATGTACCTTAAGCATCTTGAGGAGTAAGTTTTTATTTTTTTATGCAAGATGAAAATATACTGCTTTGTGTTTCATTATAGCATATTTCTTTTAGATTTCATAACACTTTGTACTAAAGCCAGATCTTTGCTTATGAAGATATGTATTGGCTTCTAATTTGGTTTACGTCTGGTGTGATGTTCTAACTATGTTAGTTTAGGTCTGTTTGTGTGGTTGATGCATGGTATTGTCATCACAGCATCTCAATTTCTTCTTTTTTTTCACTCTTTATCTTTTGATGACTGCCGATTTTTATATACAACTAGTCCATATGTTTTAATCATTCTCTCAGTCACATGACAGTCTTTGAACAAACAAAATTCATGTGGTATTCAATATCTTTTAGTATGTGGAACATCATGCACATCATTGTGACCCATTTGTTAAATATAACAGGGTTGTAACAGTTCAGATGTAATCATGATGGAAAAACTTTCTTTGGAAAACAAAACAAAATTTTTTTTAGCCACTTTTGAATTAGAATTATTCTTTTTCTGTCGTAGATTTTTGATAGGGGAATTAAGACTTGGGTTGGTCCCTTCTGAATAAATTAGAATGAGTGATAGCTATTATAGACCGAAAGGGAGGCATCAAAGAAGAGTTGGCCACTCGAAAAGCAGCAGCTGGGAGACTTTTTCAGGCCATAAATCGAGTATTCCTCAGCAAGAGAGAGGTTGGTAAGAAAACGAAGATGGCTGTATACCGCTCCACCTATGTCCCAGTCTTGACATATGGATGCGAGTCATGGGCAATGACTACAACCCATAAAAGCCAGATCCAAACCTCAGAAATGAGGTATCTGAGGAAGGTGGTTGAAGTAACAAGAAGAGACATGGTACGCAACCAGACGATACGTCAAGGCCTAAAATGCCACCCCCTACAGACCCAAGTAGAACAGTCCCAACTAAGATGGTTTGGCCATGTCTGCAGAATGGGAGAAGATCGGCTACCACGACAAGCATGGGAAACAAAGAGCCAAGGATCCAGACCCCGAGGACGACCCAGAGTCCGCTGGGAGGACAACATTAGACAATCTTTGAAGGACCGAGGACTAGAATGGAACCAGGCCAGGAGGAAGACAGCCGATAGAATAGTCTGGCGCTCTCTCTTCCAAACCTCTACACCTCACGGTAGAAGGGGAACGACTAAGTAAGTAAGTAAGATAGCCACAGTGAGAGATGATAGTAGAAATAGATTTCCACGAGTGAGATGGTAGAAATTTATAGAGGCTGTCCCGGAAAGCGAGAATCTTCTCTCTCTCCGCCTATCTTCTACAACAGATCCAGAGGAGTCAGACAGTCTATAAACTATATATATTAATATATACTGTATATATATTACCACTCACGTGCACACACACACACACACACAATTGACGACATGTAGACACACATACATGGGAAAACTATAACAATGATTATATAGATATTTGGGAACGAGCTGACCCGACACACTGATTAAGTTCAAGGGAATTTTTAATTATCAGAAAATTCCATCACAACACATAAAATTACATCAAAGCATATACAAATAGTAAAAAAAGTCAATAAAAATGCTACAAGAATGATAGACCCACAGTATGATCTTATCCCTCAAGGTATGCCCACAGTCCTGTTAGAAGAAAGTGATAGCCCCAAGGAATCAAGGATACATTAGCGGTAATCTAATGATTTTCCCCTTTTAAAGGTATGAACAGACTTAGATATTAGTATGATCTATCCTAAGGAAAAGTATCTTGTTGCAACAAAAAAACTTGCATAAAGAAATTACAAAGTGGGTGAAATTTAGTATACCATAAAAGAGTCACTCGTTCCTGTTTTCTCTCGGTTCATTCATCAGGGCCCTATCTCACACAACCTTACCTACAATCGTGCTGCTGTTCGCCGTCTGGCGCACGTTATGACACAATCTGTTTTATCGTTTGATGAAGCGGATACCCAGCTCTGCAGATCTTGGTTTCATCCAATTTGTCCGGGGAGCGTCCACTTCAGGCGATAATGTTGTTCAGATTTTAAGTTAGTGTCACTTTATCAGTTCAGGTAAGAATTAGTTTTCAAGCGGGCTCACAGGATCAGAATCACGAGGTTTCCACTACTTAGGAACAATGTCAGGTTTGTAACTTCGATCAAAAGGTAAAATTCTTGGTCACGCCACAAGTTGACATAATTTGCGGAACGTTACTGTTTGTAATAGTTTACTTGCCACACGGGCTGAACTGTACTTAAGTGTTCTCAGGAAGAATAAAATCTTCCGCAATAGGCCCGTTATGTCATTTCACCTTTAAAGTTCTTGTAAAGATTTTACACCAAGTCTTTTAAGGAAAATGTTTTAGTTCTTCTCAGATATTACTCATCAGTACTTAACGCTGGCAAAGTTTGGGTTAACCCCAGTTTTCTTCACTAATAGAGGGAAAAAACACATATAAAATAGTTATACATACTTGTCATGAAAAAATCTAATCCACATATAT